>JAPSGF010000115.1:0-96508 GCA_035772895.1 Perdix hodgsoniae | reverse complement strand
GCGGCGGCGGCGCGGCGGCAGCCGTGGCGGTGCTCGGCGCGGCGCCGAGAGAGGTGAGGCGGGACGGGCAGCGTCGGATCGGCCCGCGGGACCCGTCCGAGCGCGGCGGCAGGTGCCGGGGCCGAGCGCGGCGGACCCTCACCTGTGGAGCGCGGCGCGGCCGGCGCGTGGGGGGGTGCGGGTGGCCCTGCCCGGCGAGGGGCCGCGGCGGCGGCGAAGCCATTTTGAGAGGGTGGCGGCGCGGCGGCGGCTCCGGCCCCGGAGCCCCCCGATGCGGCCGGGCTCGCAGCCCCCTCTCTCGGGCAGCCGGGGCTCGCCGCCCGGCATCGCTGTCCGCGGCCCCTTGGAAGCGGCGGAGCCCGTGGCGGCCGGCGCTGCCGGGCTCGTGGTCCGGAGCGGCGTTGGGAGGGCAGGAGCCGTGCCCGGGGCCGGCTCAGCCTGCTCGCCGCCAGGCGTTTCCCCGGGCTCCGCGGCCGAGAGCCGGGCTGCTCCGTGGAGGCGGGCGCGCCCGGCCGGCGCTTGTCCCCGGCCCTGGAGCGGGCACGTCTGCGCGCGGCCGCCTCGCCCCTTCCATTTCCCGCAGGTTCCCTTCAGGCGGAACCCGGCGGCGTTTCCGCGCTGCGCCGCCCGAACGCGATCCGCCCGCACCGCCGCCGCACGGGGCTCTGCGGTGGCGCTTGGGTCGCTTTTATTCCTCGGAAATCCTAGCGGTGGTCGATTACAACTTGCTGGTTCCGTCGCGCAACCGAGAGCGCGGCCTCGTGTCCTGGTGCGTGCGTGCCGTGCTGTGGCAGCAGCCCTGGCTGCCTCTGCTCTGCCGGCTGTCTGTCGCGGAGGCTGCAGCACCGCAGGAGCAGCAGCGAGGCAGTCCGCAGGGAAGTGGAGATGTTTACAATAATTCGTGATGGAACGCCTTTTTAGAATAATTATTTGGGTTTATCTAGCACTCAATTGTGGTGATATCTGTCTCTAAAAGTAGGCAAGCCTCCCGTGTAATGAGTCTTGTAGTGTAAACAGTCCTGTCTTGAATGAGCATTGTTACTTGTAGGATGTCTGTGATATTTCTTGGAGGGGTTTGCCAAATCTTCTGTCTGCTTCACTTTCTTCCTACAGTGAGTAATGTACTCTTGGCCACTCGTGCACAAACACTTGTGACGATCAGAGGAAAAGCTTAGTAATGCCTGCAGCTGAGGCGGCACAATGGCATGGAAAAATCCCCACGAGCCATCTTAGAAGCCCATCTTCCCCGCTGACTACATACTGCCATGTTTGCTGGAATTCAGCTTGGAGGCACTGCCCTTGGCTGAAGGGAGGGCTGCAGGCTGCTTGCATGCCTCTGCTGCAGCTCCCTGCACCTTGTGTGGAGAACTGCCTGGAACCAGCCCATGCTCAGGGTCCGTTGTCACAGTGCTCAGTTTTGTCAGGCAGACCTTCTGCGATGGTTTCCCGCTGCTGTGCATCTGCACAACCCTTGGATTTCAGGAATTAAGGAAAAGGGGGAAAAGGCTTGTGTGAGGTGATTTCACTTTTCACCACACGGTTTGTCAGAACATGACAGACAAGTCATAACCCTGGCACATAAGTGCTCTTTCCAAGTTTCTTTTTCACTGTCCTTGCCAAAGCTTCTCCCTGTGGTTCCTGTGCCGAAGCAGCAGCTCCTCAGCTCCAGGGAGTGCAGCACAGCGGCACCAACTCTGTCCTTGTTTTGTGCTCTAGCAAGAGGCTTGACTTACATGGTTACGTTCAATAGGTGAGTTTGATTTCTGAAAACCTGAGTTCTGAGAAGGTCCTGAGGATGTTGTTCTTGGTGTTTGAAGAGGAATGTGTTTCATAGCTCACAAGCACAGCTATGAAATACATTCCTACAGCCACTTTTCTATTTCCCCCTGGCTTATTCTGAATTATCTGCTCTAGTGGAAACTCTGTGCCCTTTCTGTGCTATCTGGTTTGTGAATAGAAGTACAGAGCCACAGGTTCTGATAGTAGGCCTCTCTTGCTGTAAGCACATAAGTCTTCCATAGTGTGTTTAACTTATCATGATAAAGTGGGAGGCTTTTTTTTTTTTCTTTTTTTTTTTTCCCTTCCCTTAAAAGCAAAGTCTGTTTTGATTGAAGCTGGTAAAATCTTTTAGGTGGCTGGGTTTATTAGCTCAGACCTGGCATCATCACAGCATGGTGGCACTGGAATCAGTTTGGGCACTCCTGCTTTTGGGCAAACTCGTCTCTACACACAGTATGCCCTCTGCTGAGCCCTGGGTTGCTTGTAATTTGGTCAGACATCCTCCCTTGAAATGACTGGCTTCTGTTAGGTAAGGGGGCAGCAAGAATTGTATTAGGGAGCCATCTAAGAAGCTTGCACTGATTTTTTTGGGATATAATCTGTGTCTTCAGAAGATTGGGGCTTGGCAGTGACAGATATACCCTCAGAGAGACGTGTTGAATCAGGTGGATTGGTTGCTTGGTGCTTCTCTGTGCCACAGTGTTTTGATGGAAGCAGACTAGCAGTGGGTGCTGACAGTGGGTGTTGCTTCTCAGGATAGTACCATCCATCAGATGTTGAAACATCAGAGGATGTGGTCCGAACAGTGCATGCTGTTTTTGCAGCTTCTGAAACCAGTAAATGCTTGGCATTCTGGCCATCCAGCTGCCATGTTGTGGATTTCAGTTTCAGTACCAAATATTAATTGTTTTTTAATTGTATTTATTTGTAGAGGCTTATTTGTTGCTTATGTACCTTGGTTTTAAAGGAAATGCCTTTATAATATAAATGCTGCAAGGCATAAAAACAAACAAACCAACCAAACCAGCACAACAATGTGTAACAAATTGATTATGCAAGCAAGCAAAGTTATACTTTTTAGCAAGCTTCTCTCCTATTTGCACACAATGTGGCTTTTTTTTTTTGTCTTTCCTACTATCTAACAATGGAGTGATTTTTTTTTTTTCTATTCTTTTCATGAATCTTGGTTGCATGATAGGTATGAGAAATACTTGTTTTTGCAGTCTGAATTCTTGTAGAGGCCATCAGTAGTCTTAGGAATCTCGTGGAATTGACTGAGCGTAGGGGTCTGTAGGTGAGCAGCAGCACCTATGAACATTGAAAAAAAAACACACCAACAACAGCAATTAAACAATAGGAAAACAAATAAAAACAACAAAAAAAAAAACAACAAACCATAGAGGTAAGAGATGTGAAATTGCTTGGGAACGGAGCTTGGCTGAGACCACGTCCCTCTGAAGGGCATTTGGCTGCAGAGGGAATTGGGATCTTTCTGCTTTCCCTGTGGTTGGACATTTCCCGTGCAAAGGGAACTCGGTACAATGACTGGAGAGGTTACCTTGAGCTGAGCACTGGAGCCCTGTGTCGACGGCTGTGGGGGTTAGTTGGGGCTGGCTGCCAGCAGGGTGACTCAGTGCTGTCACCTCGGCTGCACGTCCAGCCTCTGCCAATGAGCTGAGAGAAGAAGCTGGCTGCAGGGGCATCCCCTGGTTGTCTGCTGGCTGCGGATGTTGGGCTGCTTTCAGCATGTGAACTGTCTGTTGGTGGGACTGTAAGGACTAATTTTTTGTATATGTGATACCGAGCATCTGCTGAAGCACTGGGAAGTGCAGAGACTGCAAGCTTCTTTCCTTTGTACTTGATGACTTTGCTTACAGTTTTGTATCTTTGTGACTTGTGATTTTTTTTTTTAAATTAATTTATTTCATTTTACAATTTATTTATTTATATGCCTGAAGTGGAGTGTTAAGTTAACCCACGTGTGGGAACAAATTTACTCCCTAATGTGGTAGGGTTAGTTCTCTTTATGTTTCTACTTCACACTGAGGATACTGCCTGTGCTCTTAATGCAGAATTGTCTCTGTGAACAAACGCTTTTCTTTCCTCGCCACCCCCGTATGTTTCTTACATTGATTTCCCACTGTGTAAAGCATCGTGCTATCAATATCCCTGAAGGAAATTGGTCAATACACTGAGGAGGTGATGATGTCTGACGATGTCTGAGGGTAGAGATGTCAAAGGTAAGTGCCAAGGTTTTGTGTGGGGACAAACATCTGAGCGGAGGAAATTATCTGATTGTTGCTCCAGTGAGAGGAAGAGCTGTTGGCTGAGTGGAAAGATACTGTTAGACATCAGAGGACCTTGATGGTAAAAGACAAACAGGAAAACACGTTTTGCAAGGCGATCCAGGAGGAGCTGAGTTTCCTTGTTTTCTTTCATGGGGACAGGGAGGAGCAGCCTGCCAGCAGTCTTGCATTGCCATAGGTTATGAGGAAATAGGCCAGCTCTGGCCACCTTCTCTTTCCTTTTGACCTGGGGGGGTGAAGGCAGAGGGGACGGGAGCAGGCCTGCTTGTAAGTGGGAAACAAGGGAAAATTTAAAATATCACTGTGAAGACTTCTACAGTTGTCCAGGAAAGTGCTCTTCTGTAGGTGTCATGTAACCCTGTGGATTAGTTTTTCTGTGTGGAGTGCTTTTGGCAAAGATGCAAAAGGAAAGTTTGTTCTGAAGAGGACTGTCTCTTTCCTGTTTTCACCAGCACAGATTTAAGATGTTTATCTGGGTGTTCTTTTCCAGTTTGATTGCTGAAGCTTTTCTCTATTGAGGTATACTGGAACAAGAAATCCAGCTTTTGCATTTAGTTGTCTTTTTCTTTTTAAGAGGTTCTAGCACAGTGGAGCTTTTGGTCCTCTATTTTGAGCCTTATGGCTAAGATGCTGAATATCTGAAGTGTTCTCATTTTGAGAAAGTGGAGGAGGAATATACTAGATTTTTAATTTAAAGAAAAGTAGAAGACATCCTCATTTGGTGAGAAGCTTGAATTTGCAGCTACGTGTCCAGATGTACTGTCTAATCAATTGCTTTGCTTTTGTTGTTACAATACTGTCAGTTTTATGAAGGGGACTTCAGTAATGCCAGGTGTCAGGACTATACCAGTGCCAACTTACAATTGTTCCAAACTGCATATACCAGCTTTCTTGATTTCTCAGTGACTCTCCTTACTTCACAGAATCACAGAATCACAAAATTATCAAGGTTGGAAAAGACCTAAGAGATCATCCAGTCCAACCATCACCAATACTCCCCAGCTAAATCCTATCCCTCAACACAACATCCAAACGTCTCTTGAACACCTCCATGTTCGGTGACTCCACCACCTCCTTGGGCAGTGGATTCCAGTGCCTGACCACCCTTTCTGAGAAGTAATATTTCCTAATGTCCAGCCTGAATCTCCCCTGGCGCAGTTTGAAACCATTGCCTCTAGTTCTATCACTGTCTACACGAGAGAAAAGGCCGACCCCTAGCTCACCACAACCTCCCTTCAGGAAGTTATAGAGAGCTATAAGGTCTCCCCTGAGCCTCCTCTTCTCCAGGCTGAACTTCCTTCTGCTGTTAAATTTGTCACATCAGACCTGGGAAGAGATGAACTTTTTAAAGCTTAATCAAAAAGAGAAGAAAGCGCAGAAAACATCCGTTTCTTTCATTTGTTAACCGTAGCATGTGAAAGTAAAGTTTTTACATGAGGATTTTGAGGCAACCTCAGCTAAAAGTTGAGGTTCCTGTTTTGTCTGTTTAAGTTTGACATAATTACTGCCTGCCTCTTTCATTCAGAAAGACTTCTACTATTCAGTAGTACAGTATGTCTAAAATTAGGTTGATTTTTATTTAGGTTATTAGGTTTATTCAGATTGTCATCTTTATTAACAAGTGAGTCTTTAAATTTGAATGTTCACTACCTTTTTTTTTTTCCTAGCTTTATACTGTCCTCATGAGCTATGTGCGTGAGCAGTTGGATGTTGGATGGCTGAGCTCTGCTGTGTTTGTGGGAAACTTTAAAAGCTAGCTTGGTGGGGGAGCCTGATCTTCCTCTGCTGCCCAGGCTTTCTAGCTTGCTCCTGATACATATAGATGTAGTTCACAACGGGAAACTGAAGGAGGAGGAAAATTTCTGTTTTGTTAGATATTTGCCTTTTGTTTCGTCCTGGTAGTCTTTAATTGAGTTTAAATAAATTTGCAGTGTATACATGTTTTATGTGTTTTCAGTGATTCTGCATGAGGGAATTTAGCAGTGTGTCAGAAGAGATTGTGTTTGTGGTGGTTTTAATCTGTATGAGAAATAGCGTTTTTTTTTTCATACTCAAATTTTAGTAGCATTTTTAACTTATGCTTCAGACCTGGTTGAACAACCCATTTTGAACACTGATCCTTGGAGGTTTTCAGCCCTTTGAACCTACTGTGTCTGTAATCTGCACAAAACGTATGTGCTCTGTGGCAGGTGTGGAGGCACAGACAGGACGGGAGGCTGTGTGTCTGCTCTGAATTATGATCATATTCCACAGTAAACCAAAGAATAATCCTTTCCAGGTAGGCTAAAATGCATTCCCTTTTATTTTATTTTTTAAAATGTGTTTTTCCTCCTCACAAAGGCTTTCAGAACAGCCCTCTGGCACTACACTTCCATTTCCCCAGAAGAGCTGGCTTTGTTCTCTGCTCTTGAAATGCAACCTGTCTCTTGGTTAGAAGCACTCTTACATTCGTTGCTCAGGTGCAGAGAGCAAATGAGCTATCTTCTTATTTAAGGTGTGTTATACTGACATTCCTATAGTAGTATTTTTACAGATGCTGTCTATCCAGGGGAATTAGAACTTGATGATCCTTGGGGTCCTTCCAACCCACCCATTCTATGATTCTGCCCCTGGCCAATGCCAAGCAATATTCTGGAGTTCGATGTAGTGTGATACTGTGTTTTGATAACAAGGAGGAGCTGGAAACTAGAAACAGTGATTCTGGCAGTAATGTTTTGGGTGTGCACACTATCATTTTAGTTGGAATCAGGAGTGTACTGTCTGAAGTCAGTCCCCTGGTTGTCTCTGTCCTGTGCTTTGTCTCATCTGTCTGGGAGCATGTTTGGACTTACTTTGGGTGCCAGCAAGCACAAAGGTGAGCTCTAGGGGCTACGTCTGCCATCTGTGAGTTTGTGATAGGCTTGTACCACCATCGCTAATGAGCCTTTGAGTAATCAGAAACTGATTTGTGACTGTTTGCTGAGTTTGCAGCTCTGAAGAGTGTGAAACAGGAGAATGCAACTGAGTCGAGCAAGGGCGTGGAGGTCTAGTTGGAGAGCTAGGAAGAGCTTTTAATGAAGTACAGGCAAAGGGACAAAATCACCCAGGCTAAAGAGCTTCCAAGAAATGGCAGAAAATCAATTTTGACACTTTAGCCTACTCTTATGTGCTTGGTCCAGAGGCAGTGTTGTAGAACTGTGTGTAGTCAGCTTTTCCAGTGTGTTTGAGTCTCCTTGCAAAAAACCTTGGAAATTTTGTGAAACCCAGTTCTGTTTTTCTACAGTGACAAAAAGTTGGAAAGAAGTCTTAGAATGTGTACTGCTATGCCTGTGCGAAGTGATTGTTAGCCTGAAAGCCTTTGGGTAGTTTATCTTTTTGTATCAAGATTGATTTCCGTAGATTCCAGCACTCAGGAATGCAAGTAATGAGAGACAGTGAATACTAATGTAGCTGTTTCTTTTTTTCTGGTGCAACCTAGTTTTTCTTCTGTTATCCCCTAAGCTATTATTAGTAACTGAGTGTGGTTTTGTTGCCTTTTTTTTTTTTTTCCTTCCTTTTTTGGATTGGATGTATAATCAGAATTTCATTCACTGTCCTTACATATGCTTAAATATAGCATTAACATAATCTTCTTACAGACTTTTCCTCCTGCTTCTGAGTTTACAAAAGAACCAAGCTCACTGTTAGTAAGATCTATACGTAAACTTGCCTGGACGTAAAATAATTCTTCTGAGTTTCAGCTCATATTTATTGCCAAGATGATAGTTTGTTTATGTTTTTGAAAGATAGTGTAATTGTACTTGCATAAAATGTTTTCTGATAATTAACCGATTCTGATTATTAGCAATTTTTCTGTGGAAGAAATTTCCTTAGATAAAGTACGAAATATTTTTCATGACTTAAAGTTTGCCATGACGTCTGTTTGCCTTTCCACTTTTCTATTTCCGGGAGGGTCGATTGACTTGAAAAGATCAGCGTGCTGACTGACACGCTTCTCACGTCTAAAACCAGTACGGACGCTTCTCACGTCTACAATCCTGCCGAGAGGTTCAGTAAGAGCTGCGGGGAGGAAGGATCACTCCTCGCTTGTACTGCCTGTGTGCGGCGTGGCAGGAGATGCGCGGTGCGCTGTGCTGCTGCGCGACTCGCGGGAGCGCGCCCCGGCCGCGGTCGCAGGTGGGTGGGTGGGTGCTCTCCGCAGTGCTGGAGGGCCGCGCTGGGAGCGCGCCATGATGCCGGTGCTCCGCAGCTGCAGCTCTCCGTGGTGCTGAACAGCCGCCGCGGGAGTTCTGCCAGGTGCTCAGCGCTTTTCCCTGTTGTGTGTCGTCTAGTGCTAAACCCTTCCGAGGAGAACAGGAAGGAGTCTCTATTTCATGTCAGGATGGATAGTTTCTTGTCAGTCCAGATAATACTCAGCATTTTTAGACGATATTCCCAACTTTGATGTTCCTTTTCAATTTCATTTGACTTCCTTGTTTCTGTTGGCAAAGCAACCTGCATTTCATATAGAGTAAAATTTGTTTTAATGGTTAACATGCAAGATCTCAATTTCGAATAGACTATGATACTTCTGAGGCTCGTTTTGCTGTTACTGTTATGAATGTATGTGGCTTCCCTCAGCATTAGTGTTTTTGCTGGCTCTTTAGGCATAAACCTACTTCACCTTCAGAGTTGTCTTTCAGTCTGTGTTTTCCACAGTAACTCATTCAATAAATTTTCTTTAAAAGAAAATAGGCTTTCTGATCTTAAGTAACCTTTCACAACATCTTTGGGAGCATTTTCTTGATTGCACTGAGTGAACATGGAAGAGACTAGAAATACAATATTTGATTCTTGCAATAAAAGCTACATTGCATTTGAGGAATTTGGCTATTGACTGTTATTCTTTTGCCAGAGTGTCATCTGATTTATAGAACAGCATGGATGAAATAGGCTGCTTTGCATCATAAAGGGAAAAAAAATCGAAACACCAAGAAACCTAATATTTTGAACTCATAGCTTTTGTAGTGCATTGGTAGGAAGCAAGGAAAATAATTGTTCTCCTGGTAGCCTTGGTTTAGCTTTGGTCCTTGACACTAATGTTTTGGCTTTGTTCTTGCCACTCCCTTTCTTGCAAACCTATCTTCTGGGGTGAAGTCTTGCCTATGTTCAATGCATGGATTTAGTCAAAATTGGGCATAAAGCAAAGAGTAACCGTATTAGTCAGGACAGGGTAGTCCTTTTGCCTGGAAAAAGACAGAAAGCACTAACAGTGCTTAGCTGCAGACTTGCTCTCATTAGGGGATCCAGAAGAATAACTTGCCACTGAAGTCTCCTAGCAAAAGGTAAGTAAGTAATTTAAAATTCAGTACTTTACTGCCACTGTAAAATATGTGCTGCTCTTGCTTTTGAGCCACAGTGATCTGGTGTAAGTCTTAACTCCAGGATTTTGAGTCAAGCATATAGTTGTTTGAGACTTGTATGGGTCCAGATATGGAGCTGTGGTGGCTCTTCTGTGAAACATGCAAACAGCACAACTCTGAACAATTTGAAAGCACCAACATCCCCTAGATGCACTTACAAGAAAGTGAAAATATGTGCATTTTTACATCCATTGATAGTTTCAGTGCTTACGGATTCCTCATGTTCCAGCAGTTTGCTAGACTTGAGGTGTACGTTGTTCATCACAGAATCATAGAATTCTCAGAGTTGGAAGGGACCTCCAAGGGCCATCTAGTCCAACTCCCCTGCAATGAACAGGGATGCCACAGCTAGATCAGTTTGCTTAGGGCCTTGCCTTGAAAGTTTCCAGGGACAGGACATCAACCACAGAATCAGAGAACTGTAGGAGTTGGAAGGGACTTCTAAAGATCATTGAGTTCAATCCCCCTTGCCAAAGCAGGCTCCCTACAGCAGGCTGCACAGGTAAGCGTCCGGATTGGTCTTGAGTATCTCCAGAGAAGGAGATTCCACAGTCCTTCTCGGTAGCCAGGTCCAGTGCTCTATCACCTTCACTGTGAAGTAGTTCTTTCTCATATTGGTGCGGAACTTCCTGTGCTCCAGTTTCTGTCCATTTCCCCCACAGACCACTGAAAAGAGGTTGGCCATGTCCTTTTGTCTCCCACACTTAGGATATTTGTAAACATTGATAAGATCCCCTCTTAGTCTTCTCAGGGCAGAACAGACCCTGGCCACCCAGCCTTTACTCACAGGGGAGATGCTCTAGCCCCTTTATCATCTTTGTGGCCCTCTGCTGGACTCTTTCCAGGAGATCCCTGTCTTTTTTGTACTGAGGAGCCCAGAACTGGATACAGTACTCCAGTTGAGTCCTGACCAGGGCAGAGTAGAGGGGAAGGATCACCTCCCTTGATTTGCTGGCCACGCTCCCTCTAATGCACCCCAGGATTCCATTGGCCTTCTTGGCCACCGGGGCACACTGCTGGCTGGCTCATGGCCAACCTGTCATCCACCAAGACTGCGAGGTCCTCTTCTCCTTCAGAGCTCCACTCCAGCAGGTCATGCCCCAACCTGTACTGATACTTTATTCTTTCCCAGGTGCAAGACTCTACATTTGCTGTTGTTAAACCTCATCTGGTTTCTTATTGCCTAGTTCTGCAACCTGTCTAGGTGCTGCTGAATGGCAGCACAGCCTATAACCTTCCAGTGTGTCAGTCACTCCTCCTGGCTTTGTATCACTGGTGTACTTGTTGAGGGTGGACACTATCCCCTCATCAAAGTCATCGATGAAGATATTGAACAAGACCAGACCCAGCACCAACCCCTGGGGACTACCGCTAATCACAAGTTTCCAGCCAGGCTCTGCGCCACTGATCACCACCCTCTGAGCTCAGTCAGTTCTCAACCCACCTCACCATTAATTCATCTATCCCACAATTTCTCAGCTTTGTTGTCAGGATGTCATGGGAGACATTGTCAAAAGCCTTGCTGAAATCAAGGTAGATGACATCTGCTGCTCTCTCCACATCTACTAGTCTGGTGCTGCCATCATAGAAGGCTGTGATGTTGA
Organism: Perdix hodgsoniae; assembly: GCA_035772895.1. NCBI lineage: Eukaryota > Metazoa > Chordata > Aves > Galliformes > Phasianidae > Perdix > Perdix hodgsoniae. The sequence continues at coordinate 85,438 of JAPSGF010000115.1, read as the reverse complement.
TCGAACATGATTTCCCCTTGGTGAATCCATTTTGACTACTGTTGGTAACGTTCTTCTTTTCCAATTGCTTGGAGATGGCATCCAAAACAAACTGTTCCATCACCTTTCCAGGGACAGAGGTGAAACTGACTGTAGTTTCCCAGATCCTCCTTCTTGCCCTTTTTGAAGACCAGAGTGACATTGGCTGTCTTCCAGTCTTCAGGCACCTCTTATGTTCTCCAAGATCTGTCAAAGATGACAGAGAGCAGTTCGGCAGTCACCTCTGCCAGCTCCTTCAGCACGCATGGATGCATCCTATCAAGGCCCATGGATTTGTGCATACTCATCCACCCAGACACTTCTGGATCACCTTCACCTCAGCCAAGGGTAGCTTTTAATTTCCTGGATGTTCTGTCTCTTCCTCCAGGGTCCAGGAGTCCCAAGGGGAGTCTTTGAAGCAAAGAAGGCATTCAGCATCTCCACCTTCTTAACATGTCCTGTTACTAGAACACTCTCGTCGTTCAGCAGGGACCCACATTTTCCCTAGTCTTCCTTTTACTGTTGACATACTTACTACAACAACAACCAAAAAAAAAAACCCAAAACAAACAAACAAAAAAACCAACCGGAAAACAAACAAAAAAAAACTCCACAAAAAAAAAAACAAAACAAAACAAGAAACCCTTCTTATTACTCTCTTATCTCCTTTGCTAGATTCAGGTGGGCTTTAGTCTTCCTCGGTACAACCCTGCAGGTCCTGACAACACTCTTATACTCCTTTCAAGAGGGCAGGCCCTCTTCCTCCATTTCATAGATCTTCTTCTTCCCTTCAATCTTATTTATGAAATCCTTGTTCACCCATACAGGTCTCCTGCCTCCCTTCCCCAAATTCCTACTTTTAGGGCTGCACCAATCCCGAGCTTGGAAGAAGTGCAGTTTAAATGTTGCCCGGCTCTCACTGGCTCCGTTCTCTTGTAGCGCTCCAGCCCATGAAACACTTCCTAGTTGATCCTGGAAAAGGTCAAAGTTGGCTCTCTGATAGTCCACAGTAGCAATCCTACTACCCACTCAAGATCTTGAACTCCACTCTCACGATCTTCGCATCTCAAGTTGCCCCCAACCTTCGCATCCTTAACAAGCCCATCCCTGTTGGTAAAAATGAGGTCCAGAAGCACCCCTCACCTTCTTGGCTTCTCCTGAGTAGAAAACTATCTTCCGTGAATTGCAGGAATGAGCCCTTCCTGGGACACGCCACGTGCTGCCCGAGTCTTTAAACTTCTGCCTGGCTTTGCAGAGAGAGCGGGAACGTGGCCCTGCTCGGGATTGTGAGGCTATTTCCAGCTTCTTGTAGCAGGCTTCATCCTACTGATCTGGTTACCTAAGTATACCCCACAATGGTGTTGCTCATGCCACCCCATCCCTTCATTCTTACCCCTCACCCTAAAAGGTTTTTTCCTTACATATAATCTAAATCTACCCTTTTTAAGCTTGAAGCCACTTTCCCTTGTTCTGTCACCACAGACCCTGCTAAAGAGTCTGTTACTTTTTTCCTTTAGGTACTAACAGGACACTATCAGATCATCTCATAGGCTTCTCTTCTCCAGGCTGAAGAGCCCCAGCTCTCTCCGCCTGTCCTTGTTCTGTTCTGTGGATCATTTTTGTGGCCCTTCTCTGGACACACTCCATCAGGTCCATGTCTCTCAGCGTTCTGTCTTTGTTGGTAGTGAATACTACTTTGGTGTGTGTGGGTGGGTAGTTTTGAACAGATGACTTCTGGACCTGCACTAGGAGTCTGCTGGAATCCTTAGTTGAGCTTTCTTTTCCTCAGAGCTGAAGTCCTTGATTTCCTGGTTCACTGTATGTTCACATTGTTTGGTTATTGTTCAGAGAGCAGCTAGCTGCCTGATTTTCTTAGTGAATGGCTTCCTCCCTACTTCAGAGAAAGTGAATGCAGTATGTGCATATATATGAAATCACACATTTGTAGACGTTTTTAAGTTCAGTATTAGAATAAACATTAGTCAGAAAAATAACTTAGATACGGTGAAATGTCTCCAAGATATGTGCATAATCTTAAGTCCTACTTGATGGGCACAGTTTTTTCATATAAGAATTGCTGTACTCCTTGTTTCATTGTTAGTCTAACCAACAGCATTAATTTGCTCTGTTTTCCACTCTATTATTCTGTTGTTGTGAACTTGAATCAAATTTTATATCTTATTTGCTCACCTGTGAGTAATGGCAATGGGGAATTTCCTCAGTGATTCAGGAGCAGATGTACCATTGTCTGTATAATATCTGTACAGGAAGCTGTACTTGACTCTGTAAATCATTTTCTGTTCTCTAATTCTTGGGGATTCATGGTTAAATCCAGTATGTATTCATGTATGTCTGGAAAGTGGAAGAGGCAGAGAAGGGAGATTGTAGTCATTTGTAAGTATATGTGCCCTGTAGGTGGGGAGGATGGTTTAGGCACCATTACGCACCGCAGGCAGTCTAGACAGCACTGCAGTGCTTTGGACAGAGTGATGTGGACATACAGTCAGGGATGGAAGGAGAGAGAGACAACTCTCTAGTTTTCAGCGGAGTTGTGGGAGATGCTTCTCTGTGCTCTTGCTGCTCTCAGCTTCTTTCTCTGGTGCACACTGGTGCACAGAGCAGGCTGGTCATACTTCTCCAAGCTGGCGTGGTGGCTTAGTGCAGCAACCACCCAGCTGCTGCCTCTCATGCTTCATGTGGGAAGCTGATGCTTCTCTTCCTTTGGGACTGCTTGGAAATGCTTTCCAGAAGGCTGTGGGAAGATAAAGGAGCTCCTGGCTCATCCAGTGTAATCCTTGCTGTGCCATCATCTTCTGCCCTTATCGTTTCTGCCTGAAAAGCATTGCTTATTGCTTGCCTTGTACAAAAAGCCTTGTTTAGTTCTGTACAGCTCTGATATACAGAAGATAATTGCTTTTGTTTTTCCTTCCTGTCTGTATTTGGCATGGCCGTTTGTTCTCTTGGACCGTACAACTCTTGGGATGCTTTCCTGAAATTCTACACTGCATATCATCCTGTATTTGTTACGTATTTGCACTGTCTTTTGAAATGGTACCAATTTGATTGAGTTGGAAAGATGTGCAGGATCCTGTTTAAGACTTTGCTATGCCTTATGCAATAGGTTCCTGATAGCACTGTGTCCAGCACTACTGCTTTCTTGCTGTGTCTTTATGATGACCTGCTCACTAGAAGACAGCTGATTGGTATGCTAATGCTCTTTCCAGTCTACTTTGGTTCTGAGCCCTCAGCTCACGACAAAGGTCTGGTCATGTGTGTCCCAGTGCAACAACAGGAAACAACTTTGGAAAAAACTTTGGTGATCTCTCATTCAACCTCCTGCTCAAAGCGGGAGTAACATCAAAGTTGGATTAAGCTGCTCAGGACATTCTGCAATTGGATTTGGGAAATCTCTGCTCTGAGGAACTGCATTAATAAGTTTTCTCCAAACAGAAAATCCCCCTTGGCACAACTCTGTCCTTTCTTTCTAGCTTCTTCGTTCTGGAAGTCAGCCTCCTGTCTGCAGAGCTGGTTAATGATAATAGAGTTCTATCAGATACCATATTGATTGATTTTTATTGATGCAGGTTATTCATTCCAACTCTGTTACTTCCCCAGCTGACTGATAACAGTGACCATTTTGAAAGATGTGGAAAGATGTGTCATTTCTTGAGAGTGGGATGCTGGCAAAGGCCATGCGAAAATCTAGGTAGCTCAGTTTTACTTCTTCTAACTTGTGCTCTACTGGTACACCCAAACTACCTAGTAAACTGATAACGCACAACTTTTTTTTTTTTTTTTTTTTGGGGGGGGGGGGGAGATAATGGTAATTTATTTTAATAGATTATGATCATACAGGTTATCTTTCTGTACTTCCTGTTCAACGCATTTCCAGGTAGAGCTGGTAAAGCTTTCTTCTAAGTGTGGAGAAAAAGCCCCAAAGAAAGCAATGGAGTGGGACAATTATTTATAAATTTTATCTGCATACAAAATGAAAAGACATCAGAAAAATAGTGTTAATTATTTACTATCTACTTCTGGATTAAAGAGAAAAAGGAGTTTATAGATTATATTTTTTCCTTTTGTATGTAAAACGAGTAGAAAAGATATGAAGTCACGAATCAAGCGGTAAATTGTGAAGTTGTGAAGATGTTGGTCAGGATCTCATTTAAAGTATTTAAAGATATTTAATATCGAGTGCAAGGAACTACCCTTTAAAAGGCAGTTTGAGGCAGTTTTGTCTTAGAGACATCCATCCCCTTCTGCCAGCTACAGCCACCAGATCCTGAAGAAAACTTCCAGAAGCTCGTAAGAGAGAAGGAAGCAGAGCATTCTCAAAAGTTAGCTTGAAATTCTTCACATCTACGCATATTTTTATGGGGGAGGAGGGGGAGGAGATGTGTGGTTTTAGAAATCAAAGATAGCACTTCTTTATTCTTAGAAGTCCAGCAGCTGGTTCTTTCAGAAATATTGCAGTGATGAGATACACACAAATCCTGAATCTGCCAACATACGAGTAGATTCTGCCAACAAGACTTTCATTTAGAGATGTTGAATATTTCAAGTTTGGATTGCTTAGCTGTGCATTCTCCCTGCATGCAGTGCTGGCCTGGTAACAGCCTCACAGGAGAGGAAAACCCATTTTAAAATCAGATGCTGGTTTCTGAGCATGCAGCAGCCTTGAGGCAGTTCCTACCATGCCCTTTTTCCCTTGTGCCTCTGCCTGATCTCGTGGTGTGGAGGCACAGGACCTGCTGGTAGGCTGGGGTCCCTTGTCTCACTGTCCCACTCCACCACTTGGACTGGGAAGACACTTGCAGCCAATCTGGGGGAACTGTTGTGGGCTGGTGTTTGGGTTCATGAGGGAAGGGAAGAAATTGGGCTCAGCTGGCCTCTCGAACCTTAGGCAGAAGGGACTGAGGCCTTGCTGGTTTTCAGTTCCCCAGTAGCTCAGCTTGTCATCTTTCACTGCGTTGGTCCCCACAATCCCTAGCTGCGCTCAGAGCACAAAAGCAGTGCTTGCATAAGTGGGGAAGCAGAGGAAGAAAAATCTGACCCAGAAAGGTGATCTCTAGCTAATCACACCCCAGTCCTTTGTTCGACAGAATAGCGTGATTCATTCACCTTTCTTTAGTGACATTTTAGCTTCCTTGCGCAGTCTAGGGCTATTGTAACGTGTGTGCTAAAACCAAGAGATTAAAGAGCTCTGAAGCCTTCCCCCATTAAAAGCATAGTATTTATTTCAGGAAGAAATCTAAAAATAAAGCATACCACATGCCTTCAGTGACTGAGTGATGTCCTTTCTGTCTGCCTGCCTGAGCAGTTTGCTGTGACAGTGGAATGCTGACTGCTGCTGTTGGGTGCTTGGGCTTTCGGGATATGACTGCAATCCAGATTTCTTCTTTCATGCTCTTAGCTTGTGCTTCCTTGCTTGTGTGCTCAATGGATGCAGTTTTTGTGCTGCTTCCCTCGTGGGAGGAAATGTTGTCTGACTGCAGACTGATGGAGGATGGTTAGCATCACTATTCATATCAAAGGGTATGTTCTGAATGTACAAATACAGCATCTGTGGTAAACTGTTTCCAGCCTCTACATTTTATCTTGATATATTCCTTTTACTGAAGCTGCATCACACTCTTCTGCTGCTTTATCTTTACATGCACATTGTAAACTTCAATCAAGTTGCCTTCTAATCTTCTCACTGATAAAATATCTAAGTTCTTGGGTTGGGCTGTGTAAGATGTCTTTCCTGCAGTTGTTTGAGGGGGAGGTACATGCATACCCTTTGGATCTTGTCACTAGGCGGGGTTTTTTGATCTTCTCTGTTGTAGGTGGTGAACCCTGTACAAAGTGCTCTGCTTTTAATTCAGGCACTAAATGGAGTTTGTTCCTGAAGCTAGTTGACATGCTCCATCCTGTGATCTCTGTGAGTCAGGGCCTGTCTTGGCTTCACCAGGAGCTGCCATTGCAGTCTGCGCTGAAAGTAGAAGCCTGTAACTGAGATGTTGCTCCAGCAGTCCCAGGAACACAGTTGGAAGGACAAATGCACCTTTATGAGTAGAAAATGTTGTGGTAATAAACTTTGTTTAGCTTCTTCAGGGACTGACTCCCTGTGGTTGGCTTTCTGCTCCCTTGGGGCAGAGGATAGAGGAGACAGTTGTATATTCTAAGTGCAGGATGTAACCTCCTGCTTTTGAACGCTGTGTGTTAAATATTCTGCATCCCATTACTGAACTTGCATTTTTGAGCCATTTTTATGAAGCTTAATATTAGGGTGTAAAACATCCCTGTGGCTCACATGAATAATTTCTTCCTTAGAGAGGAAGTAAGAATGAAAGTAACGAGGCTGGCTTGTTCTGAAGACAGCTGTTGTTTAAACAAAGAATTATTTGCATTCCTCTACTGTGTGTTACAGATACACTAAAGATATTCTGAAAGTTTTCTAGGTATCTGTTGTGGGATGTTTTGAGCGGAACCCTCAGTCTCTCACTGTAACAGGGACAGCTACTTAGCAGCTTTCTTGGTAGGTGCAGGAACGTTGGTGTCCTGATGGAGGATCTCCAGCACCAGAACTGGCTGGGACACGTGGACTGTCCTCTCCCCATGGGTCCTCTAGCCTGTGTTGTCACCCACAGACTGTGGTAGACTAATCAGTAGACTAATTTATTTTTTGTAGCTCTTTTCTCCAAAGCACTGGTAAAGAAGAGGTAAATTCTTTTCAAATTATTTTTTGAATTTCCTTGTATTTCCAAAGTTGCTGCTTATTCTTGAGGTTGTACTGTTGTACTGTTTCAATTTGGCTAGTGCCTAAAACAACAAAATGAAAAACTCAATGTTTAAACATCAGTTATAGTGAAATCAGAAAAAAAAAGCGAGATTAAACCTGTTGAAGATGCTTTGCTAACATGAAGACCTCTTGTCTTCAGTCACATTCTCTTCTGTAGTAGCTGTTCTTAGAAATGGGATGTTGTGATCCCATGGAAAAAGGAAAGTTCCTTACTGTGAGTATACAAAACCATTTTTGGTGACAGAATGCTTGAAAAAATAATTGACATCTGTATTTGTTCCTGAACAGTTTAGTATCTGAATGTTCACTCCTATTTGACGACAGCAGTTAAAGCAGTCCTAGTTGGTAGTTTGGATATTACTGGATATTTACAGAAAAGCATCCCTATTTTTTTTTCTTTTCTGTTTATGGATGCTATCCCAATTCCTGTTGCTTAATAGTTGCACTTCTGTAGTTGCACCTAACTTTTGGGTGCAAGCTGATACTTTTTCTTGGACAGCAGATATATCAAAACATGCCACATCTTCTGTTCGAGGCTAATGCTATAGTATTATGGGGTCAGGAACAAAATCTGCCATGAAGCCATTTCCTTCCTTGCAACAGGGGAGAAAGCATGGGGACCAAAGCCTAGGTAGCTGTTCATGGTTTGCATCAAACTGAAGGCAGGCTCTGTAACCTTTCTCTTTGGAAACTGATGGTGGGAAGAGTTTATTCCTACTTGAAGGAGAAAATGACATATAAAATGGCTAATGGACAAATTATAGAAGTTAATGCAGTCAACAAAAAATCCCGGCCAACTGCATTGGCCTAGCAGCTGGTGTGTGCTTGTATTTGCTTGTGTTCAAGCAGGGGAATGAATGTGTGAATAGTTGTCTTTTTTTCAGCTGGGACAGAATTGTTTTCTTCGGATTGCCTGGTACGTTGCCGTGTTTCAGGAGAAAAGCATTGTTGATTAATTGCCTGCTCAGCAGTGCTGTACAGAGCCAAGGCCATTTGCAGTGAAGGACGCAAGGAGGCTCAGAAGGACCCTGGGGGGAAACAGAATTAAGACAGCTGACTTAAACTGGAAGAGGGGATATTCTCTACCATATGACATCATGTGGAAGGAGTTTTGAGGTGGGTGGGAGTTAATCTTGCTCTCTTGCTGCTTGGGGGCTAGCTGGGCATCAGTTGGCGGGTGGCTTGTACATCACTTCTTACGTTCTTTTCTTCTAGTCAAAACTATTTTCTTTTTCTCTGCCTTAGTAAGTAATTTAATCTCAACTCACGAGTTCTACTTTCTTGATTTTCTGTTATTTATTCATTCATTCATTTATTTCTTTATTTTTAATTCTCTCCACCATCCCACTGGAAAGAGGTGAGTGTCAGCTATATGATGATGAACCTTGATGATTCTGTGATTCTGTTTAGCTGGGGAGTATTGGTGATGGTTGGACTGGATGATCTTTTTAGGTCTTTTCCAACCTTGATGATTCTGTGATTCTATGATGCTGAGCCATCTACTAGGTTAAACAATAGTTAAGACAAGAATAAAGGTTTATTTCAGTTGTTTACTTTAATTGAGTGTTGAAAGGCTTGTGTAAGTCTATTTTAATTAATAAAAAGCTATCCCCTGTGGTGCTAAGAAGGATGTCGATCAGTAGAAAAAGTTGTATCTGCATGAAAAATACACCATTTTTTGAGCTTGTTGTTTGATCTCTCTGAGAAACTTTTTGAAATAACTTGGGTCAAGATGTAGGCTGGGCAAAAATGAACTGAGTGGTTCATTTTTGGATGGAACTTTCTGCCTCTCAGCTGTATTATTTCCTGAACGAACAGGTGATGGTAGATTTAACATACTTGTGAGATGCCTATGCTTACCTGTACTTTTCAAATAAGAGATTAAATACTTAAAGACAGGAACTATCATTTTTCTCCTGTTCACATGGCTTGTGGCGAGTGTGTCCAGGCATTCACCTGGCATTTGTGTGGTTCTTGCAAACAGTTTCATTTCTAGATGTAGGAGTCTCCTGCCTTTGTGTGTGGGTCTGTGTAATTGGACATCCTTTTTCTTCCAGAAAATGCTTCTTCCAACAAATGCCTAGAGGCAAGATTGTTTTTTTTCCTTTATTTCTCTTAAATGGTATCCAGCATGGTTACGGGTACCAACATAATGTTCACTGATAGGCAGAACCATGCTTCACAGCACTGAAAGCTCTTCTTTGTAGGTAGCCTGAGTGCACCCTCCTGGTGTTCTCCACTTATCATTCAGCTGAGTCGACAGAGTACAGCTCTATGAAAGCCAGCAGTACTGAAACTTAATGCTGATGTAAGAGTGAGATTTCACCTTGCAGCAAGTGAGACAGGCTGTTAGCTATAGTGCTAGGATCACAGGAACTCCTGCTCATCCAGAAAATCCTTAATTGTGTTCAAAGAAGGAGATCTCTGTTGCTTAAGGAGAGTACCAAGTCTTTCTCTTTTCTCAAAGATGTTAGGACTCAACTAACCTTAGCAGTGCATGCTTCTTTGTATCTCCCTCCTGTGAAAGTTTTAAAAGGGCCGGTAATTGGAGATACTGTTCGTAGATGTGAGATGCAGTATGTGGAGCGAAGTTAGAGTTATCAGAGCACTGATTCAGTTCTTACCATATGGTTAAAGGCTTGAAATGTTTTCTGCTGAGCTGTAAGATGTCCTTAATCCCCTTCTTCAAATGGGTTTCAAGTATCCTTTGCCACACTGTATATGTCTCCTAATTCTTCTGTGAATAAATGACTAGCTGTTGTTTGTTTTAGACATGAAGCTGTTTGGAAGTCTCTTGATTTCCATCTTCTTGTACAGTTTTTGGTGACTGGAGTGTTTGGCACTGATGACTACAGTTGAAGTTGACTGAGTGGAGGAGGTGGTGGGGAGGCAGACTGGATAAAGCACTTTTCCCAGTTTTTATGTCTGTGTAGTTTCTCTGAGAGCCTGTTTGTTTGGAAGAAGCTGAACAAATCTGTGCTTGATAGCCAAACAGATCTGTGGTGAGTGCTGCCTAGCTGCTATCCCCAGCCTTGTTTGCTTTTGCTATTCCTTGCTTGTGATTGCTTTGCCTTTTAGTTGCTGTTCTAGCCACGTGGTGAAAAAGAGCTCTATTTAGGCTTCTGTTTTTGAGTCTGTTTTACTGCTCTGTCACAGTAGGTATGAAAATGGCAGTCATATTTCCATTAAGAAAGCAAGTGCCAACGTCTGTCTTCAGGGCATTTCCTGCCATTCATCGGGGACTAGGAATTTGTTTACTGCCTTTTTGGACGTAGCAATGTGGATCTGCTGCTCGGAGGTGCTGAGCTGCTTGGAGGAGTCCTGGCAAACTGACACCAGGCCCTGCCTGCAAAAGATGGTAGAGAAGCACATCATGACTGAAGCAAACCCTGGAGTGTGCAGCTACTACCAGGCAGAGCCAGGTAGGAAGTGTGGAACGTGAGAGGTTTGCTTTTATAACCAAAGAGTGTTTTTCCTGTCTTTTCTATTCAGAGTGTTTACAGTTTTGAGATGTTAGAAGCCTTATTTTTCCTTCCAACTCTCTTTACAACTTACATTCCTACAGCAAAAAATCTTTGCCTCACCAAGCCCAGCTCTAGCAGTGGAGATGGATTTGTACAAGGCTTCAGGATTAGTGCTGGAGGCTGAACTTCGCATGCATATTTGTGCTGCTGGCTTTGGTGTGGGAGCCATAACATCTCAAAACAGAGCCATCCCTTGTGAGAGAATGCTCCCAGCCCCTGAGCTGGTGTCTGAACATGTGGCTTTTCTGGGAGAATATTAAAGGAAAGCTGAGAGAGCTGAGGCTCTTCATTCTGAAGAGTAGGCTCCAGGGGGACCTTGTAGCAGCTTCCCAGTACTTGAAGGAGGCCTACAGAAAAGCTGGGGAGGGACTTTTTATAAGGGCAGGCAGAGACAGGATGAGGGGAAACAGTTTTAAACTGGAAGAGGGGGGATTTAGTCTAGATGCTGGGAAGCAGTTATTTACTGTGAGGTTGGAGAGACACTGGAAAAGGTTGCCCAGCAAGACTGTGGAGCCCTCCTCCCTGGAAGCGTTCAAGTCCAAGCAGGAAGGGGACTTGAGCAACCTGGTCTAGAGGGAGATGATGCCTGTAGCAGTTGAAACTAGATGATCTTAAGGGTCTTTCCAACCCAAACCATTCTAAGATTCTATGAAATGTAGATGCAGTATTCAAAGAATGTTTTTTCTTTCTTTGAGCAAAACAGGACAGGCATTTTCTTCAGCATGCAGGTCCTGTGTCCCGGTCCCGGTCCTGTGTGCTGGTGTGGTCTGCAATAGTAGAGCAGGCAACAGAGCCCATGCCAGCTATCCTTTCCTAGACTTGGGCTGTTGCCTTTAGCCACAGAGCTATAAACAACTTTGGAATTATTTTGCATTTTGTTGGGCTCTTAAATAATATAAGGACCGTATAATTGCTCGTATGTGTCATGCCTTCGGGATTATTCTTGCACTGTAAAATTGTCTACAGCTGTCAATATATACATGGATTTTTTGCACTTAGTTGTAAACCCATTTGAAGTCCCAGTTGTCATGAATTATGCTTGTTTAGCTTATTTGAAACTCATGAAATTACCAGCTGGGGTCATTTGACATATAAGGAATAGTTCATTGTTAATGTGAATTCTGGAAAATTGCTAACAGTTTTGTCTGATGAATTATAACGTTATTTAAACAAATGCTTATGTAAAATAAGATTTGACAAAATCTTTTAAAAATACGTATTTCAGTGGATGATGCCAGAAAAAATACAGCAATTTCATGTAGCTTATAGCTCGTATTCTCAGCGTTACTAGTGAAGGAGTTTTTGTAGGTATGGGGCTACTAGTTTGAGGGAATATGAAAGGGGATATAAATGCAGCATTGACAGCTAGTCGATTTATGGTTCAGTGTGATTGAATATAGCCTGTTGCAGTGTGGAAAATGCACACTGCATTGCATTCAGCTTTTGAATATTTGTTAGTACTTCATGGTATGATCAGAATGTTATTGCTTTGTTTTTCTAGGTAATTGTTATTACTGCCATGCAGCGTTGGGAAATTGAAATGCTGTATTATTTAAGCTGTATCACTCGGATGTAGTTTGCTTACTGAAAGATGTTGCAGTGTGCCAGCACCCTCTTGTGGGCCGTGGAATAGTGTGGAATTTTGACTTGCAAGGTGGAAATAGCAAAATCTCTTACAGCAGTGTCTGTGTAGTGTCCCAGGTACAGGTTGTGTCCCCTGCCCCAAATAACTGCTGGACTGCACGTGTGGTTACACAAAACATTGCCACTTGACTGAAACGCTCTATTGCGATGGAAGTGACTTAGAATTGTGCATCTGCACATTGATAAATTCACACAAATGCTTTTTCTGTCCCTAGAAGTTCATCTGTAATAGCAAAATCATTCTGCTCCTGATTAAGCAAGAATGTGGTTTACTGTGCATGTATGTGGAAATAAAATAGATTTTTTGCGTTCTGTTACCCTGTATCTTTCTTTCCCAAAATCTGCCTTTTGTTTCCCTTTCCAGTGCTGGTTGCTGAGGGATTTTCGAGTCTTGCAGGGGCTTCTGGAGAATGCAAGATGGTGTCTATATTATCAAAAGACTGATGTTTTTCAAAAATGTTGTGTAATGCAAGATGTTGTTTATATGGGTTAGAATCAGCCATTATAATGAAAACTTAATTTGAAATTAGAAAATAAAATCACAGTTTCCTGTATCCGTGGGGTGCTTTCCTTGGTCCAAATGCTGAGGAACTTGAGTCTTTTTTTTTTTTCTTTCCCAACCAGGAATATCCAGAATGGTGTTCCTTCTGCTCTCTTTGCTGGGGTTATAAGGGGATTTGTTCTGAGACTGTTGTACTGCTTATTATTGTTTATGTGCAGAGTTTTACTGTTTATTCTCACAAGTCAGAAATTTCTCCCTTTTAAGGTCAGGAGTTGCCGTCTGTGAAAGATAAAATTGCTGTATATTCTTTCTCTTTACAGGTTGCAGACTCAGCATGTGTCCCTAATAGTTAAAAAGGTAAGCAGACCATGCTTATAAATATATAGCATATATTTATATATATAGTGCTTTATATTTTAATTGATGCATGCGTATCATGATAGGGAGGAGATATTTCATCTTAATTTCATACTGAAGAAGTTGGCGCACTAAATGATTTCAAGAATAACCAATCAAAACAATTTGAAAATATAGAAAATATTAAGAAATACACAAATATATCAAGTTGATGCTCATCTTACATAAAAACTCTTATCCGTTTAACCAAAAATTTGTACCCAGTCTGTATTAATAAAATAAATATGTAAAGATAACATAGAATAATAGAACTATTAAGGTTGGAAAAGACCACTGAGATCATCTAGTCCAACCACCAAACCATCACCCATCCCACTAAACTGTGTCCCTCAAATTAAGTACAAAAGAAAAGAGTGAAAAGCATAACTTGGAGCCAGTGAGTTTTTCGTTCAGCACTGCTGCCATTTTATCTTCATTCCTGCTTTTTTAAAACCCACACATCTTCTTCCCCTGGAGGTGGCTCCAGGGGAGACTTTCTGTCTGCTTTTTGCCACGCCAAGCACATTTTTGTTTCTGCAGGATCACAAGTAATCACAAATCCAGTCAGTTTGATCTTTAGCATCATGCAATGCAATGCACCACAATGAAAAAAAAAAAAATTGCTTAATTGCAGTAAAATACATTTATCCCATGTCTGAACACCCAGCAGCTGTGAAGCCCTGGTGCCTGTGCCTGGCCAAGAGATGATGTGGTGCTGTGCTTGGCTCTAGAAAAATCATAGAATCATGGAGGTTGGAAGGGACCTCTGGGGATCACCAAGTCAAACCCCCTGCTGAAGCAGGTTCCCTAAAGTAGGTTGTATGTAAGACTTGAGGGTTTTTTTTGAGTGGTTGAGCTTAATCACTGAGTGCAATGGGGAAGAAGGAAAATAGTCCAGTTTCTAAGTCTTTTTCCTGAAGCCAACTATTGCCGTATCTGATTGACTTTTTTAATAGTTTCATGTGTATTTGGGACTTTTTAAACCTGCTTTAAAAGCATTTCAGATTTATTTTCCAATTAACTATTGGGTTAATTTAGCAGCTGCAACTATAATCTTTTAAATTATGACAAAAATATGAATGCTACTTAATCAGAGGTCTAGATTGCTCAGTTCTATTCTCTGAATGACTGCAACTTTTTCAGAGGAAACACATCTTAAGTTTCTGACAGTCGTGGATATTTAAGGAATCCTTCAGAAATAATATATGTTAAAACCAAAAAATTTAGCCCTTGAAGAAGGCTCTTAAGAAGGATGGTGGATGATAGCTGAAACAAAACTTCTTAATAAATACATGTTCCGAAATAATTTACTGTAAAACAGTTCTGCATCATAAGCTTTTTCTTATTTTGAGCTGGGCTCCAGGCTTTCTTGGTCAATGGAACATTAAATGTAAAACCAGTTATTTGCATAGAGTAGCAGTAGATGGTGCTGTTACAGCAGATTTGATCACCTGAGCTGCAAGCTCTGAGGCATATCAGAGCTGCTTGGAATGTCCGATGTGCAGCCAGCAGCATTGTGTTGGATGAATTTGCTGTACAGAGCAAAAGTTCAGGCTGTCATTAGCCTACTGCAGATTCTGTTACTGCTAGTTCATATTTATTCTCGCTGCAGTACTGAACTGAAAGAAAGTAGGAGAGCTACAGCAATGAAAGGGACAGACCCTTCAGCAGGGTCTGTAAAAACATCTGGATTCATTCTCCCTTTTTGGATTCCACCTCAAGCCTGGTCAGGACTCAAGGAGGAACCAAGGATGTTTGTGTACTCGTTGGCCTTGACACTGTGCTTCTAAGCAAGGAAAGGTTGATACACTTTCATAGTGCTTTATCTAAGCTACTTATCTCTTGCTGGTGAGACATTTTGTCCAAGATGCATACTTTGCTAATGGTCACATGCATTATGCTAATGATTGAATACTGATAATATGTAACACTGGGTTGTGAGACTTATGTATTGGTCAGCTTTGATTCAAGGCCTACTGTTCAGGCCTTCTTAATTCAAAAGGATACGAATGCCTTGACTGTCTGATACCTCTAAGCATTTTATTTTCTGGGAGTATTTTATTTTAGTGTTTTGTACACACCAAAATAAATTATTCTAGAAAGATTCTTTACTCAGAAGGAAACTGTATCATTCAACAACGTTCCCAGTCCTTGCTCTAATGATTAGCTTACTTATGTATTCATTATACTCCTATGCTTAAAAAGCATCATCTTCTTTGGAGTATTCTGCTTTTAGAAGCATCTTGCATCCCTGTTTTTCAACCATGTTTGAAACACTTCTTTTTTAAACAATAATATGTTTTGGTTTCAATTAATAATTAGAGAAGTTATCCTCGTTAATATCTTTATTGGTGATCTGAATGAGGAAATTGAGTGCACCCTGAGTAAGGCTGCAGACAACACCAAGCTGGGGGGAAGCGTTGTTCTGCCTGAGGGTAGGAAGGCCCTACAGAAGGATCTCGGTAGACTGGATCACTGGGCTGAGGCCAGTGGGATGAAGTTCAGCAAGACCATGTGCCAGATCCTGTGTGTTATTTTCAACAAACCAAAGGTGGGACTGGACAGTTATGCAAAAGAAAAGGATCGGGGGATTAACATGCCTGACATCTGTCTGAGCATGAGCCAGCAGTGCTCCCAAGAAGGCCCATGACATCCTGGCTTGTATCAGAAATAGAGCAGCCAGCAGGAGCAGGGAAGTGAGCATCCTTCTATACTCAGCAACACTGGGACTGCATCTCGAGTGCTGTATTCAGTGTTGGGCCCCTCACTGCAAGAAAGACATCAAGGCTTTGGAGCATGTCCAGTGAAGGGTAATGCTATGAAGGGTCTGGAGCACAAGTCTCGATGGAGAGCGCTGAGGGAGCTGGGATTGTTCAGTGTGGGGAGGAGGCGGCTCGGGAGAGACCTTTTTGCTTTCTACTATTGCCTGAAAGGAAGTTGTGAAGAGGTGAGGATTTGTCTCTTGTCCTACGTAACAGCAGTAGAACATGAGGTAATGGCTTTAGTTGTGCTAGGGGAGGTTGAGGTTGCTTATTAGGAAGAACATTTTCTCTGAATGAGTAGTTAGACCTTGGAACAGGCTGCCCAGGGAGATGGTGGAGTCACCATTTTTGGAGCGATTTAAGGAAAGAGCGCGTGTTTTAAAGTCCTGAAGGTCATTAACAAGTACATAGTTTATAGGATGTACTGTATACACATGTATATGTTGGTAGGGTTGGGAAAGGGAGATTAATTTGTTTCCAAGCTGAATTTAACACTGCGCGCAACATGCTTGCAAGAGTTTGGAGATGTTAGAATTTAATTCTTATTCCAAAATAGCTGGTTCATGAGTCGATTTGTCATTAAATATGCACAGCCGTGATAAAACAAAACAGTTTGGCTCTCACAGTCATTTTAAATATTATTTTCTTTTGCCTGAAAAAAAAAAAAAAAGATTAAAAAAAAAAAGACTTTCCATTTTCCATAGATGGATTTCAGATATACTTTGACTGCAGTATACCTGTGTTGTGTCTTCACGGAATCAGAGTTACTTCTGCTGTTAATATTAGCATGCCAGGAGTTTTAGCCTTATCAGTAGCACATAATGTTTAATAAAAAAATCTGCTATTTCTTGTTTAGAAACTTACTAGTTGTCACTTTAACATGGTGGGATGTTTTCCAGAGGCAACTGAAGTCCAAAAGACAACTCTCACAGTCTTCTATGGGGATGAGCAGTTGGAGGGAAGAGAACAGGTGTGTAGAGCATAAGCATACAGATGTGAGCATGCCTCTGTACCAGGCTTGAGTGATAGGCTTAAACGCTCTTTGAATTACATACATTAAATGGAAAACAGGATTTGTTACAGGCCAGTGGAAAGATTGTAGTACGCAATGTGAATGATCACAGGGGCATGGGGAGAGAGATTGTCAATCAGAAACCTACAATTTACCTAAAGCTATTATGTATGCAAAATAGAGGTAATACAGTCATTTGGTACATACCGTCTTTGAATGGGGGGGGAATAAATGGAGGAAATGCCGTGATTTGTTTCAGGTGCTCCTGGGAGTCTTGAGAGAAAAAGTGTGTGTAAGCTTAGTATTTCAACTTCTTGCCACTTGAAAGTTTGCATTGTTCCTGACAAACGTGTGGAGGAACTTTACTGTTGGTCTTGTCATGCTCTTCTTTGTGAAGAAAAAATAAACAAAAAAACAACACAACAAACCACCCTTTAACTAGTGCTTTTGATTAGGTTAAAAGTGTTGCTTTCTTACACGCAAAATGCTGAACGTATTACGTTCATATGTTGGATGTTTACATTCACCTTTAGATTTGTGTCTCTTGAGTACAAGAGCAAAAGTTTCAGTGGTTAATAAAATTGTTTTCCCAAAGCCAGATAATCTGTATGTAACATAGTCTGAATGTTTTGATTAATAATAAGAAATGAGCACAATTTATGTGTAGGAGACAAGACTCATTCTGTCCTTCAGCTGATGTTGGGCTTACATCTTTTGTTTGTTGAATATCATCTCAGTTTAAGGAGGAATAGCAGCTCTAGATTTAACCAAAATAAACCAAACAAATGTACATCAGCATGGTGCTGGGTAAACAAGTGCATCGTCAGTGTCTTGACTGCTTGAATTACCTGTGTGTTAACCCGCAGAATGGATTTGACATTAATTTTATGTTGAGACACATTGCTGGCTCCCCATGGGGAGCCCCCCATGTTCCTTCACATCGTGGTCTGCTGTGATCAGAGTTCTTTGTCCATTCTCTTTGGATTGCTTCAGTAACGGTTTCGCGTCGTCATGTTGTAACAACTTCTTCACCATTGTGATATTCATTCCAGTATGAACTGGTAGTAAACCTTGAATCCATGTGTAATCAGATTGTAATAGCTGATATGAGGTGACAGGTACAGTAGGTGTAAAATCACACCCTGTTATTTTGGTGAAGTTGCAAATACAAGGATTAGCACGAGTTCTAGTATCTATGGTATCAATATTAAGCACAATAAAATTGTAATGCGTCCTCATACAAACACAGCCTTTTCCTATATAGATCAATACAGTTTCAGGTTTTTTGTTAGGATGGATTTCAAAATGACAGATGTTCTGTTCCATGTCAAGACAGATATCCTGGCCCCTGATGGTATTGCTTCCACAAATAAATCCTTGTTGAGTTCTTACTGTACAGGTGCTGACATCAACCGCCTGCCAGTTCTCAGCTTCAAGATAGGCCCATTCTCAGTGTTCAGTAGGGTAAAAAACAGACTCGTTGTGATTTATACCTAAGGCAATTATGGGATACATAGTGTACACTGATGCTTGGGCTGTGGTCATCACGAATGCTGTGACAGAATCTTGTACCAGGTCATAGGTGAAATTAGCCAAATTCCACCAAGACTGGAACCACACAATCACATACTGGAAAAACATAATCTGCCTCTCACAAGTTCATTATTCAGAAAACAAATTCTTGCAAACTTTGTTGAAATTGCAGTTCTGCAACATATACCTTAGCTTACAGTGGTAGCCATGGACAGCCCATATCAAAAGTAGTGCCTAGACCTCTGCTTTTCAAGATCTAATGCTTTACTTTGTATGTTGGTTATATTAAAGCTTAAATATCCCACTTCCTGTTTTTCAGACAGAAGCAGTCTCTGCCAGCCAAAAAAAACCATCAGAAGTATTTCACGATGGATGTAGATGATGAAGAAAACATGAGTAAGATGTGCTTGCTTACTCTACTGAATTATGCAGTCGTTTCAAAGGTGTCTTTTTCTCATAAGCCACAGAGATGACTGAAGGAACTTTGAAGCATGAATTAAAATGATTTTTGTATGTTTTTAAATATAGGATAATAAGCATAATTAAGAGCTTTTGAGAAAAAAGTGTTTTTGAAGTATACATGATTAGTCCAGTTAGAACAAAAATGTTTTACAAAAAACTGTCTACAAAATATTTTCCTGTTTTGATAAATAGTTTGGTGTACTGCATTGACACTATTTATGAGTGCTATGCATCCCAGTCTGGTGTGTAAGACCCATCCTGAGTTGCGAGTGTACTGTGTCTCAGCTGCTTTTCTGCAAATACCTTTACCTCACAGAAGGGCTGGCAACAGGGTATAAGGTTGCCCAAAGTAGGCTGGGTTAGCTTAACAGCAGATTTGTGCAGAGTTCTCAGGATGAGAGCCTTCTGTACGACTCTAGCAGGCAGATCATTGTGAGACTTGATGGAAATAAAGATCGTTACGACATGAGAAAGCCAGACAATTAGAAAGGTTGAAGGCCAAGACAGTACAATGCATCAGGTGAGCATTTTTAACAGAAGACATTTCATGTAGCCGGTAGTATACAACATTTTAATGTTGGATAATGTGATAATGAGCTTTTTCATTTGAATAATGTGGTGTTGTGTGAGGTTTGATTGTCTGCCAATGGTGCATGTTGTGCAGTGAAAGATACCTCAGCATCCTGCCATCAGGACATTTGTACTGAGGTCCAGAAGGCTAGAATTCGGAAAAATGTCTTATTTTTTTAATCATGGGTAGCTTTTCTGTTTAATAAAACAGGATGCTGTTGTCAGATGTTGTATCTATTTTGATGCTGCTTCAAAGAGCTGAATACACAACAGCTGTGATCAACTTGAGAAGGCTGCCTAAAGTATTCAGTACTGGAGAAATTAAAGACTGAAAAATGTACAGACTTGACTATAGATACATATATAGAATCATAGAATATCTCAAGTTGGAAGGGATCTATAAAGATAATTGAATCCAATTCATGGCTCCATGTCGGACCACACAAAAATCAGACCGTATGTCTGAGAACTGTCCAGATGCTTCTTGAATTCCAGCATACATGTACATATATAAAATACAGTGTTAGTTTCTTCTATAAATCTTGGGTTTTGTGTTTGTTAGATCTACCAAGACTGTGTATGTAATCTTGTGGTCAACTGCAAAAAGTTAGGGAAAAAAAAAAAGAAAAACATCTGTTACTGGATGGAGAGGGTTTTTTTTAATAGTTCAGATGGTAATCTTCTTTCCCATCAGCCCTCTCCGAAGCGCTGTGCTTGCTTGACAGTGTTTTAACATTTACAGTTCTAGTTCTCCTGCCTTGTTTTAGCTGTGATACTGGCAGCACACTGAATCAGACACATGAAATGAGCTGAGCTGTGTTTTAGAAAACACATGGAGTGATGGTCAGTGCCTTCTGTGTACTCTGCTATAGAGCAGCAAAATTTTGAGTACTGCTGCTCCTAGCTTGAGCTTTGATGGGATCCTGAGTCAGATAGATTTCAGGGTTTCCCATTCCCTTCAAAGTGTGTGGGAGACGTCTCGGAGTCTTATGGTCTCTAAAACAAAGAGTTAATAGAAAAAAACAGAGTGCAAAATACAGCAAAAAGGTAAACCTACAGTGTGTCCTGCTCCTTAACACCCAATGGATGTCTGCTCAAAAAGTGGTGGATGAGGGGTGGCAAGGTTGAAACACTTGATATATATGCATAATCAGGAGTATTATTATTATTAGAACCATAACATATAGAAATCAACAAATTACAAATGACATGTTGGGTGAGATTAGCAGATGGGGATTCAAAGCAAGCAGTAGGATATGTATATGTATATGTATATGTATATGTATATGTATATGTATATGTATATGTATATGTATATTCAGTGTATAATGAAATTCAGAAGTGATACCAAGAGTATGTATGATCTTGAAAAGCAATTAGAAAAAATGAGGGAAAAAAGACATCTGCCATTCCCCATCATGCCCCCACAGGACAATTAACGAGCTGTAGCACCCTGAAGGCTTGGAGATTTCTCTGGGGATGTGCCACAGGGGTCTTGGTTCTGCTTTTCCCCTTCTTTTGGGGTCTGCTATTGGCTCTGCAGGCAGTCAGTTGGCTGTTGAGCTAGATGAGGTAGTAAGCCCATTCTGAAGTCCTTCACCAGGCTTTGCGATAGAGGCCTGGTGGAATGAGAGCCATTTCTGAACAGCAGGGAGGAGCTGGAATGGAGGAAGTTCAGGATGTCTGAATATGGGAAGGATTATGAAAGATGACTTCTGACTTTAGCAGGTGGTCTTAGCTAATACTACTTTTTGACTAACCTGTCAGTTCTTTTTCAGCCCAAAGGTAATTAGGGGAACTCACAGCTGCTGAGCAGGACGGACTAAAGGGAAGTTCTGAAAGGAAATCTTCACCCTTATCCTGGAAAACAGATGTTCTTTCTTCCAGTTCAATACTTAATGGGATGAAACAAACTAGAGCCCTCTGGTTCACAAAGACTTTTTCTTTCCACCATGTGCAGGGTTTTGATTTGTATCACCTTGATGTGAAAATTTGCCTACTTCCATAGTGTCTGGAGTTTGACACTGGTTGCTTGCTCCCTACTTGCTCTTTCCTAGTTTCTTCCACCCTACAGATTCGCTAAAGTTAACATGCCTAGTAACTTTCAGGCAAGGAGTAGTTTTCTTCCCTTCTTTTTCTTTCCTAAACCAAGGTAAGCATACAAGTTTCTTTCCTGCTCCCTGCAAATCCTCCGTCTTTAACAGGACATGATTTCCAGTACTTGTGTAACAAAATTGACTAAATAGGTCCTCCAGCTGTTGAACTTGGAAATAAAACTTCTCTTCTTGTGTTCAGTTGCAGTCTGTTGAGCTCATATTTTCCTTATGTGGCTTCCACATACACTGGTTATAAAGAGGAAAATGCAAACAGAAGCTGTTTTTTGGCTTTACCTGAATGAAGAAATCTGTTTTGCTGAAAAGTTATGTTCTTCTGCAGGAAATTTATGTTGCTTCTAGTAAGAACAATGTTTGAAAAGCACTGTTTTAGATAATTTTAGGTAACTTTTGAAGATTACAACTTCAGGTGAAAAATCAATGTAAGAAAGTAGCTAAAAATTTGTTCTATTTTCTTTAAATTCTTTCACTGTAGTAAGGTAAGGAGTGATAAGCATGAACACTGTATTGACTGTTGTGTCTCCACACAACATGTTCTGCAGACAGTATAATTTGTGGCTGAATATGACAAGAGATTCTTTATTAAATTTAGCAGATTTCTAGCTACAAAATACTCCTGAATGCTTCATATTTCTGTACAGTATTTGACTGGAATTCAGTGTTAAATACAGTACGATTCCTTGTTACGCTACTGAAATTTAACAAAAGATGTTCTACTTTAGGATTTTTTTTTTATCTTTTTTTTTCTTTTTTTTTTTCTCTTTGAGCACCGAAAGGAGTAACCTATCGAGCTTTTGCTGGAGGATGTTATAAATGAAAATTTAGTAACTATTCCATCAGCTTTGTAAGCTGGGCGAAGTGATGTGTGCAGGGTAGTGAATACTTAAGAAAGCATGATTGAAATTTGTTGAGATCTTCCATCTTCATTTGCTCTAATTTCAAAAAATATTTATTACCTATTATCAGTGCAAATTTAATATAGTACTAGATATTCTGAAGTCTTGAAACAGAAGAGTTAGAAACACTTGACCAAATAAATTTGCCTTTTCATTCATGAAAGTTGCTATAAAGCACAAATAAGTCATTTCATTCTTTATTTTAATCAGAGTAAAAATGGGATCTTTCCAGTTATAGTAAGTATAATTCTTGAAATATATATATCCAACATTATCATTGCCCCAATTTTCTGCTTAGAAAATAAATCATTGAATTAATCGTTAATACTGCAGTACCACATTGTTTTTCTTCCCCATTGAAATATCATCATTGTGATTGTGTAGATTTTGTCACACATTTTGTGTTCTGTGTAGTCTTAAAGAGACAATCTTCATTATTTGTTTTAAAATCTGAGAGCTTTTTACTTTGAGAGAAGTTTGAAAACTGCATATAAATGGCAAATAAAAGGTTTCTCAATCAAAGACTATGTGAAAACATATGTATAGTAGTTTTCTTATGCAGTCTAATTTAGACGCAGGACTTTTTTTACAGCTGTGTTTAGTGTATGCTGTTAAAGGGTCAGAGTTGCTGTGAGAAGAGCTTTGCTCTATGCTAGCCTCTGTTGAATGAGCCTATTGCTGAAGCTGCTGTGTTGGGCAGGCAGTCATCCCGGGGCAGATGAAGCTTGTGTGCAAATTGAGTTGAGGTGAAATGAAGACTGGGAAGAGCATAAAAAAGGATTGAATTTGGAGAATACGGCATAGCTACAGAGAAACAAAGCATACAGTTTTCAGTCAAGGTGCCTAACTAACTAAGAACTGCTCGTTTTTTCATGACTTAGATTTTATTTATGTTATTTCTTGAGTTGAGCAAATAAAATCATGCGAGACAGAAATGCAATATGAATAAGATAAGAATAAAGTATAATTAAATATGAATCTCCTAGTATTGGTCTGAAGTGTCAATTTTTATTTAACTATTGATAGTTTATCCTACAAATAATACAGTATTTTTTTGTTTTAAGGCATTTTTCACTTCAGATATAATTTATGAGTAAAAATTTTGTTTCAGCATCAGTTTGTTGAAAAAAAAAGCTCCAGTGTTTTATTGTCATATGAAAGTATCAAGAGCAAGTTTGAAAGTCTTGAATGTGTTCTTTGTTGAGTTATTAAGAGGTATTGCTCTCCATTTACACTGCAAAAGCTTTTATCTGTGAGCACACATCACTTAACCAATTACAAAGAGAGATAAAGGAATCTATAAATTTTGCATTTACAAGGTCCTGCAACAAAGGCATTGTAAGTTACTCTTTCTGGGCACCGCAGGTTCAAGCAGCACTGATGTTAAAGAAAACCGCAACGTGGACAACGTTCCCCCCAAGGATGGCAGTGCACAAGGCACCGGGGAGGGGGCTCAGCTCTCCAATGGTGGCAGCAGCAGCAGCAGCAGAAAGCGGCCTTTGGAGGAAGGCAACAATGGCCACTCCAAATTTCGTCCTAAGAAGAGGAAGAAAACACCAGGTCCCGTTTTGCCAAAGAATGCCCTGATGCAACTTAACGAGATCAAACCTGGTTTACAGTATAAGCTGCTGTCCCAGACAGGGCCAGTTCATGCCCCAATGTTTGTGATGGCTGTTGAGGTTAACGGACAGGTGTTTGAGGGCTCCGGCCCCACAAAGAAGAAAGCCAAGCTCCACGCTGCTGAGAAGGCTCTGCGGTCATTTGTCCAGTTCCCAAATGCATCAGAAGCACACCTGGCCATGGGGAGGACTCTCTCTGTCAACACGGACTTCACCTCTGACCAGGCAGACTTCCCTGACACGCTTTTCAATGGATTTGAAACTCCGGTTCCTTCTGATGCTTCCTTTTACCTAGGGTCTAATGGGGATGGCTCCTTTGGCTCCAGCAGGGAGTATGGTCTGTCATCGGCTGCTGTGGCAAGTAGCCTTACTCAGTTGGCTCTCCCTGCATCGTTGCCATACCCGACCGCGAGTGGGAAGAATCCTGTAATGATCCTGAATGAGCTGCGGCCAGGCCTGAAGTATGAGTTTCTCTCAGAGAGCGGGGAGAGCCATGCCAAAAACTTCGTCATGGCTGTTGCTGTGGATGGGCAAACATTTGAAGGATCGGGAAGGAATAAAAAGCTTGCAAAAGCTCGGGCTGCTCAGTCAGCCCTAGCATCCTTGTTTAACATGCAGCTGGACCAGACTCCGTCTCGACAGCCCATTCCTAGTGAGGGGCTCCAGTTACATTTGCCACAGGTGAGAAACCCTTTAATGTTTGTCAGCATGTTTAGATAAGTACCGAAAATAGCCAAGATGAATTGTTTTGAATCAGCTTCAACATTTCTGCTTATTCTGCTTGTATGCATGTCAGTGTGTATGTGTGCATGTTTGTGTGGATGTACACGTACCTGTAAATACACACACTGCATTAGTTGATTGATCCATTTGTGGCTTCTGACAATTGTGTGCAACATTCCTATTCTTTTGGATGGAGATGAGGTTTTGTTGCTGACGTTATCATCCCATGTAATAGGGCACAAAGCACAGCTTGGCATCAGTTTACATTACTGTTTGCACTGAGCAAAGCTTGAGCCATGGTTTACTTGCCTCAGGCATCTGGTGGAATTCAAGTCAGGATTAACACTTCAGGTGGTATTGCTATCTGACACAATCATTTTTACCAGAGCAGAAAATAATTATCTTCTGCAAAGTGAAATTGTTGATGTTAGCAGAGCTGAATCATAGAAGTCAAGGACAGGTCAGATGAGGCTAATGAAGCCATCATTCTTTTCCAGGGTCTGAATAGAAGGCAGATCGGCAACGCTTGTATCTGTAACCTGTGGTTAAAATAACTGTCATCTTAAAGATTGTTCTCTAATAAAATTAGTTAATGACTATATGCAAATTACTTAGGCAAATAAATCTGGATGAGAAATAGTTTAAAAAATAAATAACGAAGTAGGGAAGGTAACAAACATATCAGACAGAGACCAAAAAATGTAAAGAAGTTAGAATGGCATAATTCTAACATTCTTAATGAAGAAAAATTCTCTCTTTGCTTTTGCTTCACTCCTGTAGAAGTGCAGTAATAAATGTTTTAACACCCTCTTTCTACTAAACTGATATGGTCTTTTTAAGGATATTATATGCCTGCCTAAATTCATATGCTTTCCTGTGAATTCCTTTCAATTTTCTGTTTGTTTTAAAGATAGTTTCAAGGCCTTGACCTTTGCTATCTCTAAAATATCATTTTAAATTTCATTTAAAATATTGGATTAGTTTAATTCAACATTATTCAATAATGTCAAGTTAAAGAATATAAATAGATGTGACTGTTTTAAGTGTGTTGTTTCCTGTAGTTGCATGGACAATACGCAAAAAATTCCGAAATGCTCTCTCTGTTTTTTGTTTTTTTTTTAAATAATCTTGTATAGTATTGCATCATTGATGAATGTTTCCTCCTTTTTGAAATCTAACGTTATGCTGTTTCAGGTAGTTGTGATTTCTTTAGCAATTAAAGACTGCTTTTAAAACAGAGCTTTTATAGGTGGATTTGGCATCAGACACCAAAAATTTTCACTGCCATGAATCATTAAAATGGTTAAAATTTGAACTGCAATAGGAAGGAGAACAGAATAAGAAGTGATATGTACCAGAATTGTTCAGGGCAACTTCTGGTAAGTCCAAAGTGAGAATAAATCATTATATTCTCTCTCAGCTCACTTTTTCATTGTTCCAAGGGCTTACAGGTGTTTTTCTGTCTGGCAGATCAGTGTATAACAAATTAGTAAGGGACTTTAATGGACCGTGGAACAATGCTAGGTACTTCTGATTTTCTTGTTCTGTGAGGTTTTGTCCTGCATTCTCAGTCCTGTGAACCACTGTTGCCTCAGAGTGCAGTGCCACAGGTGGGCTGTTGCTGTAGGTGGGTTGTGCAAGATATGCAGAAACTTTGTTGTGATCATTTGCCCTGATAGGGAATTAGAGGCCAACAGTATGGGTTTAAATAACAAAGAAAACAACACATGCAAACAATTTACAACCCCCAGCTGTCATAAACTGACCTTGATACCCATATTGTGTACACCAATTCATAACTTAGGGCCAGCTTACATTTTACCTGTCTTACTGCGCCCCCAAAAAGGCTGCTCCAGTATGAAACAGAGATCTGTAGTGTCTGTAGGAGTAATTTGGATTATGCAGGTTGCTGGTGCTCTGTCATATAGACCCCATTCAAAGCCAGTTATTGATTTTGAGTCTTTTGGCCAGTTTATAATTGGGACATTGTTGACTTCCTACGTGTCACTGTGTTTTATCATCATTTATAAATAACTGTGAAGTTATTGGAATTGCATCATGGTCTATTACAAGTGGTCTGGTACATTACAGAGAATAATCAAGGATTTAAGCTTTTGTGATTTTTTAGGGGATGGTGTTAGATCGTAGAATCATAGAATGGCCTGGGTTGAAAAGGACTTCAAAGCTCATCCAGTTCAACCCCCTGCTGTGTGCAGGTCACCAACCAGCAGCCCAGGCTGTCCAGAGCCACATCCAGCCAGGCCTTGGATGCCTGCAGGGATGGGGCATCCACAGCCTCCTTGGGCAACCTGTGCCAGTGCCTCACCACTCTCTGGGTGGAAAACTTCCTCCTAATATCCAACCTAAACCTCCCCCGTTTCAGTTTAAAACCATTCTCCCTTGTGCTATCACTGTCCACCCCCACAAACAGCCGTTTATACGCTGTTTATACGCTCCTGTTTATACGCTCCTGTTTATACGCTCCTGTTTATACGCTCCCTTCAAATATTGGAAGGCCACAATGAGGTCCTACTTCATTTATGTGTTTTTTTGTTTGTCTTTTAACAGTGGTTGCTCTTGTTATTTTTTAAACTGTGGTTAGTGAGTATGCATAAGGACATTAAATTTGGATATTGTCTTGAAGTGTATGAAGTCATAAGCATTGGAGAGTACAGGAGCAATGTAAATGAGGGTGGGATTTGTAATAGTTTGTAAAATGCTGATAATGGTGACTGTGTGGGAAAATTTGCATGTCAATAGTTATTAATAATACCTTCTGTTAGCTGCAAGCTCTCTGGAGGAAATCAAAAGTGGAAATACACATGTAAGCTATCAAAGGTTAGAGGAGGTCATTATATTAGACATCAGCTTGTAAAATAGATATGGGTGTCACTTTCTGGACAGTGGATTAATCAATGCCCTGTGATTTATAACATTTACAGCCAGTCTGTGCAAAGTAATCTTGTTTACGGTTTGACCTTTTGCGAGTGTGGTGAAAGACTGTTGCCTGCAATAAGGAAAATGCCTTTGTTCACAAAATGACTTAAACCCAGCAAGAATTTTGTCATGTACCATGGAGCAGATGAAGGTAACCTGCTGAAAATCTGGCCTTGGGCTTTTATTACCTTTTCAGCTAGTGTGTTAAAGTGGGAGAAATTGCCAGTCCTGCATGGTAGGGTTTTACCTCTCCAAAACAAAGAAAATATTTTTATGGCCAGCTAGATTTTGTAAACTGATAGCCATCTCACTTTACCTACCACTCCACTCAAGCAAGATATTCTGTATTGTGCCATAAGTCACAGCAAGTACTAAAGGGCCATAAAATGTGTGCTTCAGGTTTTATTCTTTTCTGCGAATGACATCTGTATCTTTCAACTTATTCAGGTTAATACCATTAGAATATTTAAGAGTCTGGTTTGGCATGAAATCAGACATGTTGGACCTGTGGCCCAGCACAGCTTGCAGCATGGCCTGCCTCACACTATAAAGGGGGCAGCTTTTCCCTGTCAAGTGACCCAACCTGGCCCCAGGTGTGCATTCAGCAATAACCAGACACTGGTGTGCAATTAACATTGTCTTAGCTGAAACCAGGACACGGGGAGAGTACAGTGCAGTGCCAACTGAAGTTATGGCAAATGATTGTATGCATTTTGATACATTGGCTAAATGCGGTCAGTGCTTCTGTGAACAGAGAAAAATATGAGCATTGATTTCTGCTTTGATATGGGAATTTGAGAATAGGTTTCAGGATTGCAAAGAAAACATCAATTTATGTTTGCAACTTCATTTTCATTTTCAGTATAAATACATTATGTGAAAATTTTCAGATGGAATCTATAGATACAATCGTATATTCAACTGAAAAAAATTGTATGTCTCTTTAACAGACTTCCATAAGGCCTCTCTTAATAGAGAAAATATCTTTCACTTCACAATCACACCTTATTCATGTAGTTGCTTTTTGGCAGTACATGTATTTGTGAATAATCGACAAGGATGAAGCACAGAATGAGTAATATTTCATCAGAAAATCTCTGATGAACCCTTTGATACCTCACTAAGAATTGCAGCCACTGTCACCGAAACAGACTCGTGTTAGTTTCACAAAAACAGTCAAACATCCCACTTGTTTTGTTTGTTTGTTTGTTTTGTTACTTTCTTTTTAAAGAAGTTTCAATAAAAATATTAGGAATTTAAATGTTTTGTTACTTACGTACTAAATATATTGTATGAGGGCTGCTTTGAAAGTAATGCCTCCTGTTTTGTTATGTTTGCTTATGATCATAGAATCCTTAGAGTTGGAGGGGACCTCTGAGGACCATTCAGTCCAACTCTCCTGCAATGCGCAGGGACACCACAGGTAGATCAGGGTGCCCAGTGCCCTGATCCAGCCTCGCCTTGGAAGTCTCCAGGGATGGGGCATCAACCACAACACTGAGCAAACTGTTCCAGTGCCTCACCACCCTCGCCATAAAAGATTTTCTTTTTGTATCTACCAATCCCAAGCTTGAAGCCATTTCCCCTTCTTCTATCACCTCAGACCCTGCTGAAAAGTCTATCCCTTTCTTTCCTGTAGTTCCCCTTTTGATACTGACAGGCCACTTAGCTTAACTGGTCACTTTGCAGCCTTCTCTTCTCCAGGTTAAACAGCCCCAGCTCTCTCTGCCTGTCCTCATAGGAGAACTGTTCCATTCCATGGATCATTTTTGTGGCCCTTCTCTGGACACACTCCACCCGGTCTGTGTCTCTCCGGTACTGAGGAATCCCTATCTGGGCGCAGTACTCCAGGTGAGGTCTCACCAGCACAGAGCAGAGGGGCAAGATCACCTTTCTCACCCTGGCTTTTGATGCAGCCCACCACTTGTCACCATCCCCTTCCGGACATTAAGCCATTGACCACCAGTCTCTTGGTACAATCTTGCAACTAGTCCTTCATCCATCAAACAGTACATCCATCTGGATCTCTATCTTTCCAACTTGGAGAGAAGGATGCTGTTGGGTACCAAGTCAAAGGCCTTACTAAAGTCAACATAGATGATATCAGTGGCTCTTCCCTTGTCCACTGATGCAGTGACAGCATCGTAGAAAGCCACTAGGTTGGTCAAGCAGGATTTAGCAGGTGAAGCCATGCTGTTTCTTCGATATCACCTTGCTGCCTTCCATGTGCCTTAGCATGGCTTCCAGGAGGATCAGTTCTATCATCTTCCCTGGCACAGAGATAAGACTGACAGGTTGGAAGTTCCCAGGCTCATTCTTCTTACCCATTTAAAATTTGGGTGTGATGTTGCCCTTTTTCCCGTCACCACGGATTTCACCTCATTGCCACATCTTTTCAGATATCACTGAGAGAGGCTTTGTGGCTATATCAGCCAATTCCCACACAATTCTGGGATGAATCACATTGGGACCCATAGACTTGTGGATGTTAGGGTTCCTCAGGTGGTTATGAACCTGATCTTCACTTACAGTGGGAGGGATGTTGCTTCCCCACTTCTCTGCTAGCAAACCAATTGTTTGAGGGCTGTGTGGCAAGCAGTTATCAGAGTTATCTGAGGCAAAAAATCCAAGTACCTCAGCCTTGTTTGTTGTTACCAGATATCAATAGAGGTTCAAGCTGTGAGAAGTACTCACAAGCTGAGGCCCAGGCTCAGTAAACAGCATTTTATTTTGCAATTGCAGTGGTGGGCATTCTGCAAGCAGAAGTGCCTGCTGTAAAGAAACAGTGCTCTTACATCTCCTAGTTCCCGATACTGTGTCCCTCCCCTACTTCCAGGGTCACATTCTCCCCTGTTTGCATATCATGTGCACATCCCCTATGCAGGTAGACAAAAGTCCATCTTTCTTTGTCTCGCCAAGTAAGTGAAATTCACAAATTAGTTGCCTCTTTGCCTCTCTAGTTTATCCTGCCATGTATCTGACAGATAAGTTTGTTTCTTCTTGTGCAGTTCTGGATACAGGTGTATATCTTAAAGTTGTTACCTTTAGTTGCCCCCACCTCCTTTCCAGCAATCTTCCCAGGGAAAGAGAGTTAAAATGCCAGCCAGATTCTGTTAGCTCTAAAAATGACATTCTTTCGCAGACTTTTATCTCTCAAGAATACACGTTCTCAACAAACACTTACCTGGTATCATGGATTCCAAGTGAAGTGTCTATTCCTGAATTCTCTGCCAGCTCATTGGCCAGAGTGGTTTGTCCTTGCAGTGCCCAGATTATGGTGCCATTTGGAACAGTATTGTTAGGAATAAAGGTGCAACACTGACCGCCTAGCATCACACAACCTCCTCCCTTTTCAGCAAACATTGTGTCTAATGCTATCCTATTTTCTCATGCCATCCCACTAGTGGCATCTAATTGTTCTGCAATCTCTTTTATATCATCTCTAGTATAATTTATGGACCTCTGCAGATTGTAGTAAATATAATTGATCCAATCTACATTCTTATTAATAGTTATCTACTAAAGCAGTCTCTGGTGTCTGAGAGAAGATGAAGAGGAAAGCAACCCAAATATAGTTTTGGAGGACAACATCTTTAGTTTCAAACTGGAGAACAGTTTGGTAATCCAAAAAGCATCTCATAAGGTGAGACTCCCTAATCTTTTTGTGGAGTAGTCCTGATTCATTTTCATTTCTGACTGCAAGACATCTTCTTTAGCCTTCCCATCAGAGACAGTTTCCCCATTGTACTAGAGTTTACTTTTTGGTGCCCTTTTATGTGCCATATGGCAATTTCCTCAGGCAATAACAAGTTTTCCAAAGCCTACCGAATCAGTGCCTCATGGGACAGTTCCTTCCTTCTATTGTTTATTAAGCCCCTTTCTTCCCAGTTTTTTTTTTGTTTTTTTTTTTTTAATTTATGACTCCATACACATATCACAAGTCTGTATATATAGTTCACTGTTTTCCTTGTAACAGTTTTAGCGCTTGATTTTATGCATGTAATTTACAAGTTAGATCTTATCATTTAGCAGACAAATACCCCATTTCCTCAGCTTTCCCTTATGTCCCTTCAATGATGGTGAAACCGTTACACCATCTTCCATGTACCACTCTAGAGGATCCATCTATAAACTATATTTCTGCTTTATTTAAAGGTATATCTTGTTAAGTCTGACCTGGTCTTTGTTTGATAATTGATTAAATCTAAACAATTATGTTCCACGTTCACTGTATCTTCAGTTCCCTTCAAAAAGGAAGCAGGATTCAGGATAGTCAGTGACTATGGCTAAATCATCTCTTTCTATTAATATGGCTTCATATTTCAGTATCCTGGAGTCTGTTAGTTGCCTTTCTGTCTTCTGAGTAAAGCATGTTCTTTACTTGGTGAGGGTCAGTTGTCCTCCAAAGGTGAATTTCCTGCTTTCTTCCACCAATAAGGCAGTTGTTGCCAGTGCCTGAAAAAATTCTGACAATCCACAGGATACGGAATCTATTATTTTAGACAGGTATGCTATAAGTTTTCTTTTGTCTTCCCATTTTTGGGTTAAGACTCCTAAAGCAACACCCTCACTTACAGGTATAGAGATGAAATGATTTATCCAGGGCAGGAAGAACCAAACTGGTGTGTCACCAAATCTTGTTTCGGTTTTTCCACCATTTCTTTTGCTTCTTCTGTCTAATTTAATGCATTGGGTTCTTCTTCCAATAGTTTGAGATGAGATTTCTTTGTTTTTTAAGCGTATGTTTTTATCCCCAGTCTACAATACCCAGTTAAACTTAGGAATTTTCTGAATTTCTTGATTGTTCTTGGAAGATGAAGTCACACAATTACCTGAATCCTTTTAGAGTTTTTTCTCTACTTACAAGTTTTCCTTCAGGTGAAAGAGATAAGTCTTCCTAATTTTGAGATAGGTATGCTATACAAGTGCCACTCTTAAATTTGCGAGTATCTTCTTTTTAAAAAAGAATAGAATTTAACCACTGTTGAAAAGAAATTAATAATTAGTACATACTAGTCAGGTAGTTCATTTGACTGTCATAAAAGGTTTTCATGTCAGTTTGAAGAGGCTGGGTTTTACACTTCATTCTTCCTGTCAGGTCCAGTGTTGATGCTGAAATGATGTATTTTGAGGTTTGAGTGTGAAAATACTGACTCATCTGTTTATGCAGCTGTTCTGCTAATCTAGTTCATAATATCATGAACATTAGATACTTTGATGCTTGTCTTAGGGCTGCATGACCTTGTTTTAAAAGGTGTGAAGCACACTGAACTCTATTCCATATAAAGAGTGTTTGTTGTGCCTGAAAATTAGACCTGGCCCCTCCATGACATACTGAAGATGCTTCAAAATCTTTGCCTAATTTCAGAATGAACAATGCAAGCACTTTTAATCTGTTGTGTTGAATCATTCAAAAATGCAGATCTTCATAACATAGCACAGTTGTCTTTTTTTAAAAGTTGTTTAATTTTCTAATGTGCATTTCTGTGTGATCCAACAGGTTTTAGCTGATGCTGTTGCACGCTTGGTTGTAGATAAATTCAGTGATTTGACAGAAAATTTCACATCTCCACATGCACGTAGAAAAGTCCTTGCTGGAATTGTCATGACAACAGGTAAAGAAAAAAATACTGTTTTAACTGTCTAAACACCAAAGCTTTGTTTGTATTCTAAGCAATCATGTTCTTTCTTTTTCAATCAACCAGTATTGAAGTATATGTTTACTGTTTAATCCAGAATGTGCACTAAATACAGCAATTAAATATTGGCTAAGGTTGATTAGTCTGTTTACTGAGTTGCTGTCTTCTGTGCAGTTGAGACTTCTGAGGTAACTCACAGTCTACAAAATAGTTCTTTTTAAAGTACTTTTAGAATGAAGTATGGAACTTTTTGAAAGTAGGTCTAAAATACATTTCATCACGTTGTTCACACAGATGGCTTTCTTGTTTTTGGCGTATTATGTAAGATACTATGCCTGTTTTCCAAGTCTTCAAAATTTTGCACATTGTTTAGTTAGTTATGATGTATTTCATTCTCAGTGCTTTGTGTCTCAGTTGTTTTAGTAAAAAAGAAAGCACCTTGTGTTTCAGCAGCTGCTTCTAGTGTGCATGTGCAAACAGCAATATTGTCATGGGTCTCTGGTTGCCGTCCTGAGATACGTGTTCTGCCAGACCACTGAGAACAGTGAATCTTCATCCTAAACTGAATTCTGTCCCTGACTTTTCCTTAGGTTAAGGTTTATCTTTTTCTTCAGTCCAGATGATTTTTTGCATTGGGCACTTCATTTTGTGCCTGTCATGAGGTGCCTCCACTTAGCTGTACAAATCAGACCAAGATCAGGATCAGGGATAAACATACAGCCACATTTCTTTTGGATGGCCTTTATGCAGCCATGTGCTGTGAGCTTTATTCTTGTTCTTTTGGGTTGCATGTTCGCTTCTGTTTTCTAGGGTAGTGCCAGCCCTTTCCTATTGTGGGGATATTTGTAGGGGCCTTCCAATTTCATTTCTGAAGTCAGAGGGTGTTAGTTAAGGTGGAAAGTAATGCATACTTTAGAACAAGAGTGTATGGAGACCTTTGGCCCAAGCCATGTTGCCAGATTTCTCTGTCTGGGTTTACCCTGTCCAGCAGCCAAACACCCACCCAGCTTCTTACTCAATGCCCACTTTCAGGGAGTGGAGAGAAGATGGAAGGAAGGTGAGAAGTCTTGAGGACTGAGATAATGATAGTTTAGTAGGGAAGCAAAAGCTGCTTGTAGAAGCAAAGCAAGGAAACCACAAGATCACAGAATAATTCTGCAACAAAACTTTCAACAAAACAAAACAAAACAAAAGATTCTGCAACAAAAATTGACTGTTGTAGAAGTCTGACAAGTATGATGGAAGTAAATGTTGTAGCTTTGACCATTTCTGACCAACTGCACCACTCAGCTCACAGATGAAGCAAGCTGAGTGATACAGTTGATGCACTAGAGGGAAGGGATGCTATCTAGAGGGACCTGGACAGGCTTGAGGGGTGGGTCTGTGCCAACCTCATGCAGTTCAAGGCCAAGTGCAAGGTCTTGCATCTGGATTGGGGCAATCCCAAGCACAAATACAGGCTGGGTAGAGAGTGGCTTGAGAGCAGCCCCGAGGAGAAGAATCTGGGGGATGCCCATTGATGAAACCCTCAACAGGATCCAGCAATGCGCACTTGCAGCCCAGAAGGCCAAATGTATGCTAGGTTGCATCAAGAGAAGCATGACCAGCAGATCGAAGGAGGTGATTTTGCCCCTCTGCTCTGTTCTTGTGAGACCTCACCTGGAGTATTACATCCAGTTCTGGAGCCCATAACACAAGAAGGACATGGAGCTGTTGGAGCAGGTCCAGAGGAGGGCCACAATGATGATCAGAGGGCCGGAGCTCTAACTTCAGAGGGCTAAAGCCTAACTTCTCTGACATCCCTAGTTTTCATGAAGTATTGTATGACCCATAAAAGCAAGTAGTGTGTTTTTAATACAGGTCCTTAAATGTAAGCTTGTAAAAAATTCTGCTATCTTCTGGAAGATTTAAAAGAAGTCCTGACTGTGAATGTCTTCCATCACTGACTTTGTACTCCAGGTAAATTCCAAGTGTGTGTGGAGTTAGACACCAGAATATTTCCTGGAGCCCATCTGATGAGAAACTCCTGGAGAGGAAAAGGATCTGGGGAGACCTTATAGCAGCCTTTCAGTCCTTAAAAGGAGGCCTACGGGAAAACTGGGGAGAATTCTTTATCAGGGAGTGTAATGATAAGACATGAGGTAACAGTAGGTAACAGTTTTAATTGATAAAAGTGAGGTTTAGACTGGATATAAGGAAGAAATTCTTCACAACGAAGTTGGTGAGGCACTGGAACAGTCTACATAGAAGTTATGGGTACCCCATCTCTGGCAGTACTCAAGGCCAGACTGGAGGGGGCTTTGGGCAACCTGGGTGGGTGATGCCCCATGGGTAGGGGTCCCACGGACAGGGGCTGGGACTGGGTGAACTTTAAGGTCTATTCCAAGCCAACTCATTCTGTGATTCTGTGGTTCTGTGATTCATAACGATGACCAATCTGTGAAGAACATGCTGTAGAACTGTATTTCTTTTTTTTTTTTTCCTTCACCATATTTAGCAAGGTTTTATTGCATCTGTGTCCAAAATTATCAGAAAAGACATTTGCCCAAAGAATCTGGACTTAGTTAACATGCAAATGCATTTTGATTAACTCAAGAACTAGCTTTGCATGGAGTTAGAAACGGGCTTCTCATAAATAAGTTCAACATCTGGAGGGTGCCTGGACTCCCTTGCACAGCTGTTCTGTGTTGTAGCAGTGAAGTAGTTCCCTGCTTCACCACCTGCAGGAGATGGGGCAGCTGGCCTCATCCATTTTTGTCAAGGCTGTACTTCAATGAATATTTATTTCATAAGCAGTGAGAGCTGGTAGGACTGTCCACTTTATGGTGCAATTTGCTTTATTTTGATGGATGGATGTAAGGCTCTGATCTGTCTTTCTGAATTCTGAATGGAGCTGACTTTTTTTTTAATTTAATGACAAAGGTACTTTTTTGTATAGAAAACACAGAAAATATTTTTAAATTCTGTTGTGCCGAATTATTTAACACCAAGGAATACATCTCAAGAAGTCCTGTACTGCTGACAAGTTCTGCAGTGGCTTAAGCACTCAGATTTCCTTTCTTCTTAGTTTTACCTTTCATGTTTCAATTTCTAACTCATCTGAACTCCAAAATGAAGAACTCTCAAGAACCATTGGCCATACTGGATAAGTCTGTATAAACCTTTTGCTTTTAAGAAAGAATAAGAAAAAAATTTTTTGAAAAAGGAACAGAGTAAAAAAGAGCCTTGTTTGAATTCTACAGGAAGTTCTCTTGCTAGATTGTTTGTGATTTTAATTGTATCTTCTAAAATTTTGTTTTTCCAGGTGCAGACGTGAAAGACGCTCTGGTAATAAGTGTTTCTACAGGAACAAAATGCATTAATGGTGAATACATGAGTGATCGTGGTCTTGCATTAAATGATTGCCATGCAGAAATTATATCCCGCCGGTGCCTGCTTAAATTTCTGTATACACAACTTGAGCTTTATCTAAGGTAAGTTTATGGGAAGATAAGCTGGCCCCGTTCAGTTGAAAAGCTGTCAAAAATGTATCTTTTAATAATTTCAGCGTGAAACACTTGTTCTAAAGTGGCCTGCTGAAACAATCTGATGTGCAAAGTACCACTTGTTGCATTGGGATGTTTAACTGAGAACTCATGACCTCTACCCTAAAGTTTGACATGAACAGAGCCTGTATTTGGTTCATTGTCAATCCTGAGAAGGTAAACATGTAAATCAAAGTCTAATGTGTGATGTTGTTTTGTTTTCTGAGAAGTCTCCAGAGCCCA
The DNA here is from genome assembly GCA_035772895.1 of Perdix hodgsoniae. Classification (NCBI taxonomy): domain Eukaryota; kingdom Metazoa; phylum Chordata; class Aves; order Galliformes; family Phasianidae; genus Perdix; species Perdix hodgsoniae. Next base: position 48,536 of record JAPSGF010000115.1, on the reverse strand, counting down.
TTGTGATGGATGTAAAGGGCTCTCTATTTATCTTCTCCATTGACTTTTCATTTTGTAATAACTTCTTAGAGTTATACTGCAAAATTTCCAGACATCCTGTGTTTGTTTTTAATGCCTGTTAGGACTGAGCAGCTTATGTTATTTATGTATTAATTTTCTTTTTGACTTAAGCTTTATTCTCTGTTTCAGCAATAAAGATGATCAGGAAAAATCCATTTTTATCAAATCAGAGCGAGGTGGTTTTAAACTGAAGGAGAATGTGCAGTTCCATCTTTATATCAGCACATCTCCTTGTGGAGATGCTAGAATTTTCTCACCACATGAAGCAGCACAAGAGGGTACGACAGCATAATATTCTAATATTGGTGTTTATAGTATTATTTGGGCATGTGAAAGTGACATGGTTGAAATTCAGGTATCTTCTTTCCTCTTAGTGCAGATGTGTATTAGTCAAAGATCTGAGCTGTTCTTACTGTACTGTAGAATTTAGGTATAGACTGATCATCCACGTGGTCCACATGTTGGCCTTCCAATATTTGAAGGGAGCTTATAAACAGGAGGGTGAACGGCTGTTTGTGGGGGTGGATGGTCATAGCACAAGGGAGAATGGTTTTAAACTGAGACAGGGGAGGTTAAGGTTGGATATTAGGAAGAAGTTTTTCACCCAGAGAGTGGAGAGGCACTGGCACCGGTTGCCCAAGGAGGCTGTGGATGCCCCATCCCTGCAGGCATTCAAGGCCAGGCTGGATGTGGCTCTGGGCAGCCTGGGCTGCTGGTTGGTGACCTGCACACAGCAGGGAGGAACCAGATGAGCATTGCGGTCCTTTTCAACCCAGGCCATTCTGTGATTCTGTTGATTCCATGATTCTGTGGTCTTCAGGAGGCTGATTGCCAGCAAGGATAAGATTGATTCAGCAAGCATTCTTACAAAACAAATTTAGCCATCTCAGGTTCTATTTTTAATGGTTGTTCTTTGTCCTGATTTGTTAATTGACTTCATTCTAATATTCAAATGCCCAAAACGCTATTTAAGAATTGCCTGCTGACTGCGCTTCCTGATGGAAAGCTTGGTTTAATTGCAGTTTTTTTTGCACAGTACAAATTTTTAATTGCAGTACATAATGCACATCTTGCTGTAACTAAATTGTAAGGAATGATAGAAATTGTTATGCAGACTTTAACAGACTCTTCTCATTTAATGCTGTATGTAAAATACCTTGAGAATGTTTCTTGGTTGATTGTAAGTAACTTTTGTCATTTAGATCAAGGGGACAGACATCCGAACCGCAAAGCGAGAGGACAGCTACGAACAAAAATAGAATCTGGGGAAGGGACGATCCCTGTGCGCTCTACTACCACCATCCAGACATGGGACGGAGTACTGCAAGGAGAAAGGCTACTTACTATGTCGTGCAGCGACAAGATAGCAAGGTGAGAGACTGAAAAACTATTTTTCGTACTGTTGCCTTTTGTCGCTGAATAAGACAGGAGGGATGCATGGCAGCTATAATGAATGCGCAGGCTTTCATTGATAGCTTTCATTGCTTAGCTGTAGCATGTCTGTAATTCCAGTGATGAAGTTGTGATTCCTCACCAGCAGTTTGTGTCAGACCTCCTGCTGGCTTCAGAAGTGAGATGAGAACACTATGTGTCATTTCAGGTACTTCAAGTCATGACAGCTTTGTTTTGTATTTCTATCACAGGAAAATATCAGAGGAATTCTTTTTCCCCCCTGTCCCAACATAGCATTAGCAAAAGAGTGTGATGAATATATTACATTAGTTGAATTTGAATGAAATCTTCTGGTGGTGTACAGCCTTGTGTATCAATGGGACATATGTATTCCATGGACAGATTTAGATTTATACTATTGTAATAGAGGGAATATATATAAAGCTATAAATATATATAAAGTATAAATAAAAAAACAAAGTATACTTTATATATACAGTGTGTATATATATATATACTTATGTATAAGTATGTATCTATGTGTCCAGTTAATTGATGGGCACTTTTAATTTCTAACTTCATAATTATTTAAATTTTAGTTTCAGTATTTTTACTGTAATTAAATACTTTGTTTTCAGTACAAGTGCTTTTTTTTTTTTACATTTTATCCAGTACCTTCTTTCTTGTCATTATTGAGAGGCAAATATTGAGAGATTGAAAGATTTTTTTAAAATTGGGAATGGACAGACGATAATCCACCAAATTTAGAAGTTGCATCCTTAAAAAAAGCATCAGACATCTAGGAGAGCTGCTGAAAAATTGTGATTTTTTTTAAAATGAGTCTGTGTGTACAGACTCTTTTTTGTGTGTGTGTGAAATAGATAGGAAATACCAAGTTTTTTGGGCTGAATGTATTTCAGTTGTTTTGTAAGTAAAATAGCTGTGCTGTTGTGTCTAATCACAGTCTGATGCAAAATTTATTAAGTGTATTTTAACATAGAAAGATATATTTGAACTATAATTATGAACTGTGTACACCAAATTAAAAAACACAAGATCAATTTTAAGTAATTGCTTTTTTCTTCTAGTCTTGTCTCAAGTAATCATCATCCCCACCTAAGAAAGACATTTTACTTCAGTATAAATCCCTCTAACATAAATGATTAAGGCCTTTCAGAAGCTAGGGCAGTAGGTTGTAGAGAAGTGGTTCTACAAAAGTGACATTGAAATTTTTTTAGTAATTTTTTCAATAATTTGCAAGACAGGTTTCCCAGCTTCAAATCAATGGCTTCCTCTAGCCATCCAATGCGGTACTCAAGCTGTATTCGTCGACTTCTATTATCACATCATCATTGCTGTCAGTGAAAATAAAAAATGAAGGCAGTTATTGAGCTAGAACACATTTGACTATTTTGTGGATTTTTTGTGATACAGAACAGAACTCATCTCTTGCTTGCGTAGCTAGCTGTCACCTGTCCTTGGGGCTAATGGGAATAATTTTGTTTGTGCCAGTGAAGGAAGCAAATAGAACCCTTTGACACAGAACAAAGACTGTGTGACGGGTAAGGAGGCCCAAATTTTCGTATTCTTTTTTTTCTTTACCTTTTTCTTTTTTACATTTCCCTGACACGTATGACCATGCTTTGTCCATTTAAATTTGAAAGAATGCAATGCTTTGTAGTTCCCAGCAGTCAGTACTCCAGAACGCCCCTGCCCTGTGTGCTTCCACTGAGGTTTCCCAAAGGTTCACAGTGCCAGCCTGGAAAACGCGTGGTTAAGTACTGTGTGGAAGATTACATGAGCAATCCAGAGCAGGAAGACTCCTGTATGAACAGCCGCATCTGTGTGGATTATGCACATAACCCAAGCTACTCTTGTCAGCCTCTGCTTTGTTAACATGTGCTTTCTAGCACCCTGCTTGGCTTGATAGGAAGATCCGAGAAACTTGCAAAATTTTTGCCAAGCTTCTTTATCCTGCAAAGAAGTGCTAAAAAGTTTTCTCCAGTGACTGCCGCTCATTACAGTGATGGGCCAAGCCCACCATTAGTAATGGGTGAGATCTAATGCAAGAGTTGATGAGCATCCTGGGCTGACTGTACGTTGGCAAGTTTAGCCATTTCAGGCCAGGGCTTGTGTTGTGCCATGGGCTGAGGTAGCGCGTGTGAAACAGCTCTTGAATCTCCTGCTTTGCTCCAGCTAGCTCAGCTCACCTCTTTCTTCCTTAGCTGGTGGCAGATAACTCAGCATCCCTTTCTCTCCCTAAGTAACCTCCTGGGAAAGCACTTTGTACTTGTGTTGGGAGAGGCAGGAAAAAAGAGGAAAAGTCAAGAGATTGATAGCTGTGCTTTAGGTTTGAAAGGAAATGAGGGGTGCTGAACTCTAACCCTTAATGATTTTGCCAGATAAAAAGCTGTGGAAAACAGCAACAAGGCTTGTGTAGGTAAAAGAATATACTCTCGTCTGGCTCAAGAGCATTCAAACAGTGTTATCCCAGTGTCTTGGTGACATTTCAAAGCAACTTTATTCTATGACAAGAATACCTGTTTGGTGGCATTATATGCATGCATTTGTCTTAAAAAAAGATCCTAAGCTTGTTCCATGGTACTTCATTATGTACATTTTTGTCCTTTTTGATATGTTTTTTGCCTACATTCATTTGAAGCTTCTTGGCTTCAAATAAATAGTTACTTAATTTCTCACCAAACATTCAAATCATGGTTTGCTGTCTTAATAAGAAGACTTAAATGTGTTTTTTTTTACTCTATTTCCTTGCTAGGAAGGCTCTGGGATTTGAGAATTGAATTTAATGAGAAGTGGTTCAGTTGTGTAAAGGGGAAGTCATTGGTGCTCTTCTACCATGGAAGAGGGAAAAATGTTACTTCATTGCTGTGCAAGAACATGGTGTGCCTGCCTATTGACTTTGTTTTCTGTTATTTACAGTGTCAAATCCAAATGGAAGTTTGTCACTCTGTCTTTCTGATTTTTTCCTTGGTGTCTTCTCGGTCATGACCCCACCACCTAGGTGGGGACTGATGAGGTGGCACAAAAACAACTTGAAAATTCTCTGTGTGCTCACTAAAGGCTGTATGTTCAGCACCTGCCTATGCAGCTTTTTTTGAGTTTCAGAGTTATTCTAAATGGAAAGCTCCATGGCAGAGCTTTCTGAACAGCACTAGGAAGAACATTTCTTCTGAGCAGGTCTTAGTCCATGTGGCCAATTTGAATGCCTTGCTTTTGGTATGTGATGGCTGTGCAACACCTAGATTAAAAACCTCAGAGAAAGAGGTAGGAAACCACCACCCAGTATGTATCATCATGTAACCATGCAAACCAGTGACACGTGCTTAGCAGTGCCACAGATCCAGACAACACCAGAAACGCTGGGACAAATCAGGGCTGTCTGTGGACAACCTAGATGTTCAGCTGCAAGTGAAGATAAATCTTATTGTCTGTAGTTGAAAATCTGACCTTGGGATGAGTAGAAAGATGCTTTTGAGAAGAGCTGCTGTCAAAGACCATGGAATTGTGCTTATTGATGTAAATTGTGGTGATTAAGCCAGTTGAAGAAAAAGACTGCTGTACATGAAGATGTTTGCTGCCTGTTGATACCATGGTTCAAGAAAGGAAGACTGATCATAGAGACCTAGTTGGTCTCTTCAGAAAACAAAGAGAAATCAGGTTTATACATGAGAGAAAGGAGAGAGAGGAGAGAGGGGTTAGGTGAATGAAATCATCTCTGCCTGTTCCATCTGCAGGGAACAGCATGTAAGTGGTGAATATACAAGGGCTGCTCCACAAGTAATGCCTCCTATTTTATGATGTTGGCCCACGGTGTCAGAGGCAGATAGATGGTGGTGGTATGGCAGTAGAGGTCGAACCTCCCCACCAACATTCGGTTACATTTTGATGCTGTGTAACAGATGGAAGCAGAGGGGCATCTGACATGGAGATGTATATGAAGCAAAGGTGTGCTATTAAATTCCTCCTCGAGGAAAAAATTGTACCCACTGACATTCATTAATGCTTGCTGAACGTTTATGAAGGCAAACAGTGGATGCGAGCACAGTGAGGCGGTGGGTAGTGCATTTCAGCAGTAGCAACAGCAGGCCACTTCTGGTGCAGGTTCTGACATATGTGGCGTGCAAGCTGTTGTTCATGGCTGGTGCAAGTGCATAGCTAATAGTAGTGATTATGCTGAAAAATAGTGTTCTGTAGCTGAGAATGTGCTAAATATAAAATAGTGTTATTGTGCTCTTTGTATCTGTCATAGTTTCTGTGAATATGATACCTGTAAATAAATTCAAGGCTATCAGCAATTAATTTAAACTCCTCAGCAGGACTGTTGTCTTAGGAAAGTTTTGTTCCTGGAGAAGGAGGACATCTGGAGCCTAAAAAGCAAAGACGCCACATTCTAGCAGCTTTAAGTAGGAGGTAAAGTGCACCCTGCTAGGCTTGATAATAGGTGCCATACAAGATCACAGTGCCAGCTGAAAACTCACTCAACTGCCATATACAATGGTATGGCAAAAGAGGGTGAGGTCTGTGCCTTCAAATGGGATACAGGCACTACAGAGCAATAGCAGGTAACAAAGAAGGAAAATTGCTTTCTAAAAGCAAGCTAACTCTAAGCTGAGTTTGGAAGTGTGCTTTCCGTGGCGTATTTTCTAATGGCAAAACAATTCTAGGAGCATACCACTATCCATGCTCAGCTGCTGAACCTCTCCTGCACACTGCCTCTCTCTGCAGTTTTTTTATGGAGCTGTGATTTCACAGTACAAGGCCAGGGATGTTTCAGTGCTGTGACACAGCACAGCTGTGGCAAGCCACAGTGCAGGGATAGGACCTGATAGTGCTTTTATGCTCTGACCTTTCAAGAGTCTGCTCTTGATTCTTATGGTAACTTAAAATCAGAACATTCAGAATATCTTCAGAATATGCCACAGAGGGCATATCTCTTATGCTCAGATAGACAGTCTTTTCCTGCAAAAAGTTTTACACGGGAGGATGTCTCTTTGCCTGCTGAGGCTGTCTTCCATGAAACTCTTATATATGAACCTGTAGACATGTCAGTATTTCCACTGACATAATGCAGCAGCCATTTTCTGCTTAATCTTGTGCTTTGTTGCCTTTTTTTTTTTTTTTTTTATTGCAAATGTGGTGCTATTTTTCTATTTTGATGTTGAGAAAAGGTGTTACCTGGGTCTGGTTCACTCTGGTCTGCCCAGTCAGATTTGGACGCAGGATTAAGTCATTTTATGTGTTGGAAGTTTTGTGTTTTTGCCCATGGCTGCTGCAGAAGAGATTTAAATTACTGAATTAGTGGTGGAGAATTTTCTTCTATTAGCCCTTTCTCAAGCCATTGAACTGTCATACCTGAGCACTGCACCATGGGCAGGATCTGCATACAGTCTGCTGCAGTGTGGTGCTGCAGTGTGGCACTGCAGCAGAAAGGTTCCTTTCTGTGTTAGAAATTCAGTGCGAGCACTGGAAGATTTGAGTTTGCAAACTTGATTTATGCAGCTTCAGTTACTCAGCTTTTTTCTCATGCTCCTTATATACTAATGTGAAGAAAAAAATGTATTTTTAGGTCTTTCACTGCTTGGTAGAAAAGGTAGAAAAGCTGAATTTATTAACATTTTTTGTAATAAATCTTGCACTCTGCGCTTTGCACCTCATGGTTTAGAGTGAACCTATACAGAATTTAGTCCATTCACTTCAAAAGAAATTGTGGTTTCAGTAAATTGTAGTACTAACTCGATAGCTTTTGTTGACAGATGTTCTGATAAGTCCTGCTTTTGAACTGAAATCAGTTTTACTATGTCAGGTTTCAGTGGCCTGTGGCTTTTTGAAAATGGAGGCATTGCATTGGTATAGCTTATTCTCAGGATGTATCTGTCTGTAGAGGAGGTTTTAGTGTATGTACTAATGGGAGAGAGAAATTCTTGTTAGCCAGAAAGAAGTACAGCTTAAATAGAAACAAGAAAGTTTCTGTGTAATCCTTCCTTTCTGCCACTGTTGCAATGTACAGAACTTGTTTTAAGTTCTGCGTTTATCTGAGTCACTACCAGTTTCTAAAAGAATGATGTATTTCTCTAGATAATTGCATATTATTTCATTGAAACAATTGAAATTTAAAACAAATGCTATAAACTCAACCATCATCCAATAGATGACAGCCCAGCCAATAGATTTTAAGAGCCTAAGTGCTTTGCACATTTGAGTGTTTTCTGCAAACCTTGTTCTTGCAGCAAGCCAGTTGCTCTGAATCTAGTAGGCACACTCCGAAGTGGTAGAAGTGATAAAGCTCATTCCAGCAAAACCAGAGGCATGGGCAGTTGCTACAGGATAGCAACTGTAGTACAGGTCTGTGTAGTTCACCTTGCAGAAGCTAAGTGTCCAAACTCCTCTTTTTTTAGATTTTGAAACATTCAAGCTTCAGCTGTCATTTTCTGTGCCAGCCAAGATGACTGGGTGTGGGAAGTGGGAGGAAGCAACAAAACACATGCCCTAGAAATACTGAACATGGAAGCCAGGCAAAGAATCTGGCAAAAGTTTGATTTAGGGAGCCAGAGGTATACTCTGACCTTTAAAAAATGTCTATCCATCACTCAAGTGCTGTTCAAGAAAAATAAAACCTGATATGCCTAACCAAAAGGGTCTTAAACTGTATGTCTGTGAACTTCAGATAGAACTGTGGGAACCTAATTTGCAATACTTACTCTTGAATTTTTTCCAGATGTTTCTTCCATAATATTATCTGCCTGTGTTAGTAGTCCATATACTACTCTATACTTCTTGTAGATAACGCTGCCAATGTCAAGACACTACTGCAGTTGATTTGGCACTTGAACTTCTTCTGTTCCTCTAGTCAAGGCAAGACCCATAGAAGGGTGTCTAGGAAGCACTAGTTTTCTTTTGATGCATTTAATGTTATGCTTGACTGTTTTTTGCGTTTTCGCCATCACAAAAAATAGGTCTTTATTCAATGTAATATATATACTTCATTTTTTGTTAGTACAGTATTTTTATTCACACATTAGGGCAAACTTTTTTAATGACAGGTGAGTTAGCTAATGCACACTTCTTCCATTTTCATCCTCAGTAAAGATATGCAAATAAACTGTTTCATTGGGTACAATTTTTGTTATACTCTTTTTTTCAACATTTTGCAAGCTAAAATGTGTAGATTACAAACTAATGAAACAGTTGTACTATACAGTACAATACTGGTGATAATGTGTAGCCATGCCCTCCCAAGACCAGGTACAAGATAAAGTGTTAACAAAGCCCTCTTTTCTTACAGGCACCTTGTAAGACTGTGTAGGGTATACATTTTGTTAAGGACAACCAGTCTATATGAGCACAAGAACTTCTGTTGTGCTGTTTTTTATTTTTATTTTTATTTATTTTTATTTTTATTTTTATTTTTTATTTTTTATTAAACACCAAAACAAATTTGTCTTCTGCTTGTGAATCCAGTTGTCTGGGTGTTGCAGTTGTACTCAGTTAAACGATTGTAATAGTGCCAAATTGTTTGCAAGTATACCTCAGAAGAGAGTATAGTGGAAATACTCTACAAGACATGGAGGTTTTAAAGTGTTTCATATGATAGTCACGTACAGATTGGGAGCTAAAACCTGATCAAATTAACGAAGACACAAAAACTCTTCAGTGTTTTGCTCCTATGCATGCTAGACTTGGTCCAGTGTGGATCACAGTTATGCAGACAGGGATTTTTGATTGGAATCTGTGGAACAGCTGAAATGGACCAAGAGTCCTTGGAGATTGCGCATGGAGATTGCCTTCATCCTGCCCATGAGTATTGCAGCCAAGTACAAATATCCTCTTGACAGCAGGATGCGGACAGTTCAATTAGGATTTAAAGAATGAACTTTCCCTTACAGTGATGAGGTACTGAGGTCTTATGGACATAATCCTTGCATTCTGGGATGAATGGTTTGTCTGCTGCCAGGTATCTTGGAGGCACGACCTACTGTTTGACTGAGGATCATAGAATCACAGGATCACTGAGGTTGGAAAAGATCTCTAAGATCATCTAGTCCAGCCGTCCACCTACCACCAATATAGTCAACACACCATGTCCCTAGGTACCCCATCTAGACATTTCTTGAATACCTCCAGGGATGGTGACTCCAGCACCCTGGACAGCCTGTTCCAGTGCCCGGTTGCTCTTTTGGAGAAGTTTTCTTAATGTTGATATTACAGTTTGGCTTTCTCTGGTTGAATGATCCTATCCATCTCTTGCATTTGGCTGCAGCTGCAGAATGAATCACCGGACATGTTAGCAGGGAAATACGGAAATGGAATTTGTTCCTGAAGAGGATGCTGACAGTAGATCTTGGTTGCCTTGCTCAGGATTTTGCTGAGCTGATGTCTGCAATTCTGTCAGGTGTCATAGCTGTGTTACCATAGCCATGTTCTGTTCAAGAGAGAAAGGGTTGAAAGCCCTGTGGAGAAGGACACAGGGGTCCTGGTGGATGAAAAACTGAACATGAGCCAGCAGAGTGCTCTTGCAGCTCAGAGGGCTGGTGGTATCCTGGGCTCCATCAGAAGAGGGGTGGCCAGCAGGGACAAGGAGGTTATTGTCCCTCTCTACTCTGCTCTTGTGAGGCCACATCTGGAGAACTGCATCCAGGTCCAGGGTCCTCAATACAGGAGAGATGTGGAGCTGTTAAAGAGGGCCTTGAAGGTGGTTAGAGAACTGGAGCACCTCCTCTATGAAGACAGGCAGGGGGAGCTGGGCTTATTCAACCTGGAGAAGAGAAGGCTGTGGGCAGACCTGATTGCGGTCTTCCAGTATTTAAACAGGAGGTTAGTCAACTTTTTAGAGGGGTAGACAGTGATGGGACAAGGGGGAATGGTTCTAAGCACAAGGAGGGAAGGTTTAAATTGGATGTCAGTGGGAGGTTCTGTGCAGAGAGAGAGCTGAGGTGCTGGAACAGCTGTCCAGAGAGGCTGTGGATGCTTCTTCCAGGTGTTCAAGGCCAGGTTGGATGGGGCCCTGGGCAATCTGGTCTAGTACCAGATCTGGAGGTTTGTGGCTGTGTCTGTGACAGAGGGATGGAACTAGATGGCCCCTGGGGTCCCTTTCAACCCAAGCCATTCTGTGATTCTGTGATTCTGTGAAAGTCTGGTCCATTGTGATTGACTGCTATTATGTCTGGCAGATGTTACTTGTTCCATTAAAAAGAAAGTTTTTTGTTTTGTTTTGTTTTGTTTTGTTTTTCCCTCCCTCTTAGGTGGAACGTATTGGGTATTCAAGGAGCCTTACTTAGCCTCTTTGTGGAGCCAATTTACTTCTCTAGCATCATCTTGGGGAGTTTATATCATGGGGATCATCTATCCAGAGCCGTATACCAGAGGATAGCAGAGATAGAAGATCTACCACCTCTTTATACACTCAACAGACCTTTACTTAGTGGCAAGTATCTAATGGAGAGAGCCGTACCGGTAACTAAGTTTGTTCCAGTAGCATTGTGATTTTGCAGTTTTTCAAAACCTTGGAAATTACGTCTTGTGATTAAATTGGTTTCTGGTTACAACACAGAAGATACGGTGTAAACCTAGTAGGGATACATAGACAGAGCTACCATAGCAAGAACCCGTTGCGAGTTAAAAGATGCCAAAAAAAGCTAGGGTATGAACTGAGGGCACATTCACCTAATTGCCATCTGGAGTGTGCCTTAGCAACAGGTGAGGAAAGTTGAAGGCCCTGGCTTAATGAAACCTCTTATCGTCTATGGGATAGTGCGTTAGCTCTCATTTTCACTTCTATAACAATTGCAGGTATTTAGTGAATAGCTAAGTCATTTATCAGTTTTCCAAGATGAAAATATTTGGCTCACTATTTTTAGGCCAATACCCAACTAAAAGTGGATAAAGAGACCATCTCAGATTGTATTTTTTTTCGTTATCCATCTCTGTTGATTGCAGAATTAGCTTTAGTTAGCACGGCACCCAAGTTGTTTGCATGACCTGGCTGTCACAATATTTTCATTCTTACTTCATAGTTAATGCACAAATGGTGCATTTAGAGCCTGCTGGAATGTCCTGGAGAAACATTCTTACACCTTTTTAAATATTAGCTGACAGGCAGCAAAACAGCCAACCCTGGCAAGTAACCAGCAGCTGCCGCTGAAACTTCAAGGATTATTCTTTAGCACCACACAGATTCTGGACTCCAGTGGAGCTGAGAATATTTGAACTAATTTAATAAAATAATAATTTAAATAATTTAAAAGGAATGTTCTAAAATGTCTTAAATTTTTTTTAAAAAGCTAATTACAGTAATGTTGTGAAAGCTTTAAAACTGAAATCTCTCATACTTCCTGTCATTGTGTGTATTGCATTGTTCTGTAGAGACAGACTTTTGTCATGTCAGTTTATTTTCCAGGAAAAAAAAAAAAAAAATCCCCCAGCATTTTAAAGCATGTTTGAAGTTTGACATGGATTTTGAAAATGAACATAGGGAGCTTTTCATGTTCTAATTTATTTCATAAGGATTCCCTGAACTGGAATGTACTATAATGTTAAGTGACATGTATATCCTTATAGTAGCAAGTAAGTAATAGAGACGACGTGCACAGTTCCAAATATTCTGTTATTATATTGACCTGATAGCCGATGTGTGGAGTGTTGCTGATATCTGATGTCTGGGAATTTTAAGAAATTTTTCAAGACAGTAAATTTGGAGCAGGGCACCTTGGCTTTCTACAAATCTGTTGTTCTGAAATAGCGTTATCATCTGTCTGTCATGACGTAGCATCATCTGTTTAAACAGCTCGGCCAGAACTCCCTGGGCAGTAGAGAGAATTCAGAAGTGCTCTTAGCTGTTGAGTTTCATGAAAATGCATGTCTCAAAATGCACAGGAGGCTTGCTTGAGAGGAGACACAAGAATTAGTCTGATGGATTTCCTTGTGCTGGATTAGTCTTCAAAGCTAGTTTTCTGATCTGTGATGTTGGATCCAACTGGGGCCTAGGTGTAGCTACACATCTACTGTTTGACTCACTTATTTCACAGTACACTCTTACATGTAAATAAACACTGCAGGAGTAGCTCTCACAAATTCCAGTCTCTCCCTTATTAGCACCACTGTGGGATCATTACTTCTTTTTAACAATGGAGTCGACTAAAACAGAAATAGCTGTTCAGTTATTGCATTCTGTCTTTCCCCACTGTATCCCAACTGGTTTAGCTGAGAAAACACTGTAAGAGCTGTTTTTTAATCTCTTATAAGATGACTTTTGTGTCTGCAGGGAAGTTACCTACTCTACTGGTAAAAATAATCTTTTCATCAAATGTTCTTTCTTTCTTCATAGGAGATTTTCTACTTTTACATCCTTTCCCCATCAAGTTAATTGGAAGTATACATATCAGAGCAGCAGTTTCTCAGCTGAGAGTGCAGAAAACCCTTATGTTGGCAGGAAATTCTTCATATGTATTACCAGCTATTTATCTTTAGTTAATTTCATCTGCCTTGAAGAGGAGCTCCAGCTTGTGAACGTACCCACACTCTTTTGCAGGCGGTCTAGATGCAAAAACCCAATTCATTTTTTGTATTCAACAAGATGTAGACAACAATGGAAGGAATTTCTAGGGATTTTAAATATTCATGCTTCAGCAACTCTCTGAATGACTACTATGTTCACTTTTTAATTTTATTGAATTTGCTTGTTTGTTAAAAAAAAAAAATCCTTTAGCAGACTCTTTGGTCATTATTGGTGTTTCCTGGTACCTTATCAATTCTTTCACTTTGGGTTTTTAGCCCCTTACCTCCTTTGGATGAAGCTTGCTGCGAGCTCTGTCAGGCTTTGCTAGTATGTACATGCTGGCCTAAAGAAGTGGTGAGCTTTGATTTTGCTTATTAGACCTGGTTATAAGAATATCCAAGAAGAAGTTCAAAGCGATGTTCTCTAAAATATCGTAGTTGTAACACTTTTCAAAGGAGAATGAAGTATTTTACTTTCTGTCCTGTCTTTCCCTCCCATTACTAGTCTCAGTTAATTGTGTTGCATTCATGTCTAGCTCTTGAGAGAGAAGATATGATCCACCTAAATGACCTAAATGTCAGATGCTTTGCTTTTACAACCTTAGTTTCCTGTTCATGCTGCCTGTGATCTGCCTTCAGAGACTCCTTTGGCATTTTTCCAGGGTTCGTGCAGATAAGTGCTGCTTGCCAAGGTGTCATTTAAGTGTACTTGAAATTCAGAGTCATTTTTGTTTGTTATGACATCAAAATAACCTGAGAAATGCAGTTGTGTAACTGCTGCTGAAATACATTGCAAGTTGGATGTTATGTTCAATGCCATCTTTATTTGACAATCCCTTCTATACAGCCTCCACTGTGCATGAGCAAGGTGGTAGAGAAATGTAAGTTGTCTCCAGTGTTTGCTGAAAGAGTTACTCACGCTCTGGATGTGTTGGTCTGGAGAGAGAATCACTCAGAGGAAAATGTAGGGCAGGATTTTGTTTTTTAAATGGAAATGGTGCTCTTTCACAGTAATAAGAAAAGGAGCAAAAGGCCTTTTTTGCAGTACTGAATGTGTGATATCCGATCACCATGCTTGTTCAGTGGCACATGAAACAAGCAAAAGTAATAGTACAGATATTTTTAAGTTAAATTAAAAATGTGACTGACTCATTTCTCATGTGGTAGCGATTTTTAACCCCTCTTGCCTCTATTGGTTTGATAAGTTCTCCAGTATGTGCCGCTTTAAGCAAATGACTGTTTCACAATCAGCTTCATAAAACAAGCCTGACTTTACATGCTTATGGAGAGTCAGGGTTTAGATTTCTTTTGTTTCTGCTCTCAATTAATAGTTCTTTTAGGTGCAGACCTTCTATTGTGTGACTCGTGGAGCGATAGGGTTTGTTTGTTCTGCAGTGTTTGGTCTTTAATGGCACAGAAGCAGTTGTGTTGTGCATGATCCACTCCAGTTCTCGTGCGACTTGATGCACGGATTTTTTGGCAACCACTCAGAATGGACAGCAGATGTTGTGACAGTCTTGCCTGTAATAAACTGGAAAAAAATAATAAAAGAAACTGTCATTCCAATTCCATTTTTTCAACTCCTATTTTAAGTAAATCTGGAATGGTGGGACTGTTTATTATTTACTTGGCTTACTGTCTGTCGGTGACAGTGACCAGGTCGACATAAGCCAAGCATAAAAATACATCAGCATCAGAAAATTCAATATTTCAAAATGTTCATTTAGTAAGTGAGGACTGGTTATCTGAATTTTGCTTTGTAATTTTGAATCTAGGACCTCCCAGCTCTCACATACTCTCATCTTTGTATCCTACAAGTGGGAGCGGGACCCAGAAGTGCTCTAAGACCTGGGCCAATAAACGAGTCCTGTGCTTATCTGCTTTAGGCTGACTTAACTTTTAGATTGTAAATTGTTAGATTGTATTTCAAATACCATCAAGAAACGCATCTTGCCGCAGTGCTAATATTGATTCATACAAATTTACTAGATTATTTTAGATATAGGACCTAGCAGAGACTCAGAGTAGGTACAAAATAGACTTTCGAAGAGTTACGTTAAAGTAAAAATAGAATTTTTATTTATCAGAAAAAGAAAAAAAAAACACTCCTGTCTTTTGTCCCCTTTCTCCTCCCCTCCTCGTGAGAAATTGAGACATATGAAGTTTCACCACCCCTGTAATGTGTGTGAGGCCACCATGCTGCACAGACGTTCCACAGTGCTTAAACTGAAGTGCAACTTAAACCACTTTCTGTGCTGGTGGCCCTGGCTGCTGCCTGAGAACACTGGGGACATGCTGAGAACATTCCTGAGACGTGCAGAAAATGGGCTGTGTCACTGGAGTCCTACAGTTGTCATTTCTGGGCATCTTCAGCAGTAATGAGCATGTGAAGTGGAGAGGCAGCTGAAGCACAGCTGGATTTATGAGAAAAGAGTCAAGGGTCTGCTGGTTTTGGCTTTCTGTATAGGATGCTGAGCTTGGAGCTCACTTTGTCTAACTTGGGTGCCTGCAGTATCTCTGGCCATGCGTGTGCTAGTTGCACCATGCCCCTGTGCAGTTGGTAGGAAGGAAGTGCTGTCAGGCAAGACATTCTCTGCTGATGAGAACCAGAGTGAGGTCAGACCCCCCTGAAGCATTCCTCTTCTCATAGCTGTAAGGAGGGAGGTGAATAAGTAAACGGAAGTGTTACTGGTTCCCAGCTTGTCTTTCAGGCACTAAGGCTTGCATTTGAACATGTAAAACATTTCTGGAAGCAGCACTGCACTACCTTTTAAGGCAGTTGTATTTATGTAGAAATAATGGTAATTTTAATGAAACATACTCTACAGCTACTGAGATGGGGATGCCTTCATGCCTTAGTTTGCAAGACATTCTGTCATCTCATACCACTGCTCTGATCTAACTCATTTTTTTTTACAAGGGAAAGTGAAAAAGCACGTTGTAGGCACTTCAAAATAGGATTGAAAAATTAAAACTGCTTTAAATAAGATCACAGTTACGAGTTGTTGCTGACTTGTAATTGTTTGTGCTGAGACATGATGAGGGTTCATCGTTCTGCACTGGTTTTAAAGTGCAGACATAGTGAAACATACACTTAGTTACTTGAACTCTTATAGCAGCAGAATGAAAGGGAATTGATCAGACAGTTACAGTTAGGGAAGCTCTGCTGGATCTTCTCTGTCTGGAACTCAGCTAGAGTTGCTACTGAGTGGGCTTTGAGGGCAGTGGTTACCTGTGAAGGACTCCAGCAACATTTTGTCTTCTTAGTTATTTGCAGATCAGTAACTCATGAATTGGTTTGACCTGTAAACCAGACCAGATATTCCTGAGGTGTGTGTTGTCATTTAACCCAGCAGGCAGCTAAGTACCACCTGGCTGCCTGCTCACTCCCCCTTAGCGGGGTGGAAAAGAGAATTGAGAAAGATAAACGTGAGAGAATTCCTGGGCTGAGAAAAGTCTACTGTGAAAGAAATAATAAGTTGAAATTATAAAGGAAAAAAAAAAAAAAAGGTGAGGAAGGTAATTGCTCACCAGCAGCTGACCAACACCCTGCTGGACACAGAGTGAGGGCTGCTCCTGTGGCCAGCTCCTGCCACTTTTATTGCTGAGCATGGCACCCTTGGTATGGAATATCTCTTTGGCAGCTTAGGTCAGCTTCTGGTTTTGTCCTGTCCCAGTTCCTTGTGCCCCCTGGCCTCCTCACTAGCAGAACAGTGTCAGAAGCAGAACTGTCCTTGATTTGGCGCAGCACTGCTCGGCAACGGTAAATGTTGATGTGTTATCATTTTCATCCCAAACACATCACTGTGCCAGATGCTCTGAAGAAAATTAACTTTATCCCAGGCCGATGTGGCAAGGTGCTAATATCTCTGTCCACGTGGAGCTCTACGTAAGTCTACATAGTCTTCTACATAATCCTCCAATGAGAAGGCTGTTTTTTCGTGGCACCACTGATGCTCACCTGCCGAGCTAGAAATGACAAAGTGAGAGGGGATTTTTAATCACAATGAGAATGAAATATGCATGGCAGTATTTCCATGATTCGGTGAAAAATATGCAGGAGAACATTCCCATAAAAAAGAATTGTCTGCGGTGTGATTTCAGTAGCCTAGTAAGAAGAGCGATTGGCAGTTAGTGTTTACTGTTGTCATTAAATCTCTCTTCTTTCAGGTATTAGCAATGCAGAAGCACGCCAACCAGGGAAAGCACCAAACTTCAGTGTAAATTGGACAGTGGGAGACACTGGTCTTGAAATTATTAATGCTACAACTGGCAAAGATGAAATGGGCCGTGCATCTCGCCTCTGTAAGCATGCTTTGTACAGCCGCTGGATGCGTGTTCATGCAAAGGTATATATATTCCAGTGTGGAAGATTTTTCACTTCCAGTTTATTCTTTATGGCATGTCCATGTGTATCTTTCTGTATTCAGAAGCCATTTTTTGCACCTGTCTTAAGCTGAGCCTGACATTAGCTACCAGTCCACACCGTAATGGAAGATAACACATTCATTTAGGTTATTTAATTGTATAAAGCCTGGTACAAAATGCATGCAGGGGTCTGATAATCCTTGGTTATAGCTCTTAACTCCTTTCCTTTTGCCTTCTCATTTTAATTTCTTTGGAAATATAATCCCAGTTGCACTGAAATGGAGCCCATAGAGATTTCACCCTGTCCTTAGAAAGAAAAGAGTCTAATAGTATACACGAATGGCTTTTCAGTGTCTAGATTTTTTCTGCCCAAGGACATGGGTAATCCATGGGTAAAGGCATGCTAAGTGTAGTGGAGCTACCACAGCACTGCTAAGAAGTGAAATCCAAAGATTGCTTCTCTCTGTATGTGGTTTGGTTCTGCAGGAGGGCACACTTTGCAAGAGGAGGAATGTGGATTGTTGCAGTGAAACTGAATGCAGAGCTAGAATGATTGGAAGCAGTATACTGTACTTTTGGCTTGTTGCCTTTGCCTGCACATTTGGTTGAGTAGTTCATTACCTTGTTTTCTAATTGCTATTTCAGTAACTCAGTTTCTTTCCAAATGTTTGTCTGAATAAATCATTTGCTCTCTTCTTTTCTTGTCTTTTTCATCTGCACAGCTTTCGTCCAGCTTGCGCTTGAAGATCTTCAAGCCTAACCTGTACCATGAAACCAAGCAAGGAGCCACTGAGTATCAAACTGCCAAAGAGTGTTTATTTAAAGCATTCCTGAAGGCAGGACTTGGAGCATGGGTGGAGAAACCCATAGAACAGGATCAGTTTTCGCTCACTGTCTAATTCCCAGTCTGCGCATCAGTTTGGAAGGGGAGTCGCTTTGGAAATCCTGGTGTCCAGCATTGCTTTCTGGCATCTTCACGCCTGTTAAAACATCGTTACTGTTTTTTCTTTTTCAAAACTTGGTAGTAACTGTTTTGGTTTTGCCTAAGTATTGAAACTCAATGATAATCTGACACATAATTGTATATTTTGTTATGGGAAAGTAATTTCTGGTGTATTTCTAGAAATACTTTTACTGTAGAAAATCTGCAGTAAGGCTGTCCTTACAATACACAATGACTCATTTTTTCTGGGTTAAAATAATTGCTTTTTTACTTTGATGTCATCAAGTGCATGAAGAAATGAACATTTCTTTAGATTTTACGCCACGCTTGTAAGAAGTAGCTTAATTTTTTAAGAGGAAAAAAGGCAACAAAGTTGATTCTTCTCTTTTAAGTTGTTTTTGAATTGCAGATGTTGCTAGCATATAGACCACTAAGCTGAATGAAGTCCGGGCAAGTAGTTTTCCCCACTTCCTTGCTCCTTAAAACCAGCTGCTGAGAAGTTCATGTCTTTGATGTATGTATTTATTAGTCTGTGATCCCATTTTTAACATGCAGCTTTCTATTCTGGTTTTAAAAATACATTTACCTCCCATTTATACACATTGTGAAGTCTTTTTTTTTTTAAACCACTGTAAACTGGAAACAACAAAATGATTATCTGTAAGTTAGGAAGTTTAGTCTATAATGTGCAGAACTCTGTTTAGATGTAGGTGATTTGTATATCCTTTGAACTCATTAGAGTACAATAATAACTACAACATGACAACTTAGAAAAACTTGCTCATTTTGAGGTCGCTAAGCTTGAATGGCCAATAGAAAGTCACTCAGTGAACATTAATTGCTCTCTTCTTGAAGAAATGAAAAGCTCTTGTATGGACAAAAGAGTTGTTAAAACTTCTTTCCTGCTTTCATTCAAATTGTTGTGACCCTTTTAAGATTTCATTACCCTTTGGCTTCACATGTGTGATGGTCTTCATGCAACTAATTGGATAAGTTGCTGTTAAATGTGGTTTAATCTGCTTTGACAGTTAGTTAGGTCTTTTTCATAAAGGTGTAAACACTTCAGCTTTATGTAAAAATGTAAAATAGAAAGAAAATATTTTGAGATTTGTTTGATTAGCTGGTGTACTGAAGGCACTATTAAAAACTCTTTCTAGCATACGATATTTAGGTGTGTATTAGAGAATGTCTGAAACCAGTTATCCGCTCCCAAAGTCTATGTCCAAACACATCCTGTGGCTCATAGTTTTTCAAGTGTTATGCTTGCTTTTTGGAAGGCCCCATGGTAATCATCATTCTTTTGCAAAGAGTGAAGTGATGTTCCTTGACACAGAAGTTTCTGACACAACACCCAAGCCAAGTATGTTTAAGCTGACGGGCCCTGTCCCTCAGCTCTACATCCCCACTTCTTGCCTGCACTGCCCTGGGCATCAGATCCATGGGCTGGTCCATAAAGTTAAGGGTTGTTTTTAGACCTGCACTGGGTCAGAGATGCAGTTTTGGGTTGTGTCGGGTACATTTGTGGAGGAAGTGAAGTGGAGCAAAGGAATGCCTTCGGCCAGCTCTATGGCAAAAGCCTTTGCCTTCTGAAGCTGTCACTGAAGTTACCATACCTCAGACCAAGCATCTCTGGTGGAGTTACCAACTACTTGGGCCATTGGAGACTTTGTAGAAAGCATTTCTGGCCTATCATGAATGTCAGGGAGACATGCTGCTTTGTTATTGCTCAAGTAGGAACCCGTTTTCGGCTTCAGAAAATGGTCAGGCCTGCTAAATCATTGGTGTGTTAGTTTCAGCCTCTGGATTAGTGTCCTGGCAGTGGTGCTTTGAGACACGATTGGTGTGCTTTCAGTGCTAGTATGGATAATAGCAAGCACTGCTGCAGGAAGGCAAGCAAATCCGTGGATCCCTTCAGAAAAGACTGATGCTTCCAGAGGCTACCAAGTTTTCCAGGTGCCAGTGGAACTAATGTGCACTGTAGTAGACAGGCTGTATCAATTCAGCTTTGTTGGCAGCTTAAGCTGTCCTGTCTGTTTCTGCACTAAAACCAGGAGTGTTCTCACAGCCTCTGCCAGCCCCATGAAGCAGGAGGGCAACAGTTTCTGAATGCAGTTTGACGTTGTCATCACACTGAGGCTCAGACTGACTTAAGCTGAAAGTCATCAAATGGCTTTTGGTCAGAATTTGCAAGTGCTTGGGCATTTACTTTTGAGATGAGTCCCATCTTGTTAGTGTTGCAGAAATGCCTTTATGGCTGCAGATAAATCTGTGCATACATTTTGCAGGATTGAGGGAAAGCTGGTTGCTCTGTGTGCGTTTTCTTGGGATCGTTAGCATTCCAAAGTGAAATACACATTTTTAAGGGACTCCATCTGTTGACAAATGAAGTCTGTTCATAATTTCAAACAAATAACTTTTACCCATCTTTCTGAAGTACTCAATGAGATGTTGATCTCTCTTTGGATTTTTTTGAACACTAGGAAAGTATTAGCTCAAACTATTTTTTTACAAAGTCACAAATATGAGCAGTATATTTAAGTATTATTATAGACATAGTTTTTTAAGCTGTTCAAATGAATAATTTTAATGAAACTGTAAAGGAAATCTGTTCCATGCAACAACCTTTTGATGAAGGAATGGTGCCAGGTTATTTATGAGGAATGAGTGCTCTCGTTTATAATTCCAGGATTTTAAAAAGTAAGACGTTTTCCAGGGTTGTATGCAATCCATATCTGTCTCGTGGGAGTCAATAAAATACTGCCTGGCTTCCTTCACTTGTTTGCTCCTTTTTGTGCAGTTAACTTGCGGAAAATCGCGAGGGAAGGTCCTCAGTCCCCTCAAGGATGTGACCTGTCACGCTGCCCCAGCCTCTGCTTTGCCCTTGGCTGTTCCACTCAGCGCCTGGGGCCGGGTGTGATTGAGGATGGTCCTGTATTCCTCGTGAGTCACCATCACTGGGCATGCCTGAATAGTGATGTGTGTTGTTTCAAGCAACTATGAAAGATAAGACCTTCCAGCAGCTGCTGAATTTTGTGGCTGACCTTTCTGTTCAGAGTTCTTGATTTCCTGTGCGTTTTGGAAGGCTGATCTCTTTGTGAGAAGCCTCACGGTGCTGCACGGGCCGGGTGTGTGGGAGCTGGCCTGAGCAGCAGTCTGCAGTGCCACTCTGAGCTGCTTTGGTTCTCTTATTTATACATTTTTGCTCCCGTGTTTGCCTCAGGATCTGCAAAGGGTTTACATAAAGAGGAACAACTTTAATGCCAGTGAGAACTTGAAAGCTAATTTAAGGTGTTTTTCTTCACGTGACAGCCTAGCTTTGGTACGTATTTGTTCTACTGTATCATTTCAAGAAATTTGACCAGCTCAACTTCCATTCTGCTCCCCACTGCTCCGTGCTGGAGAGCCCTCTGGACAAAACTCAGGGAGCATGGGCCAAATGAACTGGCTGCTCAGCCGCCGGTGTTTCCCAGCCACCACCTTTCCTGGAGAAGTCCCAGCTCAGCTGGTTCCCAGCAGATCAGATGGTTTCAGGATGCACTGGTTTTGTGGCAGTTCCTTTACAGCAACAAACAGTCCGGAGTATTTGCCAATTGACCACCAGGGAGGAAGGTTGCAAGAGTCTCTGTGGCAGACAGGCTGGGCAATACCGCTTCATGATGTGTGGTATTTTACCAGAGGCAGCTGTTATGATCCCCGTGACATGCAATGGACAAAAATAAAGGCCTGGTTTTCCTGGGAATACCCATTAGATGAAATGCCTTTGAGGCTGTAGATCAATCTGCACGTACATTTCTGCAGGATTGAGGGAAAGCTGATTGGTCAAATTTTAAGAAATGTACGAGCGTTGTACTGTCAACAAGAAATGAGCCCATGAAATCTTGATGTTTGAAGATAATTTGTACCCTGGTATCATTGCGTTGCTGCAGTTTGCATTGCTTTTCTTATCTTGTTGGGTCTTAAAGCTTTTAGTAAACTTAAAAAGATGGGTTTGTTCTTGAAATAGAAATGTTGTGTTTTCCTGAGCAGAGCGTCTCTGAAGCCCGAGTATGGCACTTCAGAAAAGGACATTCTTCACAGTGTGAGTCACGTGCAAGCAAAACAGGGCCGTAAGTAGGCGAATGGAAATACCTAGAATGGAGCTGGGTCCCAAAGATCCTTCTTTATGAGATATATCAAGAGGATCTGAGCAAATGTTTAATGACTGTGAAATTCCTTTATGGAATTTCATTGAGGAATTCCTACTGATACTCAATAAAGCGTTTTTTTTTTTCTTTCCTTTTTTTTTTTTTTTCTGTTCTTTTTTCCCTGTTTTTTTCTTTTTTCTTCCTGTTGTTTTCTATTTTTTCTTTTTCTTCCTTTTTCTTTTTTTTCCCCAACAGTAATGCAAAAAGAATAACTCTTAGACTAGAATTGTGCTGTTCATGGAGTTGTGAAATAAACACGGTAAAATAAGCTTATCTGGAGTCATAAGTTCCATAGTGCCATGCCTAACAAAGTTGAAGCTTGAGGTAATTTTAAAGTTATTTTTTAAAGAAACTAAGGATTATTTAAAAAACAAACTCATGAAATCACATGCAAAGGAAAAAGAACAACCAAACAAAAACAAGACCCAATCAATCCAGACTCCTGTCTTACTTCATTGGAATTCACATGCCAAGCATTAACCCTTGGCAGCCAGCTTTGCTGTAGTTGCTTCCCAGGGCTAGGCCTGAATGCTTCTTAATAATAATATGTTTGGGTGGTTGTAGGTGGTGATGTCAGTCCTCAGATCTGAGGGGTGGATCTGTGGGTCAACACAGACAGGTTTTGCAGGTCATCCTGGCTCACCAGCACTCCCTGCACTGTGGTACCATTCCTTTTGACCCCTTTGTTCACTCCCGTTATCAACCTGATGATGATTAGCATGTAACTCCTCCATGGTATATCCAACTTCCTAACAAACTGGGAAGTTAACCAAGGGACCTATCTCCTATCCGTTAGATGTGGTCACAGAAGAAACCCATCATCAAGCCCTTTGCAATGTGACGTAGTGTCACAGAGTCATTAATTGTTACGCCAGTCCACGAGTTCCATTTGACGGATAGTTGTTGGAAAGTGTCTAAGCTTCGACAAGAGATGTGTATGTGCTGGGGTTGCCCTTCTTGTAGTTGATACTGTGGGCTGCCCTACACACACTGCTCTCTGAAAGTCCTGTAGACTGTATCAACATCTGATCTGGCCAAATCAGTTTTTATCCTGAACCATTTGGACTGTTTTGGATATGCTCAAATGGAAAATTCTATTTGTGTTTAACCTTGGAGCAACGTGCAGAGTTGCAGTGTGGTACGGTAATACCTCTGCCCAAATCGAGTGTTCAGTTCAGAGCCGACCGCTGGACAGAGAATCTCTATTATATGAGTGAACATATTTGCTCTATATATGGTCCTGGAAAAACATCAAATGGTCTTTGAAAACACTACCTGGTGAGTCCACAAGTTGTCAAATTGGACTAGACATGCTTTTGAAGAACTAAACTCACAAATGCTGCCAGTACCAAAAATGGCATTGCAACACCGGTTACTGCTTGATGTGCTGTTACTTAAGGCTTAACAGAGTGCATGTGGCATGTTAGATCTGACCAACAGGTAATGTATTACTGTTCATAATGCCACAACCTCCATAGAAGAAGAAGCCTGAAGACAAAAGAGATCACAGAGCAAACATCTGAACTATTCCACTCTCTGCTGATATAGGTTCTTTTGTTTATCAATAGGGATTAGTACATTAATTTAAGAACCTGTATATTAGTTTAGCAAAAGGAATCCACGAGCGATAGTTCTAAAACCTTTCCATTTCAACTTGAGTGGGCGAATAGTCTTGTTTTCCTAATAATTTTGCGTGGGGGATGTAACAGAATACTTTTATCTTTTGCCTCAAAAGGTGCAAGGACATTTCCCTCGGGCTCCACGTGCACTGTTGTTTTATTAAAAAGTGGCTCACTGTGTCCTGAAAGGCAGTGGGAATCTTCCACATGGGGAAAGTGGCTGGCAGTGGGTCAGAGGTCTCGGTGGTGAAGCTGATGGTGGAAAATGGGGAAGAATAGGTGGGCACTCAACCACCCTAGGTAACACGGGGCATCCAAAGGGACGTTAGCACATATGAGTCCTTGAGAAAGAATGAATTTGTACGCCAACGTACTGCATATGCATGTCAGGACTGTTCAAATGTAGATGCTGAACTCTGAGAGGGTGTGCTTGCTTGTCATGTCACCTGGTGCGTGTTTCAGGAATAAATGAATGGCACTTTCTGCACCACAGTGGAGTTAGTTCTGTCAGCACAGGGACTGATCCCACTGAGACTGGGGAAGGGACTGGAGCTTGGCTGCTGTGGTGCTGCGTGGCTTCCTGGGGATGGCAGCAAGTCAAAAAGCAAGGGGTCTTGCAGATGTCAGGGTAACCCCTGGGATCTGATGGAACACAAAGCCAGACGTGACCCACAAAGCAGAATTCCAGTTAAAGGTAAATCTGGAATCAGAATTAGTAAAGACTGTGCAACCTTTGGCACAGTGCAACAGCTCTGGGGAACGCCATTTGCAGCTGGCAGAGGTGCTTCCTGATGGATTTAGCAGAAACCACAGAGGTCTCTCAGAGAGGTGGTTCTGCAGCATCTCCTTGAGCTACAGTTGGTTTCTGTAGTGTTTGTGAAAGCTTTTGCTTTTTAGAAATACACGCTGTGTGAGCAGCAGCCAGTTCCAAGGTCCCTTTGTTGGTATGGACACGGACCTGATGTGAGACAAGCAGTGGTCTGCTATAAAGCCCATCTCAGTATCACAGCAGAACCTCAAACCTGCTTGAAGCCACCTGGGATGTGATCCAGGTGTTCTTGTGCTGCTCAGTGCTGATATCTTTCCTTTGATGGGTCCAGCTCCTCTGCTACGACCAGTGAGAAGATCACCAAAGTCTCTGAGCCGGGTGGTGAGCCCGAGAAGATCTGGGTAGCTCAGCCTCATCTCTGACTCACAGCATTTCTCCCCACTCTGTGTTGCCTGTTTCTGGCTTGATAATC
This sequence comes from Perdix hodgsoniae, assembly GCA_035772895.1. Lineage (NCBI taxonomy): Eukaryota > Metazoa > Chordata > Aves > Galliformes > Phasianidae > Perdix > Perdix hodgsoniae. The sequence continues at coordinate 23,218 of JAPSGF010000115.1, read as the reverse complement.
TCACTCTGTCGACGCTTTCATTTTCCATTGAGAATTTACAGGTGATAAATGGATGGCAGCTGTGGCCCATAGGGATTGGGGACTCCAGGGGCTCCTATTCTGATTTTTTGGAGGGGGTCTTATTGAGGTTGGGCAGACCCATTGTGGTTTGGGGTTCCCATTGGGCTGTAGGACTCTCTGGGCTCCTGTTTTAATGTGGGGTGTCCTATAGGGACTAGGAGGGGCTGAGGGTTCCCACGGGACCTGCCTTTTCTGGGGGGGCTTATTGGATTTAGGAGGGTGTGGGGAGTCCCATTGGGCTTGGAGGTCCCATTGGCGTGGAGGGATTTTGGAGGGGTGGAGGGGGTCAAATGCCACCCAGATTGAAGTATTTCTGCAGGGAGTGTGGGATCCCCACCGAACCCCTTCCTACTTGGTTCTGTCCTAGAACCATAGAGTCATAGAATCCTTAGAGTCGAAGGGACCTCTAAAGGCCATCTGGCCCAGCTCCCTGCAATGCACAGGGACACACCACAGCTTTGATCAGGGTTCCTGGATCAGGGTGCCTGATCCAGCCTTCCCTTGAAAGTTTCCAGGACAGGGCAACAACCACAACACTGGGGAACCCGTTCCAGTGCTTCACCGCCCTCACTGTAGAAGATTTTTTCCTTATATCTAACCTCAATCTAGCCTCCCTGAGCTTGAAGCCCTTTCCCTGTGCTATCACCACAGACCCTGCTGAAGAGCCTGTCCCCTCTGCTGCTGCAGCTCCCCTTTAGATACTGACAGGCTGCTTTCAGGTCACCTTGCAGCCTTCTCCAGGATGCACAGCCCCAGCTCTCTGCTGGTGTTCCATCCCTGGCATCACTTATCACCTTCACCATTCTCAGGTGCTTGTCTTCCAGAATGTTCCTTGGATGAATCACACCACCATCCTGGGAATTCTGCAGCCATGCTGGTTATCCTGTACATGGCACCAGACACCGCTTGAGGTTAAAGAGTGGAAAAGTGTGCAGTTCCTAAACCTCACCTGGTAACGCCATGATGCACTGTTAGATATGTGTGTGCAGGTCATGGCTCCAAGGAGAGGGACTCCATCTGCAGCGTTGTGGAATGCATTACAGAACTCGTCGATACTGAAGCTGTGTCGGAAAACTAGTCCTGATGAGTGTTTTTAAGAGGTCCTGGCCAGAAAAACAGCTTTATAGGAAGAAGGGAAAAAGATGAATTTTTGTGTTGGTTTTGAAAACTAATGAGCAGAACAAAGCAATGACAATTTGAGATTGGAGTCAGTTTTGCCATTGTAAGCATCTGTTACTCTTCTTGTTGACAAAGCATTCAAATCTCAAATTCAAATCATAAGGATTTGATCCTTTTTCTATCCTTGAATGTTAGATTCCTGGTGTAAAGCTGCCTAAAGGAAACAAAAACCCTTTTAAGAAGCTGAACTCTTTTCCCAGGGGAGCTTGTAGGAGTCCCTTTGATAAACAGAATTGGGCAGCGAGCAGGGAGGAAATGTGTTCTCTGGGTGGCAGCATGAGAATACCCATCAGGCTTCCAGCGTTCTGCCCTTTCTCTCCTCTAATTTGTGTTTCTTTGAAAAAAGGAAGGTTTGTGTATCTATTGTACCAGTCTGTTTCTTTTGAGTTTCAGCAGATGTAAATGAACTCAGTAGTCCTGAGATCTTTGTTTTACCTGTTTAAGTGGTTGTGAGATTTAGGCTGTAGTATGGTCAAAGGCACGGCATTTCTCTGAGCAAGACTTGTAGCTTCTGGTCCCTCTGGTCTGCCAGGTGTGGCTACTTAGAGGTAGTGCTGATAACAAAACATCTAGAAGAGTGTGAAAGCTTCAAGAAAAACATACATACAGTTCAGCCTCTCCACTAAAAGTTCGACATTAAATCTAGCAGATAATCTTCCAAATTCAGGTGGTAAAAGGTCCTGGTGCTTTAATGTGTAACCAGGAATGTTCCTAATGCTCATCAAAAAGACTCCACTGCCAGCACAGAACTGGGGCACGGGACTGCCTGCTGGATTCAATTCTGTAGAATTGATAGATCAATCACAAGCAGCTTGCTAGAGCTTGAAGCAGTTGAATCGTCCCATTCAGAATTGTTAAATAAAACCTTATAATCACTTTGGATTGTAGCTCTGAGCTAGGCTATGCCTCTGGTGTGTGTGTCTGTGCTGCAGTGTCCTTCCTCATCCTCGTCCTCCCAGTTGTGCTCCTCATTGGCAGGAGGGAGCACCATCGGCCTTCTACCTCACACAGCAGTCTCTATCTGAGCGCGGACTCAATCGCTTCCCAGTTTCCACATGGCACTCTGCTGTGCTGCAGCAAAGGAACCTCACTGGTGTGGTTGCATCAGGTGCACTGATTTCATGATGATACATGGTCTTCATGCAGTGAGTGAGGGCAAGTCTGGGCATTCGGTGCATGATGGCGTGCTGTCACTGGGCACAGCGTGCAGCAGGCGGGTGATCACAGTGTGAGCTGGGGAGGCAGCGGTGCGAGGCTGGGGCAGCCCCTTCCCCTTCCCCCAGCTTAGCTTAGAGACCAAATGAGGATCGACTGGGAAATTAATACCAAACACAGCAGTGGCACATTCAGATAAAATTTGTATTGGTACTGGGTTCATAACAATTAATTTCTGGCTTTAACTTCCAGCAGTGGTGCAGCACTTTGGGCAGAGACAGAGAACAAGAGTTGTCTTAGCAGGTACTGCTAGTGAGCTGTGTCTGCAGGGGCAGCATGAGTGCCACTCTGCTCTGCTCCCAGATTTGACAGAATGGAATTTAGGGTGGTAGAGATGGAAGAGTTAACTGGGTTTGGTGTTTTCTGAAGATCTTCAATCAGTTTGTGGAGTTGAATCAATTCAAACATTTCCTTATTGCTCCTGAAAAAGATTTCGCATAAAATAGTTGACATTTGGTCACTGAAAATCGGCGAGTTACAGCAATACAGGAAAGACACTACAGAAAATGACTTACTGTATGAGGAAAAACTTGCATTACTTTGGGAGTTTTGCATAATTCTGTCTCCCAGCTGAGCGTTCTCAAGGGACAGAGAGAAAAATTTTGGTGACAGTCATCAGGTACTGTACTTCCACTTGACTATGTGCTATTGAGACACCGTATAATGAAAATCTAAGGAAAGGCTGTGAGGGGATTTCCCCGATGAAAAGTACAAATTCAGAAATGGGAAATGTTCAGAAAATCCAGAAAGATACCAAGGCAAACGTAACAATGACATGCTACAAAGCCAGTGACAAAAAGAAAGAATTCACTTTCAGGAGTATTTCGAAATCCAGTTAAAAAGATTCATGGCACTGGCTGTAAGATCGTCTTTATTAAAAGCAACAATTTAAAAAAATCTGGATTTCTGGGCTAAATTTTCTTTTAGCTTACTTCCAATGACAGCTGTGACTCAAAACAGGGCATTTCATGGGAAAACACTGCTTTCCCAGAGTTCAGATTTGTTCCTAAGAAAACCCAACAAATCCCAGAGCTCTGGAAAGAATGAACTCTAAGGGAAACAACAGCTGAGCTCAGATGCCTGCTTTGGGAAATGATACAATCCGATGAGGTAACGCACCCATGAAACCCAGCAGCACGCTCCCACTGACACAATGAGGATCTCTGTGACAATCAACCAATAAGCAATGGAAACCTCTGCTCTAAAGTTTAACAATCCCCCAAAAGCCTGAAGTGCCTCGTGGCTATAACTTGTGTTTGATCTGGAAAATGTCAGTTTTGTCCATCTCCACTGTCACATGCAAGAGTAGAAGCCCAGCGGTTTTTACCAAGTGCAGTGTTTATGTGACAGGTAACTGCTAACAAAAACGTCCAGCATTGCCCACACTGGAGCAAGCAAACAGCAAAGCAGAGGCTTTGAAGAAGGAGGAAGAGAAACGTTCCCACGTATACTGATCTCTCCAATAACCAACAGAATAATGGCAAGAAGGGATTACCTTAAAGCAGAGAGGTGATGCAGGACACCCAGGAGCTTCTCCATATTCGGAGGGTCTAGCCTGGACTTCCAAAACAAGGCAGAGCAATGTTGGAAAAAGGATTGGTTACTGCAGGCTGCCAGGAAGGGCTGTAAGGGACCTGCAAAAGAAAAGGGCGTTAAAATTGCTCCACAGAAGTTGGGGCAGAACAAAGTAGACCAGTAACTGATGGCTTCTGAGGGCTTCATATGCATCCGTGAGAGCAACAGAATAGCTGGCTTGGTTCTGGGCACGAGGTGCACAGCTCAGGCAGAACCAGGAACGACGTGGCATTGGCTGCACCTACCAAGGACCCGGTGCCATCCTCCTGACGTGGAGTACATCTCACCAAGCATTACGCCATGCACTGAAGGCAAGGCAACAGTATCTGTGGGCAATTCCTAGCTGGCACTGTCTGATGCGCAAACTGACCAATATTGAATGCCTTCAGTGCAAAAGTGGCACTGTGTGAAGAGGCAGCGGCCCATGCAGTCTCTGTCTGCAGGCTGTGTACCAAAAAGACATGTATGAGAAGCAACATGGCAAAACATGGCCCTCTCACAATGTTACTCCATTATCCTTCCAAATGGAGGCATCTAGCATCTCAAACCAGCTACTGCCACATGCACTGCTGGTGGAATTCCTCTTCCAAGTCATGCCAGATAGCACCAATCCTGCTCAGGTTTCATGTGTGCAGTCGTCTGTTTCTTAATTACTTTATTACCAAGCTAAGCAATGAGGAATTTAAGGAAATGTTTCTGCCACTTATCTCACTACAAAGCATCTCACAACTCAGTGCTAGGGTTGTGACAGTGAGAAGGAGAGATGCACAGTTGAGAAATGCACCTTGTAACTCCAATGACTGTACATGACACAGATGAATGCCAGTGATAGATTAGGGTGTTTATAGAGAAGAATCATGCTGCTTTGTATTTGGCATTGCTGTTTACCTCACTTGTTTTCATCAAAAATTTATATCCTTATTTAAAACACAAATATTTCCCAACTTATCAGATTCTGTGGTCATCTGATGTAATCCATCAAGAGCACCGGAAAGCTGTTGCTGATTGGATGTATTTAGGTGATGTAGCAAGACAGGCACACACTGTTATCTCAAAAATAAGGTCTTTCCTTTGCCAGTCCCCAAGTCCCTGGTAAGGGAATGAAATGCCTGGTCCAGGTAATTCACTGAAAGAGAGTAGAAAACAAGCAATACAATTTCTACAGTCACAGTTCCTTTAAGCAATATGTGAATATTTATCTTCAGAGTGACTTAAATATATACAACTGAAAAAAGTCAAAAGGCTGAAATGATGACTAAAGTTTCTAACTTTAAAGACATCCTCTGCTTCATTTTCTTCCTTAAAAATCAGTTGGGAGTGGACAAAAAGACCAGCTACAACTTATATACCAAAGAAAATACAAAACCTTTCCAGTATCTTCCTTCAGAAAGAAAAGAAGTTGGAAACTGGATAGTTTCAGACTATGTAGGCTTCAACATCTGGGAAGCCTTTATTGAAGGAGTAATGGGCTCACTCATCTGAATAAGAGCCGTGACTTTCAGGACAGCAGCTACTCCCATTCCTTTCCATCCAAAGCTGTAGTTTAACTTTCCCTGCATCTATTTCATGCAGCCGTCCATTAGTTCCACAGTGTACCAAACGATGCAAAGAATTTAGATCAAGGGAAACAACCTAATCTCCTTAATTTCCTGACATGATTTTTTTCTCAGTATTTTGGAATAGCACTGATCACCTGGTAAATTACAAAGGAAAAAATTTCTCCGGTGGCAAAAGTTTAATTACAGAGCCATCTGCTGAGATCGATACCTTGAGGCAAGCAGGATATATGTTGAAGCCAAATGTGCTACTCCACCACTGGTTTTCTCAGACATACCCATGAACACCATACATCTATATGATCTATCTGTACACAGATCTATAAAGGCAGAAGTTGAACATCTAGAGCTAACTATACCAGAAAGGAAATGCTTGGCACTGCAGATGACCAGCCTTTCTAGTGACAGGTGAAAAATCCACCAGCTTAAGGAGGACAGTGATATTCTATAATCAGTTGAAATTTGCTACTTATTTCATTTGACAGAAGAGGAAGTGCTGTATCATTACATGCAGTAAAGATCTTGGCTACTGCTGTAGCAGTAGCTTGAAAGAATTACGTCACCTCTGTTCTCCTTTATCACGCTGGCTATCTCTCTGACTAAAATAAATAGTATTAAAATGACCAAATAAATTACAACATGAAATGAATAATAGCAAGGTTCGTATTTGCTTCAGTGCAGCTGTACAAGGAGGTATCAATTGAGGGAAACTCCCTTCACTAGGAAAGCATCATGGACACTGTGGTGTCATGGAACTGCTGGACTTTGTCCAGGTACACGCCTGGAAAAAATAACAATGAAAGAAAACTGAAAGAAAAATGAAGGGATCAAAAAATAATCATAGAATCATAATAAAAAGATTCAATAAAACCCAGAGCTTACCTCGTGTCTCTATTGTAAGCACAACTATAGTTGACAGAAACCTCATAGGCATAAAGGGACTTGTAAAGAAGAGTGCTGATTTTGATTCGCTCTTTGCACAGAGTCCAGAACTGTGCACATCTCCGTTACTTCTTATGCCTGTGAAAATATCTTCAGCAATTCTCGTCGTCATTTCTGCCACTGCTGGGTCCTGTATCAAACAGTGTGCACGTTGAGTGTAAACATGAAAGCACATGAAGCTCCCATCTACTCTGCTCCCCTAAGGATTACGTGTGAAATAGCAAATGGTTCGATCGTGCATCACAACAGAATCTGCACAGAGGACACTGCTTGTGTGACAAAAGCAACTGAACACCATTAGCACAGGGCCTTATCAACACTAACTGCACACAGAGACTGGGGAGAGAGGGCCCCTGAGATGTTGATGTTATTTGAGCTGCCTCCGGTTGCAGAGGAAACCCTGTTTCAATCCGTGCTACCTATGCTGTCCTGGGCAGATGCCTGAAGTCATGTGCTGCAAAAGCATTTGCACATCTAAACATGAATGTTAAGAACTCCATTCAGGTAAGGTACAGTAATTCAAATTGTCATCATAAACTGTGCAGAAATATTACTTCAGAATCAGACTTTCCAGTGTGATCATTTAAAATAGCTTCTCCTTGTCAAGAGAAACAACAATTAATTCGGTGGGACATTCAGCAGAGAACAAAGCCAAAGTTCCCATGCAGCTTTGCCACACTTTGCCATCAATTTCAGCTAATCTCGCATGTAAAGTGAACAAAAATGTTTTTCCTTTCCTAACTCCCAAGTCTGCTAAGCACACTCATAAAAATGTATTGCCTGAGATGCTTAGACACTATTGCAACAGTGATCGCATATGTATGTAAAAATATGTTTTGATACACAGTGCAAAAATCAATAAAATGATCTCAGAAAGTTCACTTTACGAGAAGTGTTTTTTTTGCCGTACTTTTCCATTTCTCTGTTAAGAATTGATGTTTAGCAAAGACAGCCAGGATTCTATTATACATACACCCTGGAAATATCCACTTTCTATGTGTACATAAAATACAAAACACGTGAATATCTGCAGAGAATTTACCTTAATATCATTGTCTAGCTGTCTTACACACCAGTATATCAACCAAATCAGGGGCATGTGTAGTTTAGGATTCACAAACTGCATCCACTGGAGCTGCTCCACTGCCATAGGCAGAGGCTGTAAAAACACACAAAGGCAAAGTTACATAATGTCAGCTTAGCGTGTGAGCGGGCTACAAGTGAAAACAAGCCTCCAAAAGCCAAACCCAACCAAACCAAACCAAAATCTCAAATTACTCCTGGAATTTGTCAGGCTGTACGTGCAAACGCTCACTGGTCAGGTCCTGTAGGGGTAAAGAATTACCTCTTTAGACAGATTTTAAGTTTTACACAGGTTTGCATGCAAAGCAGAGTTACGGCGTGTGAGCTCCACTATCAAGGCCAATACCAGTGCCTACAAACCCTTCACAGAATGAAGGAAAGCAGTAAAAGCACAACTCCAGAATACCGCATTGATTCCCAAGCCTTGTTATCCCCACAGAGATGGAAGGAAGGGCTCTCGGTAGAGCATAGCATCAGCTGTTGTAAGTCATTAACTGAAACTCTGATATCCAACACAGATATTAAAATATTTTAAATTAGGTGTGCGCATCTCTGTAGGAAAACATGAATTCTACACAGTGTTACACACAAAATACAAGATAAATCACCAGCTGGCAAAAGCCAGACACTGGTAATGAAAGACAGGCTGAAACTTGCAAGTTGAGACTGAACACAACTCTCTTCCTTCAAAATGATAGCTCTGTTTTCTAAGTGACAACTCAGCCATTCCATCTGACTGCTGGGATTAATACTGACTTAGTAACTACCGTTCTGCTTTCATTACTCTATTCCAGGTCTATGCAAAACAGGCTGACCTTTTCTACTCTCACAATAAAACCTGTCAGTATATACATGTCAGTAACACATGAACCAGAGCAAACTCAAGTCCCTTTACCTTCAAACACTTCTCCTGGATGTCGGTTCTTTTGCTAGACTGAGGTTTCTGACTGTCCTTTCTTTCTTCTTGTCCCTGCAGTTTGCTAAGGAGCTCGTCTGAGATCCAATCCATAAGAACAGTCAGGAGCCCATAAACTTCAGAGTTCGGTGGTAGCTGTAATACATTCACATCATCAACTATTTCAGCTTTCAATTGAGGATCTTCTAAACCAAAACAGTAGCAGACGGACATGCACGCCAGAGCACGTTAGTTCTGACAAATTATGCATCACTTAGTGGAAAATGAGACAAAGCTCAGGACAGAAGTTACCGGGAGCCTGTGGAAGACATTATCTCTGAGGAAACAGTAATCTGGAACAGGCCGTGCCTGCTCTGCTGGGCCTTGTATGTAGGGCTTTCACCTTGTCCAGTTCTTACCTTATCCCCTTTTGATGCTGCCCTCACTTCTTCCTGCATGAAAGGTGTCACCTGTTGTGCCACTTCACGGGTATCCTTATACATCTCTGCCTTTATAAACTGGTGTTTCCACTACAACAAAAAAGAACCATGAATTCTATTTTACTTCTTAGCTACAAAGGAAGCATGCACAGATAAGAAAAAACCTTATTTCCAGATAGCTGAAACAAGCTTCTCCTGTCCTTATTTGTTCATTCAAGCACTTCCTCTGAACAATCTCATCATTTAACTGAAAGAATTGAAAAGTATCCAAATATCAGTGAATGGAAAATACTTTTTTTTTTTGTAAACAAAACTCTGAAATCCTTTGACAGAGTTCCTGAGCAGCAAGGAGCTTAAATAAACAACTGGTCTATGCTTTCTCTTCTTTTCATAAAGAAGTGACAAAAGATCACACTCCAAAAATGTCTAAAGATTCAGAAACAGAGAGGGTGAAGCTAATTTCACACATTCACACCGTTCCTGCCTTGGACAAACCAAATCATCAATTTTGCAAACATGCTGTTCAGACAATTAGCAGTTAGCTCAGACAGTTGGAAAGTTACTGACGGTAGGAAAGAATCCCTCTTGCCTGTTTTCTCAGGGATTCATTGGTTTCTTTGAGGTCGTCCCGACATTTGGAGATCTCCCTCAGTGACATTTCTAGCCTTTTCACTTCTGCATCCTTCTGCTGTAGAAATACGACATTTCAAACACGATTAACCAGAGTATTTTAGAAACAACTACAAGCTAAGTGGCATTTCAGTATTAAAATAACTTCCAATGAATTTCCATTTCCAAACAACAAGAACTTTCAGGGGAGAAGTATTAATGCTGGCAAACACATGATGGCATCAGATAGCAAACACCAAGCTAAATGGCACTTAAGGCAATAAGCATCCTTAAATTACCGCACCTCTTTTAGTTTATCCAGGCAGGCTTCTTGCTCCCTTAGAGCGCCTTCTCTTTCCTGGAGCTGGAAAAATCAAGGGAAAAAAGATGAAATGGCTCCAAAACTCATTTGATGTTCACTTAATCTCAATTTTGCCCTGCAGATGGGGTTTTGTTTTTATTTATTGTGTCATACAACAGCTGACTAAACTGACTGATATATCTTTGAAGTAGTATAATTCCATAAAATATACTGTTTTTCTTTAAAATCTCTCTCTAAAATCTATTAATCCATACATACTCGGTAGGAGGAATTTTACTAGCCAAAGCCTTTTTCTAGGTTTGGATAGAGTTCCTTTCTCTCCCTGAGCAATGTCAGACCTGTGCCTCACTTCCTGTGTTAGAAAAGACCTGAGGCACAGTGAAAGGAGTCAAATAGCATTTGCTGCATGTCTTGTTCATCACAAAGTGAAAATAGTCATGCCTTAGAGGTTTGAGACTAATTCTGTGAATTTACTGACAAAAACTTTTGTAAAAACTTCATTCTTACTTTCATGTTTTTAATTTTAACTTCTGCTCGAGTGTTTTCTGGACCCTCATCTTCACCACTGCTGCCAGAGCCCCAGGGAGATGCAGAAGGAACCTGCAGAGGTTGGCCTGTATTTTTCTCCCCAGGAGTTGGTTGATTTGCCAAAGTAGCAGTACTTTCACTTTTCAATTCAGCCTCGCCAGTGACACCTACCACAAAGAACAGAAATTTGTGGAAAACAGATGATGAGGTAGCTTAATACGGCAACAATTTTGGCACCTACATTGTAAATTATCCTAATGATACACAGAACATCTTAAAGTAAGGCTAGAACTTTTCAAATTGCACCATTATTTAAGAGTGGTATGGGAACTGCAAATTTGCAAGGCTTGGTTTTCTACTGCTACCAAGGAACTCCCATGCAGTGGTGAACATTTCAGTCTTGCAGTTGTCTCTACTACTGGCTTCCTCTGACATTTGCTTCTATTTCTGATAGTCTAATAGATGCCAACTCTTCCTAGTACACAGAAACTCGCATCCTCAGAATCAGACCTCATCTGTCCTAGTATCTATCCAGATTCAGTTACAAAACACTGAAGTTTGAGGCACAGTCAAAATAACCATAAGCACCTAAGCAAGCAAATTCAGTCTTCTGCACTTGTATTTTTGACTAAAGAAAACATACAGCTATATTTTAAAACTGTGTACCTTGGTTTTAAGCTATTGATTAACTGTGAAACTCAGAACGTACGAAAACTATCTGCAGGAGGAGCAAACATTCATAGCTGTAGACCATTCTTCCACCCCCACCCCCAAGCCTTTCCATGCATCTTGTGAAGCTCAGCTCTCCATATTCAAAACAATGGCAGAACGTCTCCAAGTAGGAAAACGCTTTGACACTCTTAATTAGAGACTCTCTAAAACATATGTTTCTCATTCAGTTTGCACATAAAGCTAACATTTCAACTCACTGATGCTAAAACTGTCGAGTAGCTGCTTTTCTGACTCCAGCATGAGTGTTTCTAAAACTATCTGTCTCAGGAAACTATCCCACTTAACTATCTTACTTAACCTCAGAGCCTAAATGTCCTCTAGATTTAAAGCTGAAATGTGGGCATCACAGAAGCACTGTTTTCAGACACACCTTGCAATTTCCTTTTCCCTTTTTGATCACTGGAATACATTCTTCCATTAAGTTTCTTAACAGCTGTTTCATAGTCTTGGTGGTCTTTGTCTTAAATATAGGAAACAAGTGGAAGTTCTCAGCAATGCTCCAAATCCAGAGAAGTCTAAGCCTGTTAAGCTCTTCAGACTTAAAAGCCCAGCAAGCATACAAAACTTCTGCATATGTATTGAGAGCCTTAAGCCTCAGCAAGCAAGCTTCCCATTCCTATTTGGGTACAAGTGCTTTATTACACTACTGACAGCTTTTCAGCCTAGAGGTCTGGCATAGGTTTCACGTTTTCAGAAAAAAAGCATCTTGGTAACTTTATTAAGAGCACCACAAGACATATTTGGGAGACACACGGTCCTTGCCCACAAGGAGGATGGCAGGAGTATCACTGCCCTATATCAGCGTCTGTTGATTCTAATGGTACAATACCCTTTCCCCACAAAAAAAGCAATACAAAAATCATCTTGGACTCTCCTTACCATCATCCTCTTCGGGTACATATCCAGGCTTATTCATATTACAGAAGAACGTTGAAGGCAGATTCAGAAAGCCAGCAAGAGCTTCCTGCTCGGAGGTAGGTGTTAGCTTGTAAACAATTATAACATCATCTGATGGTGGATCGTCTGATGGTGCAGTTGTCATCTCTGCTTTGGACAGAAATTGAGCAAAACATGAAGACTGAATTACTTCAGAATGATAGCAACATTAACCCCACAGTGCCCTTATTACTGAGTTGAATTATTTCTATAGATAGTTAGAAGCAGATGTGGAGTCTACACATTTTCTCTGTCTACAGAAAAAAAAAAAACAGTCCAAGTTACAGGACAGACAAGTCACAGACCGTGCTGCAACGTAACAAGTTCCAATCTCCACGCCCAATTACATTTTATACTATTGCCTTTGAAATTCAAGGCTCAGATCAGGAACAATCTTTATACTGTCACAAGGATTAGTTATATCCTCGCATCAATCAATACAGGATTACGGAGAAGAGACGTAGAGGTGTCACCTACAGAGGTGGAGAAGCTAAATTCAGGCAGGACTAAGAAAAAAAAGAAAAGCTGTCTGCAGCAACATGTACTAACAAATGACTAGGTGCGTTTGAAATCCCAGAAGATGTTAAACAGCAACTTGTTTCAAATTACTCATGGGAAATCTGCTTTTTACTAACTAATCTCAACCTATTACCATGGTAGCTGCTACTGAAACTTTTACTGTTCACAAAGTCATCTTTTAGTTCCATGCTCCTGAGACAAGCAGAATACTGCTCAGTCTTTGAAATGCAACAGACAGATAGATAATATGTATATGTATATTTATTTATTATTAATAATATGAATATGTATATTTATTTATTATTTATTCATGTTTATTTATTTATTTATTTATTTATTTACAAGGTATATAATAATCCGCCTGAACGACAGATACTAGCACAGTAGGTTGACTTTGTGAGTTAGGATTCTTACAGGAACAACAGTTTTCATCACTTGCTTTGTTTTGGACTAGGCATACAGAACAGCTATAGAAAGCGCAGTTCTCAAGTAATTCTGAGTGGTCTTTGAGCATCTACTCATTCAAATTTAAAGGAAAATTGTTGAAGAGATGCTTTTGTATTAGTTTGGCTTGGATTCTGGCAGGCAACACGCTAGGAGGCAGTGGGTTCGTTTCTCACCATTCCAGTCCCACTGACCTTCCTTTGTAGCAAAGCCAGATCCAAATCGCTCTTGTGCAGCATTACGGCTGGCTTTGAAACTTGCAGCACATTCAGTTAACGGGGGCCACGTGTTTCCCACGTAGCTGGATTTGGGCTTTGGCACGAAACACAGTTCTTTGCAGTTGCTTTCTTTGGAACAGCAACAACTTACCTGTTAAGGGAGCTTCCTGAAGATTTTGTGCTCTCTGAGAACCATCAGAACCATCTGTTCCACAGCTTTTAGCAGGCCACTGATGAGACGATACGCTCTCATTGGAGTTACTACATTTCATTGCTTGAATTTCACTCTGTTAAAGACAGTGTTTCAATTAAGAGAATGTAAAGGTATTCTGTAGGTATCTGAAGAAAACCTAAGGAATGATCCCTACGCTCTTGCTGTTTAAAAGCATGTTTAGGGTCTGAAAAAAAAAATCAAGAACTAACTGCTGGAATAATTCCAGATCTGCCCATCCTCCACAGAACTCTGAGACTGTTCTCTGAAGCTAGAAAAAGCCCAGAACGAAGAGGACAATAGCCAAGCTGATGCAAGCAGGACTCTTTCTGTTCACACAGTCCTTAGAAAGGTTCCCTCTGCATCTCTGAGTCCCCAGTCAGAGTTTATAGGCATCAAGTTTTACTCTTGCACTCAATTTCAGCAAATGTTCAGAGCAGATGTTTTCATGAGTTGTGCAGTAGTCCAGTAAGAATGTCTGTCCAATGCTTGGAGCACCAAGTACCTACCGTAACAAAAAGATCAACTGTTCTGAATTGAATATTGAACTATGTTGTTTACCTTCAAAGCATCCACTTGATGACAGAGCATCAGAAGGGAAGACTGGGTATCTTCTGCCCACTGCAGGAGAGTTTTAGGAGAAAACTGGAAAAAGAAAAAGAATGTACTGAACTTTGAGTTGTTATTCAAACAGAACACTTCCCTCAAATCATATGGCTCACGTACCTTGTAGCTGTCAGTTGGTGAGAACAGTAACTTCTTAGGAAATGGAATGGAATGTTTTATTCCTGAACCTGCAGCTTGAGAGATCTTTCTGGAGGAAATATCCCCCTCCCCCTTCTCTTCAAATTCTCCAAGTTCCTGGATCACTGCATTCAGCATTTCTGTTACAGTTTCAATAGACACTGGCAGCTAGAAAATTAATTGAAATGCAAGTCATGATTGTAATTCTTCCTCAGAGCAAGAGGCTACTTTCTGATAGAACAGCTCACAAGGCTTTCATTACAAAAAGACAGAAATGTTAACTTTTCTTCCTTGGTTTTTTTTTTTTGGTTTTTTTTTTTTGGTTTTTTTTGTTTTTTTTCCCAGCAAAGCCCAACCTCTGTCAAAATTAATGTCAGAGGACAATTCACACAAGCCTTAATTCTACTTGGAAACTATCAACCACACTAAGAAGATAGTGGGAAACAGCTATTTGTTACATAAAAATTGTCATTTGCAGGAATCAAAACATTGCATGTTCTCATGCGTTAGAGAAGTTTCCCAAAATATATCAACCCACTGGAGGTGGGCAAGTTATTTGTCCGGGGGAACAAGTAAGTTTTCCCTTGCCTTAAAGCAAATGCTGCAAATGCTTTCACTTTGAAACTGTAAGCAACACCACTGCATCTCTCCAAACAAGATGTTGAGCAAGAATTACTTACTTTGTCAGCTACTGACAGATCTGAGGAGAACTCATCAATGATCTTCGTTAGGTAGTGCTTTCTTTTAAGAAGATAGGTTCTGTGTTCTTCTTGTTCTTCTGGCAAAGCATCACCATTCACAATCTCCTCTGCCTTTCTTTGGCAAAGCTAAGCAACAGCATTTGAATTAATAAGAATCAGCTGGAATGCAAGTAACGAAAAAGCACTTGGGGTAATGCAGGTTAGGAACCAACCTCGGCAAGATTCCAGTATGAAATCACATTCTTGATAGCTTCAAATGCTAGGAAGGCATCATCAGTTTTGCCTTCAACCGCATCCAGCACTGCAAATGCTATTCGTGCCTCTTCTTCATAGGCTGCAACCTGAAAGACCTACAACCAAAGCCAAAGATAAGTCATACCTAACACATGCGTGAACACTTGGAACAGCTAGTGCATGCCAACATCCAGGAAGTAATCAGGTATTACTCATCTTCTTCTAAGACAAGAAAATACTTTTTCAACAAAGTTGGTGCTAAGGGAGTTCAGTGTTGTCCAAGCAGATAGAGTTTTATATCTAAGAAAAGATCTCAGAAAATATTTTCCCCCTTCATCAGATACATTCTGATACTACCAAATCTCATTGTTAGCACAATGCAAAAAAAAAACAAACAAAAACCAAACCCAACAACAACAATTACATAACAAACAAACAAGAAAACCCCAATGTAAATGTAAGTGTTTTATTTTCAGCTGGGATAGAACTGTTTTCTTCAGTGTGTCTGGTATGATGCGATGTTTTGGTTCTAGGAGAAAAGCAATGTTGAGAACACACCGATGATTGTAGTTCCTGCTAAGCAAGTTGTACAGAGCCAAGGCCATTCTCAGCTAAGGACCCGAGGAGCTGGGAGGGAACTGAACTAGGACAGCTGACTTAAACTGGCCAAAGGGGTGTTCCCTGCAGTATGACATCATGCTTAGCCATCTTCCAGGTTAAACCACAACCATAAGCTTGTATTTTGACATATAAACCCCCCTTACTCTAATCTTAGGTCAATCAATCTGCACCTGAATGTCCACATGATGGAAATGTCTGAAGAGAGGATCAGCCGGTTCAGAAATATTTTGGTTCTTCTTGATGATTTCCAAACTAATCAGAATTTTCTTCCAGTAGCAGACACTTCATCCAATGTATTCCTTCTGCTCACAGAAAAATTTCAGGCGAGCGCCCTGTTGAAGAAAAGAAATAGAAGCTATCTCAATAAATTCAAATCAAGTGTTACTAACACTTATTTTCCCTGGTGTGGTTGTTTCCTTGAAAAAAATCAAGAATTGTTCTCTGACACTTGTGGCAAATTTCAGGAGGTCTCTGTTTAGAGTTATCAAAAATGACACACGGAGAAAATAACACTACAGGTCAATGCAATGTTAAGAGGTATTGAGGGAGAGTGTACCTAATAGGTTGACTAGAGAAACTAACTTACCTAACAAAGTTAATGGCAGTTCTCAATAGTACCATCTCATCTGATTTTGTTTACATTGTGTTTACACAAGGAGAGAAAAAACAGATTGTACATATTTAAAAATAATCTTAGCTTACTGTGTTTTGCAGGCTTCTTGCCCAGTGTATAAGTAAGGCAGGCTGAAGGCCGTGCTTCTCCAGTGCTCGCAGACTACTTAATCCATGCTGTACAAGGAACTTCAGTTCTGTCACTGATTCTGGCCTGAGTATCAGAAGAAACAGTTACTAATTATTACTAACATACGCAGTTAGTATTTTCTCTTTTTCTTCTATTCACATGTCACTTGTTTGATGAAAATAACAAGCAGCTTGGGTTCTAACCTAGCTCTTGTTTAGAAATGCTATATGAGAAACATAAAGCCCATTTTTAGAAAGCTCAGAAAGTGTCTCAAACCCCTCTTGCAACAAAACACGTCTGAAACAGTCCCACCAAGCAAACTATTTGGAACTAGTTCTATGTTCTAGTTCTACACTACTATGGGAATCAATTCAGAAGCTGTCTAAAGGCTTGTTTCAAATGTTTCCAAACTGAAGAATTCTGACGTTGTTTTTTTCTTAAGGGCACGAACAGCATCCCACCAGGATCTCTGCTTCTCAGTGTAGTACTCTTTGCTCAGCAGCAACGGTAAGAAAGGTGGCTGATGCGTTTCATTACGAGTATTAAACTTCTCCTGCAATTCTAAGTTGCTAGTGAATACCATCCCAAATAGAAATACCTGTTAAATAAATAAACAGAAGAAAATATTAGGTACCAAAAGAAAGAAAAGAAAGGGAAAGAAAAGAGAAGAAAAGAAATAAGAAAAGAGAAAATAGCATTTAAATGCATTCCAGATCTTGGAAAGTGTACTGACTTCAAGGTCCAACAGGCAAATGGATTCAGGAGCATCTGTCTCAAGTCTTGATGTTTCTTGGGCCCTGTGATGGAGCTACAGCCATAAGGCTGTCTTAAGGAGGGGGAACGGCTGTTTACAAGGGTGGATAGTGGTAAGACAGGGGGGAATGGTCTTAAACTGAGACAGGGGAGGTTTAGGTTGGATATTAGGAGGAAGTTTTTCACCCAGAGGTTGGTGAGGCACTGGAACAGGTTGCCCAAGGAGGCTGTGGATGCCCCATCCCTGGAAGCATTCCAGGCCAGGCTGGATGTGGCTCTGGGCAGCCTGATCTGGTAATTGGTGACCCTGCACATAGCAGGGGGCTGGAATTGGATGAGCACTGTGCTCCTTTTCAACCCAGGCCATTCTATGATTCTGTGACCAGAGAGGTGGTGGGTGCCCCATCTCTGGAGGCATTCGAGATCAGGCTGGATGGGACTCTGAGCAACCTGCTCTAGCTGTACGTGTCCCTGTTCCCTGCAGGGGGTTGGAGTAGATGGCTCATATGGGCTCCTTCTGACTCAGTTCTTTGATTCTGTGGTTCTGTGTCAGCACAACAGAGCAGCAGGCGGTCCATTTCAAGCTGGCAGCGGTGGCCGTGGCTGACTTTGGCTGGGGCAGATTCTGATGAGCACAGCTTGCAGGCTCTTGCTCTCGGCCGGGGAAAATGCGCAGCTAATGGCGGTAAGCGTGTCGAAAACCAGTTCTGTAGCTGCGAAGTCGCTCTGCCGAGCAGTCTGACAGCGCTCCTCCTTGGCAACAAACAGGAGGCAGCTGTGGAAAGGCGGAAAAACGCCCATTTGTACGAGGGCTCTGCTGGCTTCTACTTGGGGCTGCCTCCCGCCCTTCCCAGCCTGTAGTTCGGCGGCAGGCGGCAGCGACCGCCCAGGTCCGGCGGCAAGATGGCGGCCAACGCGAGCACCAACCCGTCTCAGCTCCTGCCGCTCGGTGCGCTGCGCTGCGCTGCGCTGCGCTGCCGGCGGGGTCGGGCGGGAAGGGAGGAGGGCCGCGGCTGGGGGTGGGGCGGGCAGTGCGTGCGCCGGGCGCGGCGTGGCTGTGAGGGAGCGGTTCCTCCCGCTCGGTCGGGAGCTGGAGAGGCGTAGCGTGTGCTCGGCCCCCTCGGAGGGCACCTCTGGGTCGGCTGGCTTCCTGCCAGTGGGCTGACGAGCTTCTCGTTGTCGCTTTTAAATCCGCAGAGCTCGTGGGCAAGTGCATAGGTTCTCGCATCCACATCGTGATGAAGACCAATTAAGGAAATCGTCGGGACGCTGCTGGGCTTTGATGACTTTGTCAGTGTCCTTTGGTGGATGTTATCTGTGGGCATCAGCTTCGTGGGGAGGCTCAGTGCCTTTGTTGTTCACTGTATTAAGCTGTTTGCTGTCGGGTTTTCGTTTGTTTGTGTGTTTGTTTTTTTTGTGTGGGGGTGTTTTTTTGGCAGCTAAAATCGTAGTTTAGTGTAAAATAGCAATAAATTGCCCATCTCTGTTCTGCCCTTGTGAGGCTCCATCTGCAGGACTGCATCCAGGCAGGGTCCCCAGCACAGGGAGGATGCAGAGCTGCTGGAGCAGCTGCAGAGGAGGGCACTGCAATGATCACAGGGCTGGAGCACCTCTGCTGTGGGGAAAGGCTGAGGGAACTGGGTTTGTTTGGCTGGGAGAGGAGAGGGCTGCAGGGAGACCTCAGTGTGGCCTTCTGGTACTTGAAGGGAGCTTATAAGCAGGAGAGACTTTGTACATGGTCTGAAAGTGATGGGAGAAAGGGAGATGGTTTTAAATTAAAGACAGGAGATTTAGATTAGATGGTGTTGCAGAATGGCTCAGGGGGCAGGGACGTGGCTCCCTGAAAGTATTGTACAAGCAGGGGCACGGCAGCTCTGAGTACATAGCAATGGAATAATACCAGGTGTGGTAAGCAATGAGCTGACCTTGAGCTAAGTAGCAAACAAGCAGAAGTGTTTTTGGGTGGATTCAGAAAAACGAGGTGTGTGCTTGGGCCGGATGCACTATTGTCTAACTGCAAGGCTTTACCAATGAGAAAAGGACAAGTGGACAAAGGGACATAAACAATTCATGTACTATAGAAGTGAGCTATCTGCACAATAAAATAAGTTTTTCACTCTCCTGCAATCAAGTCTGCAACCCAGCGCCGAGTAGCGATAGAGCATTTGGGGGGGGCTTCCCCCTACAAGATGGTAGGAGGATATATATATATATATATATATATATATATATTTTTCTTTCCACTGATTGGGCAGTGAGGCACTGACAACAGTATTTGTGCAGAAGACAATTTACGTGTGGTTCAACCATGGCATGCAGCGGTGGAAAAGTGCATCCAAGGGCATTATACATATAAAGGTTGTGAAACAGTTGTCCTGCTCTAGTCTACACAGGAAAGATGCCCAGTTAGGTACCAAATCCTTTTCAGTTTGGATAGTACAATTTATTTATCAAAAGATAGGGGGGATTTGTAGATGAAGGTCATGTTGGATCGTTCTTGTGGCACGAAGTCCACTGAGTGCCACAAGAATGATCCCACATGACCTTCATTTACAAAATGGAAGCAT
This sequence comes from Perdix hodgsoniae, assembly GCA_035772895.1. NCBI lineage: Eukaryota > Metazoa > Chordata > Aves > Galliformes > Phasianidae > Perdix > Perdix hodgsoniae. Next base: position 3,392 of record JAPSGF010000115.1, on the reverse strand, counting down.
TCATTCACCCGTTTTTGCAACCACTGATTTACACGTGTAATCCTGCAGATGGGATCTCATATCTTTCTTCTCTTAGAACAACACCCTGTGGCCAGATTCTGGAAGAACATGAAATCACTTCTTCTGCTGAGTTCCTCAGCAGTGACAGAACAAGGCTAGACCTGTCAGCTGTGCTCAGCGGGCATAAGCCTCAGGGAATCCTTCTTCCCTTTCTGTAAGATATTAAAGGTCGTAAGCAGTGTGGACTGGGAGAGAGGAAGTAGGACCCCTGAATATCAACAAAGGCACTGGGTAGTTGTGCTCAAGGTGAGATAATCCCATCTTGGCCATTCTAGGATGTCTTTTTTTTTTTTTCTTTTTTTTTTTTTTCCCAAAAAGTGTTTTGAGAAGAAGTCTCTGCCTGGGTGTTCTTGTGGTAGGTAATGGATGTGGCTCAAATAGGAATGTGTTGTTTAGAAGAAGTGGTCTGTCTTTGAAAAGCGACTTTGTCTTAAATGTCTCCATCCCAACCTCTTAATGGGAACAGGTACCTTTCTTGTTTGTTTTAGTGAGGAGCAGTGGCCCTACCTGCCATTCGTAGAGCTGTGAGAACGACCAGTTGTATTCCTTTAGACAGTAAGATGTGATCTGCTGATCATCAGTGTCATGTTAGAGACAGAACTTAATATTAACAAGGCAGAGTGCAGAACTATTCTTCTGCTTATGAATGATTTCTTTTTTTTATCCTTTTCTGATGCCCATGCTGTGGTGGAAGTGTTTTCTTGGTTAGCTAATATGCAGGCAGTGAACACAGAAAATGTAGTTGTTTACCAAGTGATCTAGTGTCTGTAAGAGTTTGTGTCTGCAGTATAAACATCTGCTTGACTTTGGCTGCAAAGAATTGTCAGGCCAGGAAATGCAGAATCCTAGAATGATAGAATGGCTGAAAAGGACCCCAAAGATCATTTAGTTTCAACTGCCTTGCAATGGGCAGGGTTCCCAACCAGCAGACCAGGCTGCCCAGAGCCACATCCAGCCTGTGTATTTTTTTATATATCAACACAAACAACTATGTGTATATTGCTCTCAAATCGAAGCCCGAGGGTAGCCAAATAAGAAATTGTGAGATGTGTTCTTCTATTGTTCCCCGAGTAGTCAATGGGCTGAAAGCAAGACATAACTGAGCTGCTTGCCGTTATCTATGCACCTAGCTATGCTGTACAAAAGGGCAAATCCCTTTTGTGGGATAGCACAAGACCTTCACACCTTAGCACAAGTACTTCACACCTTATTTTCAGCTCCGTGTTATACTTCTGAAACTGCTGGATAGCTAGCTCAGTTGTTCTGAAGACTCAAAGTTAATGGCAAGAGAGATTGAGTAGGATTCACTATAGTCCTCACTCCGTCCTGCTTCCCAGTGAGCAGTGCACATTTTTCTCCCTCAGCATTTTAGATCCTCTGTTGTTCAATGTCACAAACAATGCGTGATAACTGAACTTTTCTATAGCTATCTTCTACTTTGGAAATGTAGCAGATCCCTAATTCTTGCATGTAAGAAGCTGTAAGAAGGGGAGTCTGCCTTATCATTTTCCCACCACTGCATGCCATGGTTGAACCACGTGTAAATTGTCTTCTGCACAAATACTACACCTCAGCAAAGCTACGGCGGAGATCATTGGTGGCTAACCTGTATTTGTGGCACTGCCATTGGTATCCTGCCTTGCAATTTCCCCTTGTGTGATCTATCCTAGCAGCCTTTGTGTGTCTGCAGTACATAGCATGATTCAGCTACCATACTCCAGATGTCTAATTTAGGGTAATTTGCAGTGCGTCTTAGAAACGTCCAAGTCAGTCAGTCAAGGACGCCCAGACAGTAGACTTACACTGCCAAAATGATACACAGACATTAGATGCCTAATGATCACTGCAGCTAGACATTTCACTATATTGGCACGCTTTCAAATTTTGCCATCTTCTTTGTATACCTCTTCCATCAATCCCAAAAGCCCTACAGAAGACTCTGAGATCAACAGTAATGCCAGTCCAGCGATCAGCTGATGGGAAATTCTCCAGGAATTTAGAAACACTGAAGATGTGAGTGCAATGACTTACTTCCAAACAGGTTGTGCTAAACATATCCTCACCTTTCAGCCGTGTGTATTTCCAGTGAGAACACTCTATGTTGCTCTGGTGCATACTGACAAATACAGATACTGGTGAACTTCTGAATAAGAATACCTTCTTCCAAACTGTATCTTTGACCAAGTCCATCAATCTGCATAACAGTTAGTCCTTGGCAATTTCACACACAAATATTTTGGGACCTTCCTTTTTCCTGATTATTAATATGACACAATGGCCAGGAATCTGTGATACAGGCATACAGGCATACAATTGAAAATGGTTGAGTAAGAGAAAATTAAATGTAATGCAGGGAAGTGAACTTTCCTCCTGCATCACTTGAGGGCAAAAGCTTCTACCTTTTTCTATCTGGCTGTGCTGTTATTTTCCAAAAACTTCCCCAACCACTCTTCATGATTTACGATGGCCTCACCATGTTTGGATGTGAAAATTGTTGGTGGTTCCTGTGTGTCCATAATCATGGATAGCAGCTGCAAAGATCATGGCCAAGATCTCCATGCAAAAGAAGATCTTCCAGCAAAGATCACCTGCCTAGCAAAACAGGCCAAGGAATGCCCAGGAGAAAATTCACCCACTGACTACTACAAGACAGCATTTTGGATCCCATGTTTTGGATCTGGTCACATGACATGAAAAAAAAAACCAACCAAACATTAATGGAATGAATAAGAAAAAAGAGTGCTGAGGTCTCCCTCTGCCGTACTGGTTATCATCACGTGAAAATTAGAGCAGTCGTCAGCACCTTCACCACGCCTGAACCATCTGTGCAACTTAAAAGCTAGTCAGCATATGTCACAAAGAACTGAAAACTAATCCTCTCAAGATAATAAATATATATGCCTATACTAAGGCACCTTTAAAATCAAGGTTGGGCAGATGTTGTGCTCTCCTGGAAAACATTTCAGAAAGTCGATTGTGGTCCTCTCTGTACTTCAGACTGAAAAACCCCTGTACGCGGTAATTGCAGTACGCTGAAATCGCTTTCTCTAGTTGCCGAGAAACTCGAGATCGCTGGGGATGGCTGAAAGCCGCACTCGCGGTGAACCGCTACGGAGAGTCGGCAGTTCCTGGTCGGTACAGCGCGGTTCTCGCCGAATGCCGCTTCCAGCCTCCTGCAGCGGTCGCGTCTTTCTCGGCTGCCGAGAAAGGGCGACTTCAGTCGGATACTTTTCTCCGAGGAGCGCGCTCTTCTTCGCACATCGGAAAGGAGCGGATTAGAGTTCGCCGCGTGTGCACATGATGTGTCAATAAGGGACATGATTTAGTGGCCA
>JAPSGF010000114.1:1315668-1382061 GCA_035772895.1 Perdix hodgsoniae | reverse complement strand
CGGGCCCCAGGCCGGGAGCCGGGAGACGGCAGGGAAGGTGACGGTGCAAGAAGTCACGGGGCTGAGAGCAAGACACTTTATCGGGGAAAGCAGAAGACAGGCTCACACAATGCTTGCACTCTGCCCCCCACTGTGTGTAGCCCGGTGTTCCTGAAGCTGTAAAGTCAGTGATCGGGAGCATGGCTTGCAGTGGGCTTGGGGAGGTGGTTTGTTGCCCCTTGCTGGTTGGCCAGGCGGGCTGTTCCTGTCCTTAACCGGGATGGTGAGAGAACAAGGTGTGTGTCCAGGTGCACATGTGTGGATATTTTATGTGTTATATGCAGCTTTTGAAAACTTTTTATTTTATCTTATTCTTGGTTACAATCTTGTATTTTTTAGCTTTTTCTTCTTTTTTTTTTCCTTTTTTTTTTTTTTCTTGCAATTTTGATCCCTTTTTTTATTGCTTTGCTGCTGGAATTCCTTTTCCTCTGTAGTTAATTTTCTTTCTTCATTGCCACGTCTTATGTGTGCCATCCTGTTCCTCATTTTTTTAGCATCTACTTTGTATTTCCAGGAATTCACCTTCATTTTCCTTGAATGTAGTTAGTTGTTGTTTTGTTTTGTTTTGTTTTTGTTTTTCCTGCATTTTGGTATTCATTACTCATACTTGGTTTGTTTGCACTTCTTTTTTTTTTTTTTTTTTTTTTTTTTTTTTTTTTTTTTTTTTTTTTTTCAATTTTGTCAGTCTTTTACTCTACTGCCATCTGCCTCACGCTTATATATTGACGATATACTGGTGGGAAGTTTCCATTTCTACTGCCATACTGCCACCTGCCTCTAATGTCATTGTTCAACTTAATAGAATATGAGTCAGCGCATTCCGTTAGATCTCACTGTTTGCGGTGTTGCCAGAGAAAATGATTTTCTGAGGTGATCATCTCCAGTGAAGGAGTATTCTAGTTTCAATTGTGGAATCATTATCTGTGAAGTATGTCTTGAAATGAAAGAGACCCCAAGACTAGGGGAAACCTTCCTGATCTGCCCAGAGCTCCCAGTCCTGACAGGTGCTGCCAATGCGACATGGGCAGAGCCAGGAGCCAGCAAGATATTTTAATATTTTAATATGACATGTTATCATGAAAGGGAGTGCAAGAAATGGGAGGACCCTTCAGACTTAGGTGGTAAATTCAAACGTGACTGTCATCCACTAAGTACTGAGTCATCATCCTCTAAAAACAGGATTATCTCCCTTCACGAGTATAGACCCTAGTCATGGCATCCACTCAATGGAGATCTGGGGCATCTGCACTCATTTGAAAGGATGCTGAAAACCAGTCCAAACTCCCTGGCAAAATGGAGCTGTCCAGGTCTTTGGCAGCAGAGTTCTGTAGCCTTCTACTAGCACCACCTTGCAGCAGCAAGAACAGTTGTGTGAGGTATGAGCAGTCAGATGACCTCCTCAGACTGGTAATGAGACTACAGGATTAAAACAAAACAAAAACAAAACAAAAACAAAAAGCAAAGCAAAACAAAACAAACACAAACACACAAAAAAATCCAGTCAAACCTGCCACTGTCAGGGTCTCCAACTACTATCGCCTAATTACAACAGGTATTTTCCAATAATTTATGCAAGGTTACTACAGATTTAGTTTCTCCCTTGGTCATATTAATTGCAGTCCTGATTTAGCCCTTAAATCCCTTCCCAATAGATTACAATTGAAATCTGGTATATTCAAAAACTCATGCATCTCAAATTTATCTCAAATTTATTAAGAGTAGTTGAAGGAAGTGTACCCTTTCATCATTCCCGCTGAACACCTGAATTACTTAAGATACACCTGAGAGTCATCCCCTCCACACTTTCTGGGAAGAAATTTTAAAAAGGATTGGGAGGCTCTGGTGTCAGCTAAAAAACGTATCTCCTCTCAACCAGATCGACCCTACAGATTATCAAGGGATCTGTATTGCTGGGTCCTGAAACAAAGTGATCCCTTTCCAAGCAATCTATTTCCATTAAGCCATGTGTGTCCAACTTTGGCTGTCTAGGCTGCATTGAGAGAAATTATCTTGAGTTGCATATAAAATATATAGTGGAGTTATCATCCGTATGAGTAACAAAACTTATTTTTATACATATTTTTAATTAAAACTCTAAGAACAAGAAGAAAATCATAAAACAAATGCAAAATGTTAAAATTCTTCACGGTCAAGGTGATAGAGTACTGGAACAGGCTGACCAAGGAGGTTGTGGAGTCTCCTCTGGAGATATTCAAGACCCATCTGGATGCCAATCTGTACAGCCTGCTGTAGGGAGCCTGCTTTGGGAGGGGCATTGAACTCGATAGTCTCTAAAGGTCCCTTCCAATCCCTACAGTTTTTTGGATTCATCCTTGAAAACAGTTGTTCACAAATGTACATACTGCCAAAAAGCAATAAAACGAATAAGACATGATCGTGAAGCATGGGATCTTTTTCTCTGCTAAGATATGTCTTACAAAAGTCTAGATAAAGAGACATGATCATTTTTTTCTTACAGTTGAGTGTTTGATTGAAACTCTTTTTATTTCATTTCATTTAAAAATGTGTTCGTGATTCATGTCAACTGAAAATGAAATCATATATATATTAAAAAAAAAAAGGATATATATACGTATACATATTTAAATCTTGAAAACCAATCTCAAATAGGTTATCAAAACTGAAAGCACGTGTATTTTGTTATTCTCAGGACTGTGTTTAGCCAATGTATCAAAATGCATGAAATTACTCGCCATAATTTGAGCTTGCCTTAATTTAAACTTCATTTTAAATGCTGTTACAGTTTGGAAAATAGTATGGATAAGTTAATTTTCACCTTGTTTCACTCATTTAAATAAGCACTCAAATCTACCAAAAATGCTATACATGTGAGACATTTTTCATCTTGAAGTGCCGGCAAAAATTTTACTTCTGATCATAAAACCTTTTAGCACATGACCTTAGCTTAACTATCTTCCCTCAGAAAAGTAAATGTCCTCCTAATCAGCACACACACTTTTAAGGAATTCCTGGAACTGATGATGTTTCAGCCCATTGGACCTTATGAAATTCACAGCTTTGGTGACAACTCACATGACATTATCCTCTTTTAAGGCTTCAGTGTATAAGATTTCTCAAAGTGATATTTCATCAAGTATGAGTTGCCAGTGACAATTGCATCTTCTTCTACTCATTTAATAAGGAAGTCCCTCTTTTTTGCAAACCATCAGTAGCTATACTGGATATGTTGACAAGGGTTAGAGAAAATCACTTTGATGTAATTCTTACTGCTTCATATATATGAGATATAAGAGATCTAGCTGTGTCTTTCAGTGGCACCAAAGAAGCCATTTCTTTGGTGACACTATATTCATCACCAATATCTCCAATGAAAATGGCAGATTGATCTGTATCTGTAGCATCAGTACTTTAATCTATTGTCAAAGCATAACTTTTGTAATTAGCAGCTCTACTCAAGTTTCTTTCAAAAGATTTTCCTGTTTCTTCAGTTCTCCTGGCTACAGTCTGGTGAGATTTTAGAAAAATCCTTTTTTTTTTTTTTTTTTAAATCAAGATACATTATATCTGCCACACTTTCCAAATGCTGCTTAATAAATTTTCGATTGATAAACAGATATGAGTTCTCTTGGAATCAGATTTGCTATCACATAACTAGCTTTTATGACAGAGGCTGTTTAAGTCTTAACTTCTAAAAATAGATTTTGTTGAGATGGCAGATATTTTTCAATTCCACTATTTTGTCTTTATGAAACTTTCCTTGATATGCATCAAATTTGGCAGCATGTTTATGCAGATAATGTCTTTTCAAATTGCAATATTTGAAAACTGTCAAAGTTTCCTTAAAAATTAAGCATAGTGCCATATATTATTTGTTTTGACAAAGAAGTGCTCATCTCTCCATTTTTCCTTGAACACTCTTCAATTATCCATCTTTTTCCTTGTTCTGGATTCTGTTTTCTTCTGAGATGCCACGTGGCAGGTTGAATTATTACTATCAGCAATCACAGTGTTTTTCTCAACAAGCAATGCAAACACATGCCATGTGTAGTAACAGATGGTGCTCAGTGTGTGTGCGACTGCCATGAGAAGCAGAGTCAGCACTGCACTGTGTCCTCCCCATGTCCTGGTTCCAGCCCAGAAAGTCCTGATCACAAACCAGTGGTTTGATTGTTGTCAACCAACAGGGATGCACACAGAGCAGAGCCACCAATGCACCAATCAATGACGGTGCAGGGATGGGCTACGTTGTAGGCTGTGCTGGGCTGCATGTGGACAGCAAGCTGTGCGTTGGACATGCTTTGCATAATGCTCTGGACTTTTTCCTGACTAGGTTTTTCTCTAGATCAGTCTGCCTTTGCAGACAGTTTCTCAAATCACTACTCCAACATTGATCCCTTTCTAGCTTAGGTCAAGGAGGTTCCCACCTTGCAGGATGTTCAACTCCTCTAACCGTCAGGAGTCACCCAACCTCTTTGCCTTGCAGTCTTACTGGTCCTGCACTCCTTCCCAAGGAGGCTGTAGCAACTGCACCAGGCACTAGCCTTTGTTTTCATTTTTTCCTTGTCCTCTACTATGTCTCTGACTACTCCAGAACTTTGACATAATTCCTAATCCAGGAGTACTGAGGGATTGTCACCCCTCTTGCCTTTCCTCAATTTACTACAACTCTCTCCTTTTTATTCCCCACAGTCCCCATTTCAGCTCACTGGTATATTTATTTTCAGAGTCTTCAGCTCCTCCTTTATCATTTTCTTCTCTCTTCACAGACCTCCCAATCCATTGTTCCATCTGTTTCTGGTATGGTCCTGAGAACCCAATCAATCCCCAGGTGGCCCACAGAGTGAGCCAATCACCATAAATCAGTGAAGGCATCCATCAGTTCACCCAGATGTCAACCAATCCCAGAGGGTGGAATTATCCTGAACAAGCTCCTGAATTGTTAGGAAAAATTTTGCTCAAATAAGCTTGCTCAAATATCTTTATCCACAAAAAAAAAGACAGAGGAGAGTCTACAGTTTTCTTTATTCAAATAAGAGTCCACAGGGACAGTCTCCACAGGATCTCTCAAAATATCAGAGGGCACAGCCTCCTTTTTCATCCCTATCTCCCGACTGCATGGTCCCTCCTCCTTCCCTCATTGGCTGAAGCTTTTGGAGGTTACAGACTTCCCGATCCGCCTAACATATGTTCCCCCTTGTATGCAACTCATTTTCGTATCATGAACTGGATATGTAACTAACTCCAGCTTTATGCCGCTCAAGGCAGAGAAGTTTGTATTGATTAGCCTATTAAGCCTGCACACTAAGTCCAAAATTCCTAAGTTAAAATTGTCGAGTGACCTTTGTAACTGAAGCCTTATTTGGTGAGAGTTTACAACGTACAAACACCAAGCAGAGAGGAATTTGGAAGCCACTGCACCACTTGTCTGAAAGCACATCTTGTTCACAAGCTTCTTTTTCCACAGCATCTATACTCAGTAAAACTGTATAGAACATTTTGTCATCTGAGCACATACTTCTCCAAAGTGGGCAGTGGAATACCTGAGAAGATGACAGCCTCTAAAAAAGTTGACCACTAAGGCAATTACAGAGCAGTCCAAAAATGTATATGTTACTAAGTTTCACAACACAGCAGCTTTCCAGTGTGAAACACAAATTGAAACAAAATGTCATCTCCCTGTGTAGGTAGAGGGAAGGGGTTTTCTGTCCTAGCAATTTTTTTCTGTCCTTTTCTGCAAGCACCAGGAACTTCCCCTTCACTCCCCAAACATTCCTTGCCCTGGCATGCACTCTGCACTGCACCTCCAGCTGGTAGCTAGGAAGAGCTGCAGTATGAAAGCAGTCCTCAGCACAGCACAGCACCACCACCACCAGCAGCGCAGCAGCAGATACATGCTTCACACTGCTGGGCATCTCACCAGCCAAGTGGTATGGGGTGCTCTTCTGCTTATTTCAGGTAGTCAGATAGGCACAAAACTGAGAAGTCGGTGGGCAGGGCTACAGCTAGCAGCCAGTTTGAAGACATGGTTGTTGGCTGCTTTCTAGGTGGCCAGATGGGCCATTCCTGCTCTTAACCAGGACGGTCAGAGAAAAAGTGACCTGCACACCCTGTGTTTGTGCTGGTGAACAGCTGGTTAACAGCAGGTGAATTGCTGTGGTGCAGATAAAGATGTCCAGGTGCTTTCTTTGCTCAGTTTTAGAAAGTCAGCTACAAATCCCAAAGAATTTTAACAGTGATGCATGAGTGGATAATCTTGTTTTACATGGTTAAAAGTGGTACATTCAGTACTGCCATAGCTTCATCAGCCTCAAAGATCCTGTTGCAATGCCTGGAAGGCCTTCAATCTGAAGATGCTTTGCTGATGGCACTGCTCTCCAATAGCTCCAGTCCCGAAGGCTGTGGAGTAGTGCCTGTGAAAGGTGTTTCCTGCTATGCAGAAACTTAGATAATCAAAATCATGTTGGGAGAAATATCTTCAGACTTAATAGTATTTTCAGGGTGTCCAAGTAGTGAATGAATGGCAACAAAGCACCAGCAATCCTTAATCTGATCAATATAAATAAATAATCTGTTATTTAGCATGTGTTTTAAAAAGTACCCCCAGCCTAGACCCTCCATAGTAGATGAGTTTGCTTGTTCAGTGCTGTATTTTTCCAAGAGCAACATAATTATTTTATTGAAAAAAGCTACTAACTCATGCCAAAACTATAGCTGAGTCAATTCCATAAATCACAGATTCACCCAGTTTTGTCTTTCCTGTCCTCACTACAGGAACTCAGTACTCTGGTGTGCATGGAGGATTGGAGTGTAAAGCAACAATGAAGGAGAAAATTATTTATTTAAAGCATGTTAGGAACACAATTCACAGTACATGTTAATAGGTGACTACATAATGGGGTGATTGTAAAAGGGTGACTGTAAAAAGCAAAGAAAAGACAAGACATAGATTGTACACTAATTGTGGATAGTGATGTTTCCTTTCTTCTTGTAAGCAAGGCTGCACAAATGAAGACTGTTTCAGACTATGCACTGGTAAAAAGTATAATGTACTCAGTTTGTAAATTTTCCTTTTAATGTATAAACTAGTACTTTTCTGTATTGGTTACAATGTTTAATTTAAATATAGTATTATGTCTTATTGACTTGTTTTAATGTGCAATTTATGAAAACCTACAGTAAATATTTTCTTCTTAATCAGTTCTCTTTGGCACACTTCTGATTTACTTAAATACAAGAGCTAGGCCTGACTTGAGTATATAACACTGCAGGTGTTTTTTGTTAGCATACACTCATAGGCTTACCACAAGCTTACTTACAAATAATTCAGTTTACAAGTAAAATTGCTAACAAACTGTAATATGTGAAGGCAAAACATTTGATACAGGATCTCCCCCAGAGAGAATGATCTTTGAACCATGGAAAACTTGTAGAAAATGTGTTAGAAAATGGAGATTTCTCATGAGGAAATTCTTAGTAGTTATTATCCTACAGGAAGCCATGCGAATGCATGACTTCCTGGGTTAAGATAGGTTTCATGAGATTCAGTTTGTCTGATATGTTGGCACTGTAGTACTGTTGCAGCTGCAAACTTGCATGTTTACACAGTCAAAGTGTGTAAAAAGCTTAGTGACAGTGGCTGCTTTCTATAACAAGGCATCCTTTCTAAACTCTTCATACTATAATTATTTTTGTTCTAAGGAGTAAAGCTTTAGTCTCCACATTACATGTTACTTTATATTCTATTTTTGTCTTTGAGACCTCTGCCTGGGCTTTTTAATATTTGGTAATGGTCAAAGGTAATCTAACTTACTAGGGCTTCTGATGGAAATATATCAGACTGTCACTAAAGCACCTAAACAGGAGAAGTTTCACTTTTTTAAACCCATGAAATATAATAACGGTAAGCCCACAGCATTCCATTTCACCTCTGATAGCCAATGCCAGTGGATGGCATTAACATGAAAGACACGGAGAAACATGGCTATATAAACAATGGAAACTTTTCTATGCCCAATTATTTAATGATTAAAAAATGAAACCTTGTTTGCAATACAATCATTATTACACAGTCTCATGGGTATGCTTTTTTCTGAATCAATCTGCCTAGTGGTGACCTCTGAGTTGCAGAAATTAGTCTTTTGGCACGTGATCAAGATACAGTAGGTGTCTTGTGCGATGTTTTTAGAAGGCAAAGATGTTAAAACAGTCTTCATACAGGTGTTTCATAATGCAGGTGAGATGTGGAACGCTGTGTTACTCCTGAGAAAAACACATTTGGCTATTCCAGCTATTAATCCCCACTTATGAGCATGCTGATTCCAAAGAGGCATTTCATATCCTCGGCAACAGTATATACTTAAAAATAATAATAATAAAAAAAAAAATCTGTCTTTGTCTTCTACAAGGATCAAAAGTAGTGAATTCAAATTGCTGGGAGAGGTGACCAGAAGGGGGAAGAATTGGTGATGAGGATCAGAGTCTCTGCAGTAAATCATATATGTGTGAGACATAATTCATTCTCAATTTTCCTTTAAGCTTTTAAAGATCTTGCATATAGCCATGTCCTGTAGTGCTTCTGTTTCATCTGAAAGCTACTGGCTTTAGAATTGAGATGTCTGCGTGAAGGATATGGTGTCAGATTTATCTACAGCAAAGCCTCCATTGATGTATGATTTCTTGGTCTCTGTTTCATCATTATCAAGTACTGTAGTTTCCAAGGCAAAAGGGTTGACTATGTTGACATCAGAGGAAACATCCATCTGCTCCAGTTCCTTTTTAGAGAGCTTCTCCACTATCCCAGTACCAAAGGCATCTCCCAAGACATTCACCATTGTTCTGAATCGATCTCTACGGAATAAAAAGCTCAGGCAAATCATTCTGTGTGATACTTAGAAAATCCTTTCAGTAAATGTAAGCTACTGTAGAAAGTGGTTAACTCATTCCTTTTTTTTTTTTTTTTTTCCCTCACAATACAGATCCTGTATAATTCTAGAACTAAAATAAAAAATGTTGTAGAATGAGGAGTTACTTCCCAAATTAAGGGCTTTGTACAGGATGTGTAAAATTTTAAGTCACATCACTGGTCTATTAACAGCAGTAACCAAAGGGCTGTGCACAGCCCTGAAGGGTCTTGTGGGGAGTCCTTCTCAGGCCCATAAGTATGCTGCATAGTTGGTTCACTTTGTGATGAGGCCACTTTTGATGGGAGGAAAGACTGAGATAAAACAGAAGAGTCTACATCGTGTGTTCTGCCAGAGGAGTACCTAGTATTCTGGCCCTAAGTCTTGTTAAAGGGTTAAAGTACAAAGTTGTCTTGATATGTTAACCAATGTGATACTTTTCTACTTCTGATTTTTTCTATCAGGAGAAAAAATAATCTGCCACTACTTGGCAGAAAAGCCTGAAAATCATGCAAGATAGTAAAGTTTGTAAATTGTAAATTGTAAATGGGGTTTGTCAAAAACAACACTGAAGCGAAGCAGTACAAAACACATGTTTCTACTATAACTGCTGAACAACCCCATATATACAACTTCATGTGTATTCTCCATATGGAAGGGAAGTAACTGATAAGGAAAGGAAGTGAAACAAAATTCTAGTAGGAGTAGTGTGACAAGTGAGCCACACTGAAAACTCATCTTGCATAATATTTCTACTCTACCTCTTCATTAAAAACGTGGAAGATATCTTCAAGGTTATGTAATAAAACTTTGTTAAGTTCAGAATTAACTAGAGGACTGTTAATGAGACACTACTAGCAGGTTTCAAAATAATGGATTTTAGGCATAAAGTACAAAAGGCAAGTGTTAATAATCTACATGGCATCAAGATACGCATTCTGTCTGCTGAGGCGCAAAATGCATTGCCAATGACCCTTGGTACATGTAATTAATCTTTAATTTTCTTTGTACAGCAAAACACTCTCATCTGAAAAAATATCTCGGTTGGAATTAAGAGATGGTTCCAATTATTCATTTGTGTCATGATGGAACAGGTAGTTTATTCATGAAACACCTAAGTGTGCCTAAGAAGTTCAAACTTCTAACCTAGAGAAAAGAAAGGGTCCATAATATTATGTCTGTGGTGGAATTTAGGAATGATTGTTCTCTTTTTCTCTGAATCTCACTCCCATAAAGGAATTAGAGGGCATCAAATAAAATGATTGCGAAGTGGGCTGAAACAAACAAAACAAAATACACTCTGTACAACACACTGAAAGATTGTGAGTAACAGTTTCCTTGAGGCTGGAAAATGGTATCAACACACAATTCTTCTGTTCTCGCACTTTTTTTTTTTTTTTTTTTAATACCTTTCCTAAGCCAGTGGCTTGTACTGATCTTCCCTATCCTTAGCCAAACTAAATGACTAGAAAAGATCTTGAGAAAACTAAATGAATGCGCAGCATGGCAAACAAACCTATTAGACATTGCAGTAGACAGCTCATAGAGAGAGTGCACTGTAATTGGAGATGTTTGTCTTTGGGTTTTTTTGAGAAATAACGTTATACGGCAATTGAGTTGATCCTTGAATTCTTTTCAGCCCTGCTCTAATAGAGATCAAGGCTTTTTCCCACAGCTTGTGAAACTGAGTTAAACAATCAAATCAAATAAGTACATCTGTGAAATACATAGGCTGCAAGCCAACAAATCCTTCAAGAAAATTATTGGAAAACATGGATAGAGAAAAGAGATGGTTTTAATTTGAAGGTAGATGTAAGTCTAAGAAAAGGAAGTGCAAAGACACAAAATGATTTGTATCTCTGCACTGGTACTGATGAGTTAATGTTGAGTGAATGCAAATGAACGAGTTCTCACTCTAAGCATTATAACTCAGACACTTTGGAAGAGAAAAAAAGCTTTATTATAAACTATAGTCCTAAAATAAGAAATCTCATTATTCTTTCCCAGTAAGTCACAGGATAAAGCTGGACATTGATTTTCTTTTGCAGAAGTAGCATAAAAACGACTAGGTTGAACAGAGAAGACTTTAGATTAAATGCCTCCCTCCAGAAAGGGCTTAATGCAACTGAGAGGATTTTATGTGCTCTGAGGTGAAATGGTTGGGATCAGGTATAACAAATGCTTTCCAAGTTTGCAAGTGTGCATCTGCTGGTTATGGGGCTTGGTACAGAAGAACCCTAGCAAATTAATGCTGGCAGAATGGACATAAAGTCTGCAGTGTGTGTGCATATAGAATCAAAGATCACCATTGCTTTGTTCACGTGCTGCACTCCATCTTCACCACTGTGTGGACTTTATGGAAATAAGCTGAAATGTACTGTTTGTGGCTGCATTTGATTTTTATTAATGGTGTATCTACTTTAGTGTAATACAGCAGGAGTTGAGAAACTCCAGAGGTACTAAGTACTACTAATCTACTATTAATCATCTAAATATGCTGTGCCCATTGGTTAAACAGCACCTCTGGATGTGAGATTATTATCTACCATTCCATGGTATAGGATTTCTGTCAGAATTAAAGCTACTGTTATAACCAACTGGCCATAACAAGAGTATTTGTCCAATTTCTACAGCAGACCTACAGGACATGATTTACTGTCTTCTCATGCAGACCCACATGCTTGTGTAAACATTTAAAAAGAAAATAATATAATATCAAGTGCTTTAAACTTACAGAAGCCAGTCAACTGCAATGATCAGAGTAACATCTTCAGCTGGCAGGCCAACAGCGCTCAGAACAATCACCATGGTGACAAGTCCAGCCTGGGGGACACCAGCAGCTCCAATGCTGGCTGCTGTAGCTGTGACACTAATAAAGTGACACAAATAAAGCCAGGAAAAGGCATTCAGAGTAAGTGTTGCTTATAGAAACTCTATTTTCTGACACAAATAGACATATTTCACTACCAGAAAATTGTTTTTATGTTCTAGTTTTCCTGTGGAGCAATATCTACCCAGTTCGGGAACAAGACTATGAGACATGTTTGAAACAGTGCCATCTCAGACACTTGGAGGAGAACACATATCTCCTTGGGCAAGCAAGCAGTTGTTACAGTATCAAATGTTAATACATAGGTAAATGCATGTCTAACCCACAAATTAGATCCCAGGGAGAGTTAGGTTTCCATGTGTTTTGTTTGAGTCATTAATGGTAGTATCCAGAACAATGCTGCACATCCTGGTCCATCCCACCTCCTCATCAGGTTACACAGGTAAGGTCATGGAATAAGAAAAGACAATGTTTCTGCATTTTACTATGGTTTGAATGATAGTTACAACTTTTTCCATGAGCTATCCAAAGTAAATGTAGAATTCATTACAAAACAAAAACAAAAACAAAAACAAAAACAAAACAAAAACAGAAACACAACATCAACAACATACATGTGATAAGTTTAGTCTTACCTAATGGTAACTATCTGGCCAACATCTAGTTCCAAATCATTCAGTTGTGCAATAAATACAGCTGCTACTGCCTCATAGAGAGCTGTGCCATCCATGTTGATAGTAGCTCCAACTGGAAGTACAAATCTGGTAATTCTTTTGTCAATGAAGTTTTTTTCTTCTGCACAGCGGAAGGTGACAGGCAAAGTTGCTGAACTGGCATGTAAATAAACACAAAAAGTAAATGTAAGTAGGGGTGTACCATATCCTTTATCTTTCCTTTATCTGAGAGCCTGATTTGCTCTAAGAAACAAATGGAGATCTACATCAGATAGCAAGGCTGCATTATGAAACTTAAGAGTTGAGTTTTATATCAATGTAAGCTTTGCTCTTTCTTCTAATTGTGGGAGGAAATAACAAAGTCTTAATTAAACATTAAAATACTCATTATGTATGTAACTTTGAAATAGACTGAACTCTGGATTTGTGAGTAATGAATGGCAAAAAAAAACTTATTTTCTGAAGACATGTTGAAAAGGGCAGATTCTAGTTTTGTAAAAGGCCAGCAGAGCTTCACTGCAATCTGTACTGCCATTTTGGGTACTGCAGAAATGTAGCATTTCAACTTCCATGGAATTTACAATTGCCCAGGTGAAATCAGGTTATCTAACAAAGTGGTAATAAAATCAGATCACAAATAATGCAATTACTACTAAGAACATTACAGAAGATATATCTTTTGGTTTACCTGGAAGAAATCATGAGGGCTGTCAGAAGTGCCTGAGCCATCCCCATGGCAAATCGAAATGGATTTTTCCTTACTATTATTAAGTAGATCAGTGGCAGAATTATAGTGGAATGGATTGCAAGTCTGGAAAAGAAGATGAATAAACAGATGGAGTTCTTTAGATTTATGATTTAAAATTTTACAATTTAGAGAGTAAGACTGTCAAAAAAAAATGAGGTTCTTTCATTTTTTTGTGAGGAAGAGATTATTATTTGTATCTCTTTCCAAAGTACAGCAAGGATTAATCAATATATCTGAAATACTTTTAAACTGCTGAAGAGAAGTAAAGCAACAAATAATATTTAAACCAATATGCATACAGTGATTTTAACTACGATAAAACATTCGTGTTTTTATTACACTGGCCCTATATACGAAACTGACATACAGATGGAGGAGACAATGAGGAAAGATGTGCTGCTGGACCTTGTACTAGCAAACAAGGAAGTACTGATTGGAAATGTGAAGGCTGGGGGCATCCTTGGTTACAATGACCACAGCATTGTGGAATTCAGAATCCTGTGAGGAGGAAGTGGAGCAATAACAACCTGGGACTTCAAGAGAGCTAACTTTGACCTGTCCAGAGACCATACTGGAAGAATTTAATGGGAATGGGCCCTAGAAGAAAAAGGAGTCCAAGAGAGTTCATTAGTATTCAAGGAACACTTTCTCCAGTCTCAAGAATGATACATCCCTGTAGACAAGAAATCAAGAAAAGGGGACAGGAGACTAGCATGGATCAACAAGGAACTCCTGACAAAACTCAAACATAAGCATAAGGTGTGCAGGAGAATAGGTGGAAGTAGGGCCAAGGCAATTGAGATGAACATACCAATGTTGTCAGACTATGCAGAAATACAACAAAGAAGGCTAAGGCCCATATGGAATTGAATCTGGCTAATGATGTCAAGGGCAAGAAGGGAGAAAGTCTGGAAAAATAAGACTCCCTAGGCTGAGGAGTATTGGGCTAGGGCTCATTTACGCAAACTTGACGTCCACAAGTATGTGGGCCTTGATGAGATGTACTCATTAGTGCTAAGTGGAGCTAGTAGATATCACCTTTGGGTGGGAGTCAGGAGAGCAGAGCCCCTCATTCTGTAAGAGCAGAGTAAATCCAAGACTGCTACATGAGGAAGAACGTGTACAATATATGAGGCTAGATAACATAAAATCATAGAATCACAGAATGGTTTGGGTTGGAAGGGACCTCAAGGGCCTTCAAGCTCCAACCCCACCATACAGGCAGGGCTGCCAATCTTCATACATCTAATACTAGACCAATCTGCCCAGGGCCCCATCTGACCTGTCCTTGAACACTTCCAGGAATGGGGCACCCACAACCTCTCTGCACAGCCAGTTCCAGTATCTCACCCCTCTCTCGGTAAAGAACTTCCCACTGATACCCCCAACCTAAATCTTCCCTTCTTCAACTTAAAACGATTTTCCCATGTCCTGCCATTATCTACCCTTGAAAATCCTTGTAACAAGCAACCCGGGGTCCTGAAGGAGTTAGCTAGTGTGCTTACCAAGTCACTTTTCATCATATTTGAAAAGTTATGACTGTCAGATGAAATCCCCAATGACTGGAAAAAGGGAAATATCAGTCCCATTTTTTAAGAAAGGAAGAATGGAAGACCTGGCGATCTATAGGCCAGTAAGCCTCATGTCTCTGCCTGGGAAGATTATGTAGCAGATATTCCTGGAAGCCACGTTAAGGCACATATGAGATGAAGAGGTGACTTAAGACAGCCAGTACAGCATCACAAAGGGCAGATCATGACTAACCAATCTGGCAGACTTCTATGACATGGTTTAATGGGCATGGTAGTGATGAGTTAGCAGTTGACTAGATGATCTCAGTGGTCTTTTCCAGTCTTAATGATTCTACAATTCTATGATTTCACAATAAGATGGAATGACAGGATCTGTGGACAGAAAAGCAGTAACTGGAGTTGTCTACCTAGACTTCTGCAAGGCTCTTGACATGGTTTTGCCACACAACCTTATTTCTAAAATGGAAAGAGATGGATTTGAAGCATGGACTATTTGATGGATGAAGAATTGGTTGGACTGTCACACCCAGAAGGTTGTGTTCAATGGCTCTATGTTCAGGTAGAAGCTAGTCATCAGTGGCACCCCCTGGGGGTCTGTTTTGGGACCAGTCCTCTTTACCATCTGTACCAATGACATAGATAGTGGAATCAAGATCATTCAAGCAAATTTGCAGATGACACTAAGCTGAGTTGTGCAGCTGATACAATAGAAGGAAGGGATGCCATCTGAGGTGATCTGAAGAATCTTGAGAAGGGGGTCCATGAGAACCTAATAAGGTTCAAAAAAATATTGCACTTGAGTTGGGGAATTCCCAGATACGTGTGTAGACTGGGAGAAAAACTTACTAGAACAATCCTATGGAGAAGGACTTGGGGGTCCTTGTGTATGAAAAGCTAGACATGAGACAGCAGTGTGCACTGGCAGTCTGGAAGGCCAACTGTATACTCTGCTGTAACAAAGGATGAGTTGCTAGCAAGGTACGGGAGATGACTGCCCCCATACACTCTGTTCTTGTGAGGCCTCATATGAAGTATTGAATCCAGGTGTGGGGCCCCCAGCACAGGAAAAACATGGAGCTATTGGATTGGGTCCAGTGGAGGGCCACAAAGATTATCAGAGTGCTGAAGCGGCTCTCTTCAGCCAGGCTGACAAAGCTGGGATTGTTCAGCATAAAGAACTGGGCCCAGTACTGTTTATCTTATTCATCAGAGACTTGGATGAAAGGATAGAGTGCATCCTCAACAAGTCTGTTGATGATGCAAAGCTGGGAAGAGGGCTGATAGCCCAGAAAACTGTGCTACCATTCACAAGAATGTCAACAGGTTAAAGCGATGGGTGGAGAAGAGTCTCTTGAAATTCTATACAGGCAATTACAGGATTCTACATCTGAGGAAGAATAATCCCAAGCACAAGTACAGGCTGGGGGCTGGACTACTGGAAAGTAGCCCTGCAGAGAAGGACCTGTGAATTCTGCTCGACATCAAGTTGACCATGAGCTAGTAATGTGCCCTAGTGCTCAGGAAAGCTAATAGTATACTAGGTTACATTAGAAAGAGTACTGCCAGCAGATCAAGTGAGGTAAACCACCTCCTCCATCAGCTCTGGTGAAGTCTCGCCTAGAGTACTGTATCCAGTACTAGACTCCCTAGTAAAAGAGAGACACATATAGAGAGTCCGGTAGAGGTCTAGGAAAGTAATTAATGGGACTGGAGCATGCAAGGAAAGATAGAGGCATCTGGGCCACTACAGCATGGAGAAACAAAGGCTCAGAATGTACTTGATCAATGTACGTAAGTATCTGAAGGAGAGGTATTAAGAGAATGGGGCTACAGTCTTCAGAGTGGTGCCAAGAAAACAAGAGGCAATGGGAACAAACTGAAACATGTTCATCTGAACATGAGGAAAAGCTACTGTACAGGTAACCAAGCACTGGAAAGGAATGCCCAGAGAAGTTATGTAGTCTGCTTCCCTGGAGATATTATTCAAAAGCTGTCTGGACACAAACCTGGATAACATGTTCTACAGTACTCCACTTGAGAAGGGAGGTTTGACTAGATCTCAAAGTTTCCTTCCAATCTCAACCACTCTGTTATTCTGTGATATTTCAGACACTACAAATGAAATACATATCATTCTACCATCTTTCATGTTGCAAGGTGCTGAAATACTGACTTTTGAAACAATTACTTTTCATAATGAATTAATTCTGTTGACATGCAAAAGATCAAACTGTCCTCTTGGCTTTATACATTACTCAGGTTTATTTGCTTGGATACTGAGTGCGTCTTAATTTGTGAGTATTAACATTAGAGATAAACAGCCTGTTATGAGTATATTTGAAATGAAATATACATAAAACATTGTGCAATATTTTCTGTGTTCAAAAGGCGCAAATTATGGCAACATCAGCTCTTCTTGATGATAAGTTATCATAGCATGGAAATACAAAGCCCAGAATTGTGGCATGTTTGACCTTTGTTTTTTTATTCTGTCTTCACAAGATGTTCCTTTGAACAATATTAAGTTGTAATAACACTTTATGATTTTACAGTATTTGATAAAGACAAAAATACATTATGGTACTATCTGTTCTGCCAATATCAGGCAGTTAACAAAGCTGTAGCTACAGTACAGAAATCCTCAACTCCATGAAAAACAAACAAACAACAACAACAGTCACACCACCTTGAAATCTAAGTATGCATCCTGTATTCACAAAAGGGTTTATTCAGTGAAGTATATATCAATAAAATTTTGTTTAAAAAGTTACAATATGAAACCTACTGATTCACACAATGGTGCCTGAGAACAAACAATTCTTCAGAACATAGAAAAAGTATATAGGCATGAAAGCTGTTGGGTGTCTTAACAAAAATGTTGATGAAAAACTTTTCAAGTAATATTTATTTCCAGAAACATCATTTCCAAACATAATTATTTTTAAAATTTTAGATTCTCACTTTACTACTGCCAGCATGAACTTGGTATTACCCAAAGCAATGTTTGTGCGTATTAGTTTCAATACTACAGATTATAATGGAAAAAAAAAATAGAAGTAATATTTATTTGCATGTATGAAATGCAACTGACAGCAGGATGCAGAAGTTTTTGTTTCTCAGATTGACATACTTTACAGCACTCAAGAAATGCATCTGCCTTGCTGCTTTCAGATGAGACAAATAAACAGATGAGATTGCTTGCTGTAGCTTCCTAGTTTTCTCAATTCCCAAGACTGAGAGATCTTGGCAAATGCAGTATGTTTCCTACTTTGATTTTTCCCCTCTGTGACTGCTAACACATCCTGCTTATGATGCTGCTATGATAAAAAATTGACAGGCTGAAGATACTTATTGGCCAACTGGAGCAAAGGCATTAGAGCAGGCATGTCCAACCTGGGGCCAGCAGGCTGCATGCAGCCTGGCCCAGCCGCCCAGCAGCTGCCCTCTGCCCTGCAACATCATAGCAGTGGCTCATCCCTACTGAACAGCCTGATACAGCCCCAAGCACGCACCCATTCTTCAGCAACAAGCAAACATGAAATGAAAACGTAAATAAACCAGCATTATGTGTAACACAAACATAAATTGCACTCATCTCTGTAATATTTTGGAAAAGTGGAGGTTCAGTGATATTTTTAAAGCTTCTTAGGAAGTCGTACATCTCAACCGATCTTTCAAAATGCTGGCTTATGCTTAAATGTAAACATAACAACTTTGAATTAAATATTATTATCTAGTAAAAAATTACGCAGAAAAGAGATCCTCCTTGATTTTTTTTATGGATTTATTGCATTTAAGATTAATATATTACCCTTCTCTTTCTTTGGTTGTCAGAAAGCCTGTGAATGACTTTTGAAGAAAATAGCATGCACACGTACAAAAGAAAGGAGATAGAAGCTATTGAACAGCTTTGGATAGAGCTTCTAGACAAAACATGAAGAAGTTACTAGTACAGTGAAATAATTATAGGAGTGAATGCTAGGGCAATGAACCAAGGCAGCCTAGAAGTTATGCTTCACTGAACTGAAAATAGCAATTTAAATGCATTTGATTTATTGGGACCGTAATAACCATTCATCTTTCCAAAGAGGTTTTTTTGTTTGTTTGTTTGTTTGTTTGTTTGTTTGTAGTAATATTCTTCAGAGATATATAATGATCTAGTATTACGATCTATATCACTTAGAGCAGTCTAGCTGCCCCTTCTCAATTTTCAAATCTGCAAAAGGTTTTCTGTCAGTGCTTCCACCTCGTATTGCTCTCCATAGTCAGAGGTCTACAGAAAGATGTTTTGATGTTTGGCTATATCATGCAGTTAACAACTGCTGGTTTTGCAGCTTCACCATCTACTTTTGTGTTGAAAGGTAAACTAACAGCACGATCTGCCAGTATCAGCAACCTGCTCTGTGTCAAGGTGAGAAGTGCTCAAAGTCATCTGGGCTTAGCATAATTTATTGAGTAGTGCATTCACAATGCATTTGTATAGGGCACAGAACTGACACACTGTGGGTTCTGAGGGCTGATACTGATTCCCAACTTCATTCTGATATTCCTGTATGTTCAATGGCCTAGAAAGCCCCTTTTAGTCATAACTCACACCCTTACTCTTTCACAACTCCTAGTTTCTAAAAGAAACATTTCTACTTTCAAAAATGCAATGACATAATCTGTTCCAGCATCAAGGCAAGAAGATAAAATAACAAATACAACAATAGCTAAAAACAAACAAACAAATAAACAAAACACTCATTTTTTAAAACAAAACATGATTTTCACGGTTGGGAATTTTTGTATTTGACCTAGAAGGTGATTGTGGGAATTTAAACTGTAATCAACTGAATTACCAAAATTGAATATATTTAATATCATTTTTAGAATTTTAGAATATGACATACCCACTTAATACCGTAGCCATATAAAGACCCAGTTTACGAAAGATTTCCCAGTCCTCAACTTCTATTATCTTCCCAGCAATTAAAAACACAATACCAACTGGCATATACCTAGAGAGCAAAAACAGAACAATTAAAAATCTATTCTTAGAAACACTTCATGCTCATCAAATAATAACGTCTTGTGCAGTGTAGCTTTTTAAAACAGTTTGAAGAATTTCCTTTGATACTGTATTATACATCTGATTTTACTGGCTTGAAGCAAAATTACATTAGAGGTGAAGAAAAAGTATTGAGAAAGAATAAATTTAACTCTGTGTATAGTCTAGCAAACACTGCATGGCATTGTGTTGCAGAATACACAGAAGTTGGGAAAAGGAGTGAGTTTTGTCCTACTGTAGAAAATGAATGGTTATAACCTTATTTGAAAGTGGATGTTTTCAAGACTGAAGCCAAAGTGCTCTCTGAAATCACAGAGATGTGAAAGGTTTCCTGCTCTTGCATGAGTTGTCCTATAGCACTAGAGGCCATGTGTGAATCAGTTGCATAAGGGAATGATTTTAATATGTTGGGATAGGACATAATCAGTGTATTTCCTGGCAGAGGGCTTCTTTCCACAGTGAGTGCACAGAGCCATTTCTAGCAGAAATGAATAGCTGCATGGGCTGTGGCCTGCAGCAGACAGATTCAAGGCAAAATCAAAGGGCTTACACTAGCACCAGCTCTGCTTTATTCCTTTTAGCACCACAGAGCATGACAATTTCCAATTAATCTATAAATTTGAGAATTTATGAAAATTATACATTTAAAATTTTTAATTGCTAATTTATAAAAATGCCTGTGCTTTACCTCATGAATGAAATAGTACTTTCCCCCTGTAATGGGGGATGCAAATGTAGATTCCTAGTTTCTGCTGAGCTCTGAAAAGGTGAAAGCACAACTAGTTCCTCACACTGTCAGTGTCCAAGGTTACCTTATTTACAGCAGCAGCTCTCACACTTCTAGAGACATACAAAGCCTATAGCTACTAATCTGGGCACATGAAAAACAAAGGATAGTCAGCATACGGGGAGAAACCTGTATCTGTATCCTGCGCTAACTCCAGAGCATTGTTAGCTGCAGAGTGAGGCAGCCTATTCCACAGGGCTTTAATTCAGTTGGGAACTGGATGAGCTATATAGCTCAGAGCAAGCTGCAGAGATAAAACTACTTCTCACTAAATATAGACAGAAGTGTGCAGCTAAGCTTTCAATATGCTTACTGTTTTGCAGAAACTTCAGCGTGCTGGAATCCATTAAAGAAAATCCATTAAAGGAAGAGATCTGTTAAGTTACTTTCAGAGTGAAACAGGCAAGTATGAACAGAGAACCACAGTAAAATGGCATAATGTGCTTGCATGTAGGATCAAAATCTGGAAAGAACAGTGTGTGTTTATGATGCTCATTCTGTAATCATGATCTGCTCAACAACTACTGTAGAGACACAAGTTTTGTTAATTGCTATGAAGTCCAATCAAATACTATCGGATGAGTCGCTGCACTTTTTTTTATTTCTGTCTGGGAACATTATGCGAGCATATTTTGAGAATGCTATCTCACAAAGCCTACAAGCACAAGGTAAATGATGCCAACTGTATCTTGCATATCACTGCAGATTCTGCTCAGTTGTGTGGCTTGTACATGAATTTATATTTCTAAGTAAACTTAACTCCAAGAACCCTGTGAACACAACAGGGAATAGTGTTCAAGACTGAGGAGGCCATGTGGGTACTGATGCTTCTACAGCCCTCCAATCATCACCACAGTTGCACAGTCTTGATATGATCTTCCAGTGAGAATGTCTGAAAAACTTGTGTACTAATGGCACTGTTCTTTTATTATATAGTAAGTGGAAGCCTTGTCTCTAGTTTCCTGAAAAGGATCAAAATACGTAGAATGAAACTGCTTACCAGCCTTCCTTTAAAGCTGCTTGCTGAAAAGCACATATACAAAAGCAAACATGAAGTATAAGTCTGCTCCTATATTTTCACTTAAAGACAAAATTCACTTAAAGAAGTTGTTAGAAAATGCCAGTATGTTCTTGGACTTACCACATAATTATCTGAACTATCCTCATTGTAGCTTCATTCAGTGCATTGAAAAAATCCACTAGAACTTGTCCTTTGTCTCCCATTTTCCCAATAACCATTCCAAAAACAAGACAAAAGACGATCAAGCCAAGAACATTGATGCCATCAGAATACATGCCCACGATCTTATATTCTTGAGTTTTGTTCTATATATCAGATTCAAAGGAGAAAAGTTACAACCTGAAAACACTGAGTTTACTTTAAAGTGAAAACATAGTTAGGCCTTTTTTGAAAAGACATAGAGCTTTACCCCAGTCACTCTACTCTGGGAGCCTTTAAACACTGTGTATTTTAGACCTATGCAGTAATCCAACCAAATCTTAGGTGACAGTAAAGCAACTTTCTACAGACTTCTGACACAAAGAATAGCAAGGTTCTGCTATACTCCTGGTATAGTCATGCCTCCAATATATTCAAAACTTTCTGCTATGGGGAACAAAACCCAACTGACATAGGATCCTTGTGGTCACTTCTAAGCAAGTCAATGTCTTTTGCCCAGATTTATTAAAACAGTCAATTGTGTCAGAACTGGGATGCTGCTGTCCAACTTTGCCTCCAGTTAGAAATCTATTTTTCAGCTGAAATCAGTGAAATTGCATAATTTATAGAAGAATCTGAAGCATATCACAGAAAAAACATACTAACTAGGTAGGCATTTGCACACTCCTCTGTTTTACTTTACTTTACTGATTTACAAACTCTCAAAACCCATAAGCATTTCAGACCTCAAATCAGAGACTTGCTAGATATCTTCTTTACTTTTGTCTTTTTTTTATTTTTTTTTCCTCAGAATAGCAAGCTATTATTTAACAAATATTTTCTATTTTGCTTTCCATTTCAAAAATTTTTATTATGATTTTCTGTCCATTTCTTTCTGGGATGCTCAGTTACTTCATTGCAGCTTAAGCACCTTCTGCTGATATATATGTATCCTTCCAATAATAAGTGTTCTCCTTAATTTCTCAGCAAATTGATAATTAATTTGCATATACATTTAATGGAGTATATAAATCCACTACTTTCTTATATAATATGCTAACTTAATATTGCTTATTTACCAGTGGAGCCCTCACATTTTCTTAAACTTACTTGAAGATCCTCAAAATCACCACTAGAATTTAGTTACTTCTTTTTATGCCCTTCCTAAAATTTATCTATGTACCATCACAGAATCACAGAACCACAGAATGGTTCAGGTTGGCAGGGTCCTCAAGGATCATGAATCTCCAACCCCCCTGCCACAGGCAGAGCCACCAACCTCCCATTTAATACTGGACTAGGCTGCCCAGGGCCACATTCAATCTGGCCTTCAACACATCCAGGGATGGGGCATTCACAACATCTCTGGGCAGCCTGTTCTAGCACCTCACCACTCTCTCTGTACAGAACTTCCCCCTGACATCTAACATAAATCTCCCCTCCCTCAGCTTAAAACCATTTCCCCTTGTCCTGCAGTTATCAACCCTTTCAAAGAGTTGATTCCCCTCCTGTTTGTAGGCTCCCTTTAGGAACTGAAAGGCTGCAGTAAGGTCACCCCGCAGCCTTCTTTTCTCCAGGCTGAACAAGCCCAGCTACCTCAGCCTGTCTTCATAGGGAAGGTGCTCCAGTCCCCTGATCTCTCTTCTGGACCCTCTCCAGCAGCTCCCTGTCTTTCTTGTACTGGGGGCTCCAGACCTGGACACAATACTCCAGATTGGGGCCTCACAAGAGCAGAATAGAGGGGGACAATCACCTCCATGCCCCTGCTGGCCACTCCTCTTCTGATGGAGATACCAGGATACCATTTGCTTTCTGAGCTGCAAGGGCACACTGCTGGCTCATGTCAAGCTTTTCTATCAGGATCCTCAGGTCCTTCTCTGTAGGTCTCAAGGACCTTCTCTGCTCTCAAGGACAACTCCTTCCAATCTATATGGATGCCTGAGATTCCATTGGCTCTAGTGCAAAACTTTGCACTTTGTAATATTGAACCTCATCAGCATCACCAGGCCCACCTTTCAAGCTCGTCAAGATTCTTCTGAATGGCATCCCTTCCTTCTACTGTATCAACTGCATGTCAACCATGTCCTTACTTATCTCAATCACTAGCTTCAATATCAGTACTTAAACTGAGCTCCTAAAAAAGACAGAGATTGTCTTTTACACGGTCTGATAATGATAGGACAGAAGAAACATGTTAAACCTAAAAGAAGGGACATTAAGATTAGATACTAGGAGGATATTCTTTACCCAGAGAATGGTGAAGCAGTGGCACAGGCTTCCTAGAGAAGCTGTGGATGCCCCATCCCCGGAAATGTGAAAGGTTGGGTTGGATGAGTCCTGGGCAGCCTGATCTAGGGAATGGCAACTTTGTTCATGACAGATGGGTTGGAACTGAATAGTCTTTAATTCCCCATCCAACCCAAGTTATCCTATAGTTCTATGATAACAACTACATCAAATTTAATCCATATTCTTCCTTCTCATTTCCCATATTACTATGAAATATAACAATAAAGGTCGCACCTCCAAAACTTCTGCTGTTGTAGCAGTTGTAACAAGTTCTTCTGCAAATGTGGAGCTATTTTTATCCACACCGGTTGTAGCTTCCACTTTTTCACGTTTGGTTTTATACTGAAAAAGTTGTTTCAAAAACAAAAGATGTGATTTAGAAATATGAGGAAACTGAAGAACAAACAAAGGCATTGCTGCCCACTAAAAATAAGGGGAAAATGAAACAACCTGACATACACATACATTATTTCCCAGTTAATGTGAGCCACATTTTCTTTTTTCTTTGGATTCTGAATATGAAACAAATGATTTACAGTAATCTGCTATAAATTCTGCTCTCCAGATTCCTAGGCATCTAGTGGATCTGCTGCAGTCTTGCAGGGGATGAAATACAGCTCCAGCCAAAAACAAAGGGATTTTTTGCGGAGACAACTAGTATGGAAAGAATCACTGACAGCCATTCTAGAAATGGTCTGTTGTGCATTGCACCTGATTCAACCCACACTGCTTTCATCTTCTACACTCATGGAGCAGGTGTGACAGTCTCACTGTCTACAAAGGATGTTTACAGCATCCCACTATCAGGATAGTTACACCAATATTGCTATTATGTGGCCTGTAAAAAGATGAACTACTTTTGTTTTTTTCTAAAAGGTTTAGTACAGGGTTTTATAGCTCAGTGAGGCACAAGATTTGCCCTTAAAGCTGTTAACATATGAAATAATCTGCATGGAGAAGTTTTGTAAACTGGAAGACACTCAGCGTTATTCCTGAGCAGGATAGTTAATATCATTTTCTCATGGGACAGGCAAACTACCTCACATACAAACTTCAGAGTAACTGGTAGGTAGCTACTGGAGAAGACAAAAAGGAAAAACAGGGATAATCACAAAATACAGTTGGATATATTTATGGATAAAGATGACTGAATCTGAAGTAAGACTGTACAAACAAGCGTTTCCTTTTCCATCTTCCAAATCTCATTGCTTCCAAAAGAGATGTCTCCTTTCTCTCAAGATCAATCATCAGTTCTAGAAATGGACATTAGATGTGAGATGAAGTGGTGTGAGGGCTTAGTTACACAGATTTCATTAATATTAAACATATTCTCTTTATTAATATAAAGAGAATTTTTAAGAACTAGGAAGTAAATTCTCACGACATGGTTCTTGTAATTCTGCCTGTCCCAGAATGGAAAAATGTATTAACACAATGGGTGATTTCTGCATTCAAGTCCTAAAAAGGATATTTTTGCAAAGGCTGATTCAGAGCTGACAACAGAGTATTTATCATAATGGAAACAAAACCAAGATGCCTTAAAAAAGTATTTCTATGGGATACTAAGTTAATCCTGGCCTTCTAAGAATTCTCATATTACATAATTTTGGGGGACATAAAGAAAAATTTGTAGTCAGCAATAAAAATTTCAGTAACAAAAAATGGATATTTAAACTTACCTGTTGAAAACAGGCCTGGACAAGATTTTCTGGGAACATATTCCTATTTTAAAAAGTAGAGGTATTTTAACATTAGACGACAAATACTGTTTATCTAAACAAAATGATAAAATCTGCTGCTTGACAGATCATATTTTGCTTCTTTATTCAGAGAAAAATGTGGCTTGCACTGACAGATTCAATCCTGAAAAATCAATGATTTGGGACTTCTAATGATCAGTCTGTTTCTGTACTTCAGATTCTTTGGGCTTATTTTTCAATATTTTATTTTTCTGCTTGCTAGCTACTACACTTTTTTTTTTCTTTTTTTTTCTGCTGTGTCACCTCTACCAGTTGCACAAGGAATACAGGAAACACTTTGAAGTCGTTCAGGTGACTTGTAAAACGTATGTTGGAGAAAAAGAATATGGAAGCACCACATATTTAGTGTTGTATTGTAGTTTTGAAATCACAAATTAATCTTAATGATGAAAGATTCCCATTTGCTATTCCAACATCAATTTTTCACTGAAAAGTTAGGAAATTAGATCAGAAGCAATACAACCCAGTTGCATGCCTCCTTTCCAGTGCCCAATTTCAACATTCAAACAATTGCAGAAAATGGGTGTTTATTGAATAAGCAACCTCGTACAGAGAAAATCCTTTTCTACAATGCAAGAGTATTTTTTCTGTCTTTTTAAGATCTTGTACAAATTCTTTGGCTTTACTTTTCAAGTTTTTAAAGCAAAATTTAATTGAAAGCAAGAGAAATTTGTATAAGCTTGGGATTTTCACCAGTCTTTACATGACAGTTTGGATTTGGATCTTAAATCTGATTAATATGTAGAAAAAAATAATTGTAATTTGCTTTAAACAGCATTTTAGATCTCAACTGGAACTCCTAATTTACAGTCCTACATTTGTTTACTACAAAGTGTAGTAAAAATCAGAAGTAGTCTAAATTATGGTTCACACGGCTTCTTGTTACAGAAGGATGTTTTTATGCAATGATTTTCATCAGCTCTTTTAATGTGCATGGACATATGAATGTGGAAGTTACTGGTAATAGACAGCATTTGGTTTTCTTAAGCAGTTGATCACACAGTGCCCCAATTTATTCCTGCAGCAAATGACACAAGGAATTAAGTGAACCTTCCAAGGAACTGCAAGAGATAAAAGCTGGGAAAACTGTGGATTGTCACATGTTGGCTATGGGGTTGAGATTGTTCATGCCACAGAGGTATACCTTGATCTGCACTGGGACAGATGCACCAGAGGGACACAAACATTTGCCATTAAATATGATTATTTCAAGACATGTACATATATACACCTCTATATGGCTATATATGTACATATAAAAAATGTCAAACAACTGTGAATCTGGAGTTGTATCTACAAATATCAGTCACATTTAATGAAATTAAGAATGCTAAAAAGGTCACTTTTAGATAGAATGCAGTTAATCTTATGTGATAGATTATGTAAAAATTCTAGAGGATAGGAATAGCAATATAGAATAGAGACGAGTGGCAGTTGGAAAAAAAAATAAATCCTCAGAAACATTTGTGAGGAAACAGTGAGTACTTAGCCACTGTTACTGTTTTTGTTGATTTTACCAAATCCCTTAAACAAATCAGAATTTGTTCAGTTCCAATCAATCCTGAAAATCTGCTCAAATCTTTTCTAAAGTTTTCTAGGGGATGCTTTATTCTAACCATTTTACATATCTATTTTATACCAGGATACTACAGAGAAAAGACTTGTGATAAGGTTCCCTTAGAGAATGTTGATGCGACATTTTAGCAAACCATTTGAAAGTTGTTCTAAAATGTCAAACCTGCTAGCAAACAAGTTATAATCTCCTTATTCATTCTAACATCATTGGAAACATGTTTACTGTATTATGCATTATGTCTTTTAAATTATTTGTTATTTATTATCATTATTCATTTATAATTTATATGATTTTAATTATTATTATAGTAAACAACTTTAACATAATCCCATACCCCAAAACATGGAAACAACAACAACAAAAAAATCACCTGATCAGATCCAGCATGGCATCAACAGTACTGACTTCCGGGGTGCTGCCCACTCTGTCTATTTCATCTGCTGTTTGAGGTACTCCAGGTTTAATGGTCACAACTAAGACAATCCCTACAGAAGGAGAACCAGGGGAAGAGCTCACATTGCAAGCAGAGGCACTGGTGCCTCTTGCTAATGTAAAGCATTCCATATAGCAAATTCTTCACGAGCTGAATTCATCAAATTCTATTTGTTTCAGTAAAACTAGTCTATAGATGTAATGTATAATATATATACTTCTATAATGTAACATAAGAAACTCATGTTTCACTTTGAAACAGAATAAAATAAAAATTTCTGGGCAGGAAATGTGGGGTCTAACCTTGTGACTATAGAAATCAAGCACTACTTTTTCTCTGACATTAGTGGCTTCATTTTAGGCATTTTTAATGTTACATGAAATACTAGTCTTTTCCAGGTATACACTTTTTTTTGTTTGCTTGTTTGTTTGTTTGTTTCTTAATCCGAACAAACCAAAAGTAAACCAAACTACTAAATCTCACTGCAGCAAGGACAAGGCATCTGGATGTCCTTCAGTATAATATAAATAAAAATTTCTAAAGACGGCCATGGATGTAGAATTGCATTTGTGTAACTTTGTACAGTAAAACAAGTAATATTTAACCTCTGAAGGTTGTCTAGTTTAATCCTTCTTCCAGGACTGGGACAGTTCTGAAGTTACATCCGTGTACAACATGTCAGTCTTTATTAAAACTTCCTCAGTGTGTAATCATTTGTAATTTCCAGGCAGATCAGATACTCTCCTACCCAGTGACATATTATTCTCTATAATGTAACATCAAGGAATGATTCAAGTCTGACATGTCTGTACGTGATTTTTTTTCTATTGTTAAATATTGCTTTCCTTTACAAACAAACAACATACAATGCACATATTATCCTTCAAATAACTATACAACAGTTTATTTTCAGTGGGTGATACGGTGATATCTGCGCACAGTATTCACTCAGGCTCATCAGAACACAATGATAAGCCATAAGTGCCATGACAGCTGAAAGCAGAGAGTATAATTCTATTTCCTATTTAAAAACACAGCCTGAAGATGTCTAATTATGTAAATATATAAGATTTCAAGGCTTCTTGCAGGGAATGAACTTTCTGCAAGAGATATGGAATTCAGAGTTGTTGAGGTATAGCTTGGCACTGGCAGAGAAGGTAACAACATTTTAAGAAGGGAACAGAGTGGCAAGGACAGCAATATTTTCTCTCACTTTTTCAGGCAGAAAATACAGATACAGATAACACTTTCTTGCATCTGAGAACCTATCATACTGCTACTGAGGAAATTTACTTTGTAGTTAAGAAAGGCCTTAAAAAAGGCAAGATGTTCACTCCTATTTCTACTGCTGGTCACTGTTTACCTAACTAGACAGCTTTTAATCTTGCCTGAAATGTAAAGCAAAACTGCCTGTGATATACCTGTTGGATATGAACACAGATCCACCATGAATAGCCGGACTAAATTTTCCTTGCACCTGATTACAAGTGTGTAAAATAATGTCTGCATAATTCCTGTCTCTCCTCATCGACCTCTCTTGGCAAATTAGTACTGTTGCAACACTGTATACTTCTAATTAGGCAATGCTGAAGATTTTAACAAACAAACATCACAGGTACCTAGTATTACAGCAATGACTGTAGTGCAGAAGTAATATATGACCGCTCGCAAACCAATCTTCCCTGAAACGCTGGAATCCAAAGCAGCAACTCCTGAAAAAAGAACCACAAAAGAAAATGCTAAAAAACAGTCTAAGAAGAAATTTAATACTTTTGTAGAGGCTTAAATCTATTCAGTAAATATTTCCTTATTCTAGATATTCCTTAACCGTTAATTGCCAGTTGCATTTCTGAAGAATCACTGTAACAAACACTTGCTTCTGCTTCTTTGCAGTGGTTTACTGGATTTTTCTAGGAAAGGTAATGAGAATTTTTGATTTCTTGATGTTGTTGAGGAATTAGACTTCTGTTTTCCAAAATTACATTGCAATCTATTTGTAAAGTCACTTAAATAATAAGTTCACTTTCATCAAATCTGTGATGTTCCTTTTTAAAACTAAAGGCAGAAGTAAGGGAGCTGCTGAGGGCTGTTGTCACAGGCTGTTCAAAGGTTCACACAGACATGCATGTCAGGATTAATCCTAGCAGGTTTCCTAGCAGGTTTGCCTGTGTTGACAGGTTTAGTTACTTCTTCTTCTTTTTTTTTTCTTTTTTTTTTTTTAACTAAGTTTCTCTGCAGGTGGGCAGTACCCACTCTACACTGGGAAATGAGGGCAACTTCTGTTAAAGGAGGTGGGGAAAGTGCTGAGAAAAGTGTTGCTCTGAGGTCAGTTTAGTTTCTGGCAAAAACTACTGTATAAGACTGCTTGGGAAATACCTTTTAATTGTTTAGAAGTTTTACAGTATGCCTACAGTAGCGTTTGTAGGCATACAATTCAATAACCAGGGCAAAATGTGCATTGTGACTGTAAAACTTGACTGTCTATAATCACACTAGTTAATAATTCACGACTATATTTTTATTACATATTTGTGATCCTTTTATATTTTTATGTTTATTGAGTCACATTATCAAAGACTAGCCAGATACTTTTACAGAAAAGCAGAAATACCATGAGGATATTTAGTCTCAGAGCTGCGTAGCTTTGCATTAAGAATGAAGTTTCAGAAGCTATGGAGGAAAGCACTGAAGATTTCCAATGATAAACTTTCTGATCTTTGAGCTGAGAAGGGACTGCAGCAAGTATACTTTAACTGTGTGTTAAAGCCTGTTTCAAAAGATGTACTACAGCAGTAACAACTTGTGCCTAGAGCATTCATATAATGCCTTACTTGTACTGTTAATTGTTATTGAAAATGCAAACAACCCTGGGAGGGGAGAATGAAGGTTATTTCATCGTTTACTTGATGATATTGGGATTTTCCACAGACAGTATGTATAGTTAGATTGATTGCAGAAGAACTACATATATATGCAGAAACCATGATGTGAAGACTATCACACTTGTACAACAAATAATAACTTTTAAAAATGTATTAATGTTGCAGTGGAACACAGATCAGTGCACAGAAAAAAAGCACTGCCACAGCTATTATCACGCTGGCAATTAGGTAAAACCAAGTGAAAAGAAGGATATTCACATTGTGGTGAGCTAAGTTGTGACGATTATGATAATAAGAAGTCTTGAGATAAATAACAATAAATAATGGGTTCTGTGGACAATAGAAGAACTGATTTCAATGACTGTCCATGCTGAAACTTTTCACATCTTCTCTATAAACTTAGAAGATTTTACATTGTGTAAAAAGAAGAGCAAACTGTTACTGTTATTTTAAAATAAATAATTGATTTCTAAACTAAAGCTTGCTGTCTATACTGTCCGTATTGATTAGATAGCCAGCAGAAGTAAGATAATACTCTTCTCACAGGCAGGATTTCTTCACAAAGCTTGCTTTACAATATTATGCCTGATATTCTTGCTGAGCAAGACTACAGCCTAATTATCATCCAGGGTTATTTCCCTGGGGTACTCACTTA
The DNA here is from genome assembly GCA_035772895.1 of Perdix hodgsoniae. Lineage (NCBI taxonomy): Eukaryota > Metazoa > Chordata > Aves > Galliformes > Phasianidae > Perdix > Perdix hodgsoniae. The sequence goes on along the minus strand of JAPSGF010000114.1, from coordinate 1,350,765 downwards.
TAAAGACGCTACAATTAGCAAGATATCAAATTCCTGTGACAGCAATTCTTCTGGCTCCAAATGAAATCCTTAGCAAACTATTATATTTGCTGGAGGAACAGAGGCATAATTAAGAGTAATCTTTGCCCCTGCATTTTTGAACTGGATAATGATTCTGTTAGTGGGTGAGCTCTTCTACAATCTAGGTTGTGCTTACACTGCCATGTTGGTGCTGTTTTCCTAGAAGCTATAAAAAGAAGCAAATAATTCAGGCAGACATGACTAAGTACAAATATGCTCTTAGTATGACAGGTGTGGGATTTTTTAGGAAGACAGCTGTATTCTGCAACAAAACTGCATTCAGGATTGTAATTGCATTTGGGAATGAAGCAGTATCCATTCTACAGACAAGTCTACACAAGTTTATTTTATTAATGTATAGGAAAACACAATATACAAAAGTAGCTATTTTTCCTGACATATCTCTCTGCCATGAGTGAGTAATTGACAGTATTTTATAATTGGTGATTAGTGGGGCTTCTTCTCAAACCAATTAAGAATATAATTTCAATTGAAAACACATCACGGCTTTGTAATTTATTTGCGAGTAACTGAACGATTTGATGAGAACAAAAAAACATACAACTGACTTAGCCCATATGAAAACTTCTTCCTCTAATTAAGATGGCACATACCCTACTCAAAATGGAAAGCCTGAAGTGTTGTAAATAAAGACTACAAAACAACTATAATTAACACTTTTGTATGTACTATGGATTGTCAATAAACTTTTACGTCAATTTTATTTCAACTTTCCCTCCCTTGACCTATCCCTGAGTTTTATATTGTTTAAATAGGTTTGAGAAGATTGACTGTAAACGTAGTTTACAGAATTTTATTATGTATGATGGATTCTCCTTCATTCTTGGGCATTTCAAAATTATTGTATTTCAAATTAGTTCCTTAAATTTTTGTTCAATAGATATTCTAATTTAGCCACAGACACTGAAGCATGGAATGCAATTTTGTGGCTATAAAACACAAATCTTAAGAGAGATGATCACAAAGGTACATTAACTGATGCTAAAGTCTATTAGTCTACCTAAATCTTATCTATGTTTTCAGTAGAACAGAATAAAAGCTTTAATCACTGAAGCCAAAGTTGGAAATCAATTGCCCATTCTCCTGTACCTCAGCTTCCATGTTTTCTATGTCTCCAACCCAAAATTATCTGTGTTGGTTTTATCCCTTTTTCTTCCCCCATTGTTATCTATTTTAGAAAACATAAGAGTTGTAAAAAGTAAAAAAAAAAAAAAAAAAAAGAAGGAAACAAAGAGTGAAATGAATTCCCCCTTATCCTTCCTTTCTTGTTCCAAAACCTCAAGATCCAACCAAAATCAAATGTTGCACTGCCTATGAATCTTATTTAAAAAAAGAATGGGAAAAATTACACAAATAATAATCATTTCATCTGACAGAGTATTAGAACCAAAATATAACAGGAATAAGGGAATCACAGGAACCTCAACTGAACAAGAGAGGCATGCACTTTGGGTATTATATGCAGATATTCTGTGATCTGGAAGTGAACAGAGTTGCATTATATACTAGAAACAATCCTAAGGCTCTTCTGATTTCTAGTGCTTATAGTCATACCAGATGCCCAAAGGATAATACTTACATCCGTAAGAGTTTGACATACAATTGTAGAATTGCCCTAACAGAGTACAAGGGTTTATGCTTCCAGATATTCTCTACCCATACAACACAAGAAACTGCATATATAGGTCGGTGCTGTGATTTTTTCTGTTCAACAGCAACAATCATACCTTGTCACTTAGCCTGCTCTAAAAATTCCAGTGTCATCTCCTGCAGTACTTCCTAACTGTTATCACAGTTCTTCTGTGTTCTAATCTAATAATTCTAGTTCTAATAAGAGAAGAAGAAATTAAATGATGATCAGCAGAAGATGACAGAATCTGTTCCTTTCACCATATCATTTCATCTCCACAACACATTAATGATTAAGCATAATTAGCAAAAGGCTGGGCTGCTTATCTCCTTTTGTCAACAGCACTACTCTTTATTATCAAGATGTGAGTTTTCCCTGTACAGAGATCAATACCACTTGTCCAGCTCCTAGCACTGTTGGCAGGCCTTTCTCTTTAAATGTTACTGAGTGCTGGAATGAAAAGTCCAGCTAAAGAAGTTCCATACAGTTGCCAGCCACATCATAGCTTCTTTGTTGACACTTTTATTTTTTTCCTCTCTTTCATAGCTAATAATACCTAGGTTGAGAAATAATTGAAATCTGGCAGGCATCAGCTTGTGTACAGTTCTCTCAGATTACCAATATCTAGTTCAGTATTGTAACAAAAACACTGAAAGAAATGTTCCTAAGGAGTAGAATGCTATAGCTTTTACACCTTCTCATCAGTAACTCAGAAGGTGATTAAAGAATGAAATGTAAAATTGTTCCCAGTTGACTTAAGTCTTATTACTTTAACTGAAGAATTCCAAATGCTGGAAGACTCAATAAAGAATTCTAAAAATCTCCCATATTTTCACCTTTTAATTATATCCCTTCTCCTGGCCCCTTCACTTGTTTTTGGTCCCTCACTACATGAAAGACATAAGAGGTCCTGGAGCATGTCCAGAGAAAGGCAACAAAGCTGGTCTTATGAAGAATGGCTGAGGAAAATGGGATTGTTTAATCTGGAGGAGGATCAGGGGAGACCTTATGGCACTCCACAACAACCTGAATGGAGGTCGTGAGGAGGTGGGGGTCAGCCTCTTCTCCTGCGAAACTTGTGATAGAACTAGAGGGAATGGTCTCAAGCTGTGCCATGGGAGGTTCAGACGGGGTAGTAGGACAAATCTCTCCTCAGAAAGTGTGGTTTGGTGCTGGGACAGGCAGTCCAGGGAAGTGGTGGAGTCACTATCCCTGGAGGTGTACAAGAAACATTTAGATGTTGTACTAAGGAACATGTTTTAATGGGGAAATATTGGTGGTAGGTGGATGGCTGGACTGGATGATATTGGAGGTCTTTTTCAACCTTAGTGATTCTGTGATTCTATGATTTTCTCCCTTTTTCAAAAACTTCCTCTGCTCTATTGCCTCACATGATGTTGTCAATATATTGCAGGTGCTCAGAAGCTTCACCCTGCTCCACTGCAGGCTGGATTAGCCTATTGCAGATTGTTGGGCTATATTTCCACCCATGGGGTAAACATTTGCAGGTATACTGAACATCACTTCCAGTGAAGGCAAACTGTGGCCTGCACTTAGCTGCCAAAGGGATGGAGAAGAATGCATTGGCAATGTCAGTTGTGACATGTGACCAGGCTGCTTTCGACTCCAGTTCACATTGAATTCTAGCACATCCAGCACAGCAGCATTTAACAGTGGTATAACTTCATTCAGGCCATGATAGCCCACTGTCAGCCTCCACTCTCCACTGACTTTTCATACTGGTCATATGGAGCTGTTGAAGGGTGAGCTCCCTAGTTGACAGATCATCTTATGAATGGGAATCAGTGAGTCCTAGTTAGTGTAATATTGATGCCTGTGCACTGCTGCAGTAGCAACTGGTACCTGCTTTTATTCTTGTTGCAGCAACCCCACAATGGAAGGGTCCTCTGTAAAGGATGGATAAGGCAGACACATGCCTTATGTTCTCTGTCTCCAAAGCACCAGCTCCAAAAGCCCACTGATACACATTTGGGTCCTGAAATACCTTCTCTTAGTGTAGACTACACCAAGGATGCATGGTGCCTCTGTGCCAGACACAATAGGATGCTTTTGCCAGACTTTTCCAGTAAGGCTCACTTCAGCTGCCTGCACAGTCCGCTCTTTAGAACCCCCTCCAACAACACTCCAGAAATACAGATAGCTTCTGTCCCTTCTTAATTTGATGGCATTAGGATGCACTGCACACCAGTGCCCACCAGAGCCTCATACTTCTGTGGTTCTGGTTCTGATGTGCCAGGTCATCTAATCCACACAGTCTAACACACTCAATTGTTCCCTACCTCCCCCCGGCTGGAGGCAGGGCCCCTCTAATTCTGATTACTGCATCCAGCACTCATTTCTCATGGATGTACAGCAAAAGACAAATAATCAAAATCAGAACTTCTATAGTTTCAAGTGGAACAGTGATTCTTATTGAGGAGCCCTTACTTGTGATTAACCTTCTTTGTAACTCACCCATGTCTGTAGGACTGAGGTGGGTTTTCCATCACACTTCCTCATATCGTCTTCATGACCACATAGTTAAAACTAGAAGGTGGCACATGGTGTATACTCACTGTTACCTCCCACTTGAGCAGGAAGACCACAAGGACATCTGCTTCTAATAGCTGAGATGTTGGCTCATACATGTGGAAAGTAAGATGCAGGGTTTCTAAATTACTGGACCTCATAAGTCTTGATGAACATCAAGAGTTGGTTGGACATTCTCTTTACAGCTGAGAGACACAGGCCCACATGGAGGAGGTGAAATATTCTTCATACTCTTGATGAGTGGTAACCAAGTCACTCACTTGGGGTCTCTCATCATCTTTCCATCTCATTGCTGCCAGTGTACTAGCAGACATTTCTGGTGCAATTCTTGTGAGTTTCTGCCACATAACTGGCGAACACCTAGCTCTTTTGGGATCATGGATTGTATGAGGATTGTCTGGCACAAACACATTATCATACAGCACCTTTACCACAGCCAATAATCTGGGTATCTCTGGTATCTCCAGTAACTTTTTCAGCAGTGATCCATTTAATTAGATTAGGCATCACATTTTCTTTGAAAGGATATCTCTCCTTCACGGCTGTAAGGATTCACCTCCAGGGTGTGGAAGCCTGATCATCCCTTTTGCCAATTGTTCTGTTAATGACTAGGTCTTCAGTGAAAGATTCCAGTTGGCAGGCTTCAGTGCCCTCCAGACTCTCACTACAGGCTCCATTGTCTCAGCACTGGAGCTACCAGGTGACAACACTTTCATTTGGATATCAGCTAAAATTTTGTTGCATGTCTTAGGTCTCAGTCAGTGTCATGGTTTTATGGTTTTTCAACAGTATTCTATATCATAACAACATGCAGTGTGCTGGGAATTAAACAGTTACTCCTGCAGTTCTATGGATGGTCAATATTTCCAGTCACTTGGTCTCAGAAGAGAAGAATGAATTCTAATTCCCAGAAGACTTCATTCTTCTATTTCTGTTTTCCATTCAGACAGAATGATACAATGGACTAGAAGTCATGAGACTTCTCTCTTTTCTCCCTGGCTTTCACCAACAGCATTAGAGTAAAGACTTCAGTTTTGGAAACTCTCTTTGGCATTTTATTTATTAGCTTCAATTTCAATCATATTGTATTATACTGAATTATTTCACATTCTGTTACTATATTTAGTAAATGAATTTTTTTTCTCCCTTTAGCTCGCTGCTGCTCTTCTTTCTCATGCAGGCCCATCTCCCTACCTTTTTCTTTTCCCCCCATGTTTCCACAGAGCATGGGTCCATGGATCCTTTCTCACTCTTGTCACAAAACCAAGCTGAACAAGTCCAAACCATGACATTCAAGCTTAGAGTTTGGATCATTGCCATCTCTTCCTCATCTTTGTGTGTTTCAGATGATGTTTTGCCAGTGTTTTTTTCAATTTTTTTTTTCATTGATCCATCCCCTTCCTCTTTCTCTTCTTCTGTTTCCTCTTTCTTTTTCCTCTTTCCATTATAGACAAGATGACCTCCACTGCAACTTTCTTTCTTCTATAGAGGTGACACCAGCACAGGTTTTTGCTCCATTGCAAATTCAGAGACACCCTCTTTCCCTTGATAAGTGTTCAATAGGGATCAGTAGGCATAAGCAGGCCCCACATAGTTTGTGCCTCCCTAGATCTTCCAGAGCTACAATAGTCCTCTCTTAAATACTTGCCTCAATTTTCAAGGTGCCCACTTCTCTAAGTTTTCTCCCAGATTCCTCCATATCCACTGCCACTCAGTATTATTCAGCTTTGGGGAAGATCCATGACGATTATCGATATGGAGGAACATATTCGGGAAACATGACAATATCGTTATGCCAGTTTGGACAGTCTAGAACTGTGTGAAAATTTCAAGGGGGAGAAAAGGAAAAATGTTGGAGGAGTAAAAATTGAAAACATGTTTAAGTATTTCTTGTTCCATTGGCAAATTCCCTGAGAAGGTAGTGGAGGAAGTAAAAATGTTAACAGTCTTGGGAGTGTAATTTTTAATCTTAACTGTGCTACATAGCACACAGACACCAGGTGGGTGTCACCACCAGTTCTCTTAAGCTGTCATATACATATACAGCCCCCCAAAAATAGAGTGGTCTTCCTAAGAAAAGCTCCAAAAGGTTTTAAGTAATACAGTGTGAAGCATGATGTGTGCAATTCCTTAAAAGACTGTGATGAATGGGAGAAAAATCCCATTTTTGCTATTTTTAGCTATCAGCAGCAAGTTGGCATAGTGTGAAGATTTCTGTTCAAAATCACAGTACGCTCTGGTCAAATGTCTTATTTTCATTGCTATTGTGTCCCACATTGGGTACCAATAACAGTCACAGGTTGAATTCTTTTTTCTTGTCGTGCAACAGGAGCCCCCTAGCCTTCTCCACCCACACCTCCTCCCCAGAGGAAGTTAGCAAAGAAGTGAGATGGGGAAGATGCTGCTCAACAGAGAAAAAGAGAACACCATTATACTAAAGATGGTAAAGGAATGTAAGATCATACGATATAAAAGGAATCAAGAGTAATAAATGAAATAGGAAAATGAGCGATGCCTATCTGCTCTGCAAATTTGGAGGTGGGGAGCAAAAAGGGATATCCTTACATTACTGTCACTTTGTATCTACCTCCTGGAAACAAAGTAGGAAGGAATAGAGCATTTTGGGAACTGTAGTTCTCCCTTAGCAGCTGTCCCATTTCCATTAGTTCTGAGTTGTAGAATGCCATGATATGAAATGCTTATGGAAAACCATGACAGATTCCTTCAAGTACTAGAAAGCTGCAATGAGGTCTCCCTGAGGTCTCCTCTTTTGCAAATTGAACAACTCCAGCTTCCTTGACCTTTCTTCATAAGAGAGGTGCTCAAGACCTCTGATCATCCTTGTGGACCTCCTCTCACCCCACTCAAACAGTTCCACATCATTCTTGCTTGGGGGCCTCAGACATGGACACAGTACTATAGGTGGGACCTTGTAAGGGCAGAGTAGAGGGGGACAATCAACTTCCTTGTGCTGCTGACCACTCCTTTTTTGATGCAGCCCGAGATACTGGCTTTCCACACACTTCTGGCTCATGTCAAGCTTATGGTCTACTAGAAACCCAAGTCCTTCTTCACAGGACTGCTCTCAAGGAATTCTCTTCCCAGCCTGCATACACACCTGGGACTGCCCTGGCCCAATTACAACACCTTGTACTTGGCCCCCTTGGATCTCACTAGGTTCCAATAGGCTCATTTCTCAAGCCTGTCCAGGTTCCACTAGAAGTCATCCCTTTCATCCATCATATCAACTGTACCACATGGCTTATTGTTGCCAGCAAACTTGCTGACAGTGCAATCAATCTCACTGCATATACCATTTGTAAAGATGTTAAAGAGTCCTGGTCCCAAAGCAGACCTCTGAGAGAGACCACTCAGAACAGCCTCTACCCCGATGTAGGCTTATTACCCACAACTTTCTGGCTATGACCATTCCAGAAATTCTTTATCTGCCAAATAGTTCACCCTTCAAATCCATTTCTCTCCAATCCAGAGATAAGGATGTGATGTGGGACCATGTCAAAGGCCTTGCACAGGTTCAGGTAGACTATAGCAGTTATCCTTTTTTTCTCCACAGATGCTGTCATTCCTTTATAGAAGGCTACCAGATGGGTTGGCATGATCTGGCAAAGCTGTGCTGATAGTCTCAGATCATCGCCCCTCATCTGTCACACACCATAACATAGCTTCTAGAAGGGTCTGTTCAATGATCTTTCCAGGTACAGACATGAGGCTCTTCAGCCTGTAGTTCTCCAGGTCTTCCTTTCTCTCTTTCTTTAAAGTAGGAGTGATGTTTTCCTTTTTCCAGCCACTGGCGATTTTGTCATGACTTTTCAAATATGATGGAAAGTGGCTTGACAATCACATCAGTCTTCTGATGTCTCTTCAGGACCCTGGAACTCACGTCATCCAGCCCCATAGATTTGTATTTTTCTTTCTACTAGACACAAATGAAATATGATATATATAGCTAATTCTCATTAGGAGGATAGTTCTCACTCAGATGCTGCCTATAAAAATCAGGTAATAAAGAATCCATGGCAAACAGAAGACCTAGATTCTGTAGTATGCAATTTCTCAAATGAAATTTTTGGTGACCTACCACCTCTGTCTTCATGTGTGCTACCAGAAGCTTCCCATTTCTATTCTATCGGTCCCTTTACAGCAGAAGTTTTTCTATCTGTTGAAATTTATTGGAAAGGAAAATTATTTGTTTGATAGCTTGTAGCAATTACCTTTTTAATAAACTTGCCAGAAACACAATTTCTTTTCTTAAATATTTCTTTTCTTAAGAGTGTTAATTTTTCCATTAGTACTGTTGTATAATTGTAATACAAGGATTTCTTAATAATTTAGCTAACATCTTGCAAGTCAGTGGCTGAGGAGAGGGAAGGGCAGCAAACGTGTGCAGGTAATGAATAAGCATCTGTTAGTGCTATTCAAATGCCACAAACACATTCAGAAACAGATTTTTTTTATTTCCTACTTATATGACTTAATGAGACCACCACTGGATTAGCAAGATTAATATTCGTCTTCTGACTTTGAGAAGGCACTGAAGAAGCAGATATTTTTTGTTCTCAAAAAACAGAGCAAAGCATGCAATACAGTAACAGTTACAAATAATTGTCCAGATACTGAGATGGGACATCCTGGATGATCCAAGGATTTGAAAAAGTTATTATGAACTTTCTAAACATCAAATAGAAAGGGGGAAAATAAATAGGGTATTAATAGTTCACGGCAATTAAAGGAATGAATTAATTATAAAATGGAACAGTTCAGGTAAGATGTTCAGAAATATTTCTGACCCCCAGGTGTCTATTTGTTGAGGGACTGTTGTGCCCACAACCTGTAAGCAGCTGGCAAAATCAGAATTGTGGTATTGTATTTAATATCTTTTGCTAAAGAGCTGATTGTACTATACACACAAGAAGGAAGGTATCAGTACTGCTTTCCCTTCCTCTTATTTGCAAGCAGTATCACTCGTAGGAAAAATTTAATTTTCATCTAGAAAGATTTCAGGGGTTATATAAACTCAAGTTAGTGCCTTTTCAGGAGATATAATGTTCCTCAAGTGGAACATAATAGAAGCCTATAAAGAGTGAAGATGACACATCAATCTGCCATTCTGGACAGAGTAGCAAGATTCATATGAGAAATCAGGTTCAGTTCATGAATGCAGCCAACACAGCTTCTGCAGTGTTGCAGGTGAAATACATATACCACAAATACAGAAAAGTTAAGAGTAATAAAACTACTTGAATTACTCTGAAAGTACTGCAGGTAAAAGGCATAGGTGAACAAGCTATCCAAGCTATTTACTTTCCAGAGCCTTACTTTAAAAAAAAAAAAAAAAAAAAAAAAAAAGTAAACATTTTTTAATTGATCATCATGTCCACACATACAGAAATGGAGTTAAAAAATGAAGGTAGTTTGTTTTACAGTGGAATTGTTAAGCACCGGAACAGAAGAGCTGAAGACACTAAGTCACTGCACATTCACATACAGTGAAGCCACTAGCAGCCCCACGGTGACACAGCTAGGACAGAAGGCAATGGCTTCTGTCCATTTTTTCATTTTTGTGGCCAGTGCCACAGAATGGCTGCTATGCTGGGGCTCTTTGCCCTTGAGAGTTGGTGGTAATCATGCTCCATGTGTCTTAAGTATATTTCATACTTTTATCACCATAACTTAAAGCCTTAAAAAATATATAAGCTATCTCAGTTGCACAAGGTCAATTATACTGATGGGAAAGGAGTAGATGATTCTTACAGATGAAATCCAAAGGCAATGGGCACAAAGCTTTGTCCTTCAATAGCACATGACTCTGCAGTCCTCCCTGCTTCAATGACTGCACATGAACAGGGAGGACAGGACATCACGCATCCCTCAGTACAACTGAAAGTAAAATTCATTAACAGTAGTGCAACACCTTTTATCCTTTGCCTGGCGCCCCTTTGATACAAAGGGACAAAGTGAATTATCTACCTAAGCCATGGTGTCTATTTTATCAATATTCTCGTGACTTTCAAAACACAGAAAGGAAGCTGAAGAGAACAGACATACTTCAACAGGCTGTCTCTGAGTATATTAAACTAGATTAGAGCTTCCCCAGTGGGTGGAAAGTAGTCAGTTTGCTGGTAAAGCACGGGGTGTGTTAATAATGCCTTAGTAGAAGAGCATCCCTCAATAGCTACACCTCTTGGATTAGTATGAATGGAAACTTCTGAGGTAATGGTCACCCAAGAATGACGATAACAAAAGAAAATTGCTTTCTTCCCCTACCATTCTTGGTCCTATGTTCCTTCAAAGTATTTTAAATCTGTGACATTTTATACCCAATGGAGTTTTCAGGTCTATTTCTGAGAAAAGCCTTACTGGGATCCACTGTGCAATTATTAAGATAGTGGAACAACCCTGTTAATACTCTGATTTTTCTCACTGCATTCCAACTCTTTTGTCTCCTATTTAGTACATTTTGTCTCTCTTCACAAAACAAAGCAGCACTGTGATAAAGCCAACTGGTAACTTCCCAGAAGTAGATCCAAGGTGCAAAACTGTACAATTGTGAACAAAGGAAAAGAATAAACAATCTGTTCAAGATAGCCTTCCATCAGTTATAATCAAGATTCTCTTCCCAGTAGTTAAGGAATCCAGACTAATTAGATTGAAGCCCCAAAACTCCCAGTAAGAAAGCTGAAGATTTCCCCCTCTTTCCTTCTTCCGAAAGGGCACCTAAAAATAAGTACTTTCCAAATAATCATTTCTTCTTTTAAAGCAGTACTTCAAATAAGCTGATCTGGTTTGCTGGGTATCATGCTCAGCACAGGCATAGTTCTGTATCTTACAGCAGTTGCCTTGACTGTGTTAGGTTCTTCATTTTTAATTTTGCCATGCCACTACAGAAGGAAATAGAAAATACAAATTATTCCTTCACATGAATGGTGTACTATACTATCACTAAACTATTAGTGAATTTGAGGGACAGCAATCTAAGGAAGATTCAGTAAGACTACGTGTTTTGGACTGAATTATTAGTGTGGGCTAATGGGTCAGAATTAATTAAATGTGTATCTGCCACCCATTAAAATAACTAACAGAAGTCAATTATTACAAATTGGTCTCTAAGCCACACTAACTTAAAAGAGCATCTCACTATTCAGAGTCTCATGTCCTTAAATAAAAGATCTATTAAGTTTCCTTTCAAATATTTCCAAATAAACAAATGCTTAGCACTCATGCTAGTTCTTTATTAGACTACAATTCAGCCTCCAATGCAAGTAAGTAGAAAAAAATCTGTAAATTTCAAACTGTATATGTAAAATAAATATCAAATAATGTTTTCCACCCTTTACATTCTGAGGAATAGTTTGTGAATGAAAATCACATTCTGTAAAGCCTTCCATTTAACCACAAGAGGGAGAATTTTGTCTTCAGTTTGGAAAGAGTCTAACTGTGTTCCTGTTCTAACTGAAGAAGTCAGTGAGAGCTTTTTTCACTACCAGGGGAATTCCTCCCAACAAGTTATTAATACTTAAAACTTTGCAGAAATTTCTGGAATATCAAGGAGTAATTTCCACAATAAATGCCTATGCTGTGCAAAATGAGTTACGTCACTATATATAAATGGATTGGTAGACAGTTCACCATCCTAAAAGCATATGTATAAGGTGATGCTTTTCAGGATTGACAATGACAGACAAAGACATTCTAATTTTCAAAAAGAAAACTACAGCTTGTATTTTCAATAACATTTCTGAAAAAATGTTACTAGTCACCAAAGACCTATATTTTGACATAACATACATTTATAAAATACATTCCTGCTTTTATAGGCATCAGAACTTTCTAGGTGCCTTTCTAAGACCAAGCTACATGGTCCAGTTAGAAATACGCACCAAATGACCAGCTGCAATTGTGTCTGTGTGCATTCTTTCAGCTTGCTACAATGACATAACTTGGCAACCTTTAACCTGCTGTCCTAGTAAGCTAACTTTCATCCCTTTAGCTTATAAACTACAAATGTATGCAGAGAAGACTCAGTTACTGTCCCTCATTTTACTGCAGTAGCTTCGTATGTTCTGGGGCACTAAACAGCTGCCACTAAGCACGTGAACTTGTACACTGGTCTGACAGCTGTGATCATCAGATACACACCTAACAGAGTTCTGAAAACTTACACTCTCCTGCCTGCATAATGTGCTGGGCATAATCAGATGACCTCTGGTCCCACCAAGGGCAGTCAGCATGCAGGGTGAGGTGCTATCCTTGTACATTCAGTGTTTAGTCAATAATAACCAGGCTAGTTTTGAGGATAATACTTTCTCTTATTCCCTGGGAAGTTCACTGTCAAATGCAGCCTGTGCTGTTAACACTAACAATGAGGTGTCTGCCTTGTTTAGAGGTGTAGATGAAGACGTATCCTGGATCTTCCTTTAGTTTTTCATTCCACTGGTTCTTTTATCTTATAAGTAGTTTTTGAAAATGTGCATCTTGCTTTGGCAATAACATTCAGTTCTTGGAGAGGCAAAAAACAACAGGGTAGTGACAAACATGTTCTGAGTCACTGCAGTAAGCTAAAAGAAAATAGTCACAATCTTTGCTCAGTAAAGATTTGAAGAATACAGATATGTTTGTTTGATTTTCTTTACCTTTTTGTCTGCAAGTTCATTTGACATACAGTTCTGTCTCCTCACTTTCAGTTTGCTCCTTCAGATCTTTCCAAATATTTTCTAATGGATGAGTTGTTAGCAAATTTTACAAAAGCTTGCTTGCTACTTCCTAGAGAGGGAATTTCTGTTCTCTTGCATTTCCCCAAAACTCTTTTGAGCCATCCATATCAAACAGATATTTTTTTTTCATGAATTTAATGGACTTACAGGATTCAGTAAATGTCAGATCTCATGCAAGGTCCTTCATGAAAGTTTGCAGAGAGTAAAAAAAGTTAGGTGAGAAATCTACTCTTTCTATGACCATAAGGTATGAGATCACATCTCCTTATGAAATGATGACATGAGATAGCTTATAATAACTAATTCTGTACCTGAAAATATGCAGTTTTGAGCTTACAATCTGCAATCATTTAACCCACTCCTGAAAACAGGAAGAATCTGTAATCTGGAAGTTATTGCTTTATTGTTTTTATTAACTTAATTATCAAATAATAGTGATAATCTTTCCAAATTCACTTTCATTATTAATAGAGAAGCCTAATCTAAATGTATACATCTATAGTTTTCATTATATAGTTTCACTGAGTTATTTTTAAAGATAATTTACTTGAGAAAGAAAAGCTAAGCCACAGTGATAATCGAACATACTAACAGCCCATTTCCAATCATACCTGTGATCATACTTGATATGATTAATGGAAGAATGATGAGTTTGAGCATTCTCATCAGCACCTCCCCAGGAAAGGAAAAGTAGAATTTATCCAGGTTAGACAGCTTGCCATATTCTCGTACCAGCATGCCAACTCCAATACCTAAAAAACACATAAAATACGACAAAATTTAGCAGTAATTTGTAAGCGACTCACAGGGAAAAGGGAGGAAATGTAAAAGAAAACAAAAAAAGGTAGGACTAGACATATTTTTATAGCTGTGGTGAAACTGGAGACATTTCTTTTGGTCATTCCTTTTCTGTACTATATATTGATTACAGTAACAATAATAAACACATATAATTGTGAAGTTGGATGACTTTTTAGATGCGTCTTTGGAAAAACCTTGATTGCACTTCTGATTATCAGTTCAGTTCAGCATGGACACTCTACCTTCTCTCTCTAGCTCTCAAAAATTCTTAACTAGCATTAATAAATAGTATAATATATAAATTCTTACTTCATGTTTAAGAAATGAAGTGATAAAATATACTGAATAATCTATATTGGTGAAAATATACCTATTCAGCAGCAATACTTTCAGTAACTGACTCTACATAATCAGAAAAGAGTGTGACTACAATCACTGAATTGATTTAATTATTTCCAGGAAATTAATCAATGAAAATACCATTAAGCATATTTCACACTCATTCGTCTGCATGACCAATCTACGAAATACCAATCACTATAATCAGTAGAATAATAGAATCACTGAATAATCTGAGCTGGAAGGAACCTTTAAATATCTAGTCTAACTCCCCTGCAGTGAACAGGGACATTTACACAGATCAGGTTGTTCAGAGCCCTGTTCAGCATGACCTTGAATATCTCCAAGGATGAAGCATCCACCATCTCTCTGAGCTACCTCTTCCAGTGTCTCATCACCCTTATTGTATTGTTTTTCCTTATATCCAGTCTAAACCTTCCCTCACTTAGTTTGAAACCATTTCCCTTGTCCTATCATAATAGACACAGCTAAAGAGTTTCACTGGATACTGAAAGGCCACTATCAGGACTCCCCAGAGCCTTCTCCAAGCTCATCAGCTCCAGCTCTCTCAATCTGTCCTCACAGTGGAGATGTTTCACTCTGGGTAAACTGAATATTAACAGACCCAATTTCTAACATGATGATTCAATGAGTAATAAAGTCACTTACAAGCTTCCACTACTCACTGAATACACTACAACTGAGTGCCAAAAGATTTTTGAGTCCCTTTTTATTTTAATGACATCAGTGATGTGCATTTCACAGCACAAATCTCAAGTACTTTTAACCTACCTGCACCAGCCTCATTGACTCATGTAAACTTACAGAGCCCCAGTAACACTGGTAGTGCCCAAGTCAAACAAACCTCTTCCCTCAGTTTTATTTTAATGCTACACAAGGCATTTAAATTAGATATTACACTAGAAGCTGGCATAGAGCAAATAGTCTTATAGGATCATTAACTAATAACAGATTTAGGTAAATCCATACATAACTGGTCTGCATTGTTGGTACTGAAGAAAACAGACAGGCATCCCATATCAAATAATCTATCAGAGAAGAAAATAATTAACATTTTAACCTGAAAAGTGGGAATTTTTGAAAAATTCCTCCCTAAAGATTCATCATGGGGGCGTTTTGCGCTAGATTTGTTCTGCTGCCTGCAGGTTAGTTGACAAAAAATGTAAACTAGCCACTTTCACAGAATTTGCCTCCAATAGCAGAAAAAAGACTATGAACCACCTTTTCTCTGCACTTGCAGAAACAAGCTGAAGGAAAATAGAGGAAGATAATAAACTCCTATCAACTCTCTAATGTTAATAAGGAGAAAGAAAACAAAACTGTTAACCTTTCCAGGCAACTATGCTGTTCTGAACAACAATTAAGATCTCTGACAGAGGTTTTATCTGTGTCAGAGAACACAGACAATTTAAACTCCTTGCAACATCTTAATAGTCTTGAAGATGTTCGCAATATTACATAAATGCCCTTCATCAGATAAGACACAATGATCTCTATATCTAACCTAGAGGCTAAACTGTGTTCACTGTATTGAAAATAACTAGACTATACTTTGAGATAGGCCCAAGTAAGATTAGTCAGCTTGTAAAATGATCACACATATTGGGGTTGCTAAGGCCTTTATCCTGCAAATACCAATGTAAATAGCTGAACATAAGCATATAAACATTCTTTGTGCCTTCAGATTACTCATATGACTGGCAGGCATATGCTTAAATTGCAGCAATACTAGACAATATAATTGTTAAAAGCTGTTCGATTCCATTTTATAATAGAGTACAGAGCATTACTCCTCACATACAAGATACAGCCTTAAAAGGCTGTTACACAGATGTTACTGCAGTTCTGAAGTATGAAGAGATTTTCTTTTTGCATATCTTTAAACAAGATAAACAGTATTTTCATGTCCCATAACAAGATCACAGACATAACTGTACCAGCCTCATTCTAATGCCAGACTCCTCCACTCCTGCTCTGCTCCTGCCAAGATGATGACGCATAAAGACCCCTTAAGGTAAACATATTCCTCAAAGAGTAACAAAGATGGACATCCTCAATATATTGTTCATGACAGAAACAGGAAAATCTAGCCAAAAGAAGCCAGAACTATGCCCTCAACAGAAGCATTTGTCTGAAGAGAGGAATGTCACCAGCCCTGGGCAGATATATATACTAAAGGTGTTCTAGCAGTAATTCAGATAACTAAGTTGTGTGGGTCTTTGGGGGGGATCCTGCATGTTTCTGAGCAGGATCAAAGGAAGGGAATTATTTGTGATCCACTGCACTTAGAAAGAAAATTTAAAGAGGCAGCATGTTCTGTTCCTTTCTTTCAGACAGGAGTGTTACTCTGAGCAAGTGTGACCAGATCATTTTCTAATCATGATTCCTTCCTTCTAAGCAGCAACAATTACATTTCATCAGCTGGGAAGTTTGATTATTGATCAGGATTACTAAAAGACGGAAAGTTTCACCCTCATTCTCATTCTTCAGAGTCCTCTTTTCCACTTCTTTGGATTTCACTATAAAACCATTACCATTTCACATCCTCTCAAAATTATTGCAGGACTTTTTGAAGCTCTTTTGCTTATATTTGTGTCTGTATTTGTATTGTTTTGGACAGTGTATTATTTACCTAGTGGCATTAACGTAGAACAGACTTCCTAAAAAAAGAGCATTATTGCTCTCACTTCATTTTTAATGCTGCTATTTTATCAGATGCAGCAATCATATTCATACTAATTTGTGTAGGATGACAAATGCAGCTAATCCTTTAAGTGGAACTAACATCTGTCATCCGTTATTCCCATTTGGCATGAGAATAAAGGAAGAAACTTTTTTTGGTGGCAGTAACAAGAGATGGTTAGGAAGTAGAATAGATTTGTCTACATTCTGGAATCAGATGAGTACAGAACTTTCTGATCTTCATCTCAATAACCAAGTCACTGGAATTTTTTTTTTTTCCTAGGAATTATAACACACACACACAAAGTTTGAGCCAGCAGAAACGTATTTCAATTACAGCAGTCCAGAGCAAGTCACAATGAAAGTCTGGTAGAACGTCATAGTCCACCATATGTGAAGATAATTCTTATACATGTAAACCACAAAAAACCCTGCAACGGGCAACATCTCTATTCTTTGTTAAGATTTTTCCTTTCTTTCTGTTTTTCTCTTTTACATTTATGGAATAATTTACTTACTTTTTTCTAAAGCATAGTACATAATTTTCCTGTTGTGTTACTCAATGTCCTGTTTTCAACTGCAACAGAGTCAATTCCCTTCCTAGTAGCTGGTATGATGCTGCATTTTGGACATAGGATGAGAACAATACTGATAACACACCAATTTTCTAGTTACTGCAGAGCAACTTTCACTTAAACACAGCAAAGGACTTTTCAGTTTCTTGCACCCTCCTACCAGTAGGGGGCTGGATGTGCACAAGTTGCTAGAAGGAGGTAGAACAAGGACAGCTGACCCAAACTGATCAAAGCAATATTCTGCATCATGGTGGTGTCATAGCAAACAATGAAATGGGTAGCTGGCTGCAGGAGCTGCCTATGCCTGGGAACCAGCCGACCATCAGTCAGTGAGCGATAATCTGATAAAACGTATCTTGGAAGATCACTAAATTGTATATTCTGCTTATCTGCAAAACTAATTCTGTGACATTTGGACATCAGGTGAAAACTCATTTATCACCACCAAAGTATTTTTCCATACTGCTGTTGTTTCTGAAACTTTCTGTAAGGAAAAATGTGTATTATTTGCATTGGAACAACTACAGAAGTATTACATTTCTCTTTAAGTAGCAAGCTGCAACTTGTTACATAGATTTGGAAATGAATAATAAAAGAAATACATCATCTCTAGAGGTGTTCAAGACCAGGCTGGATGGGGCCCTGGGCAATCTGATCTAGTATTAAGTGGGGAGGTTGGTGGCCCTGCCTGTGGCAGGGGGTTGGAGATTCATGATCCTCGAGGTCCCTTCCAACCTGGGCCATTCTGTGATTCTATGATTAAAAAATAAATAAATAAAAATAATTAATAATCTCTGGGCTCATCTGTACTAGCACACATAGGGAATGTCACAGATTTTACTACAGTTACAGCAAACTTGACAGAATGTGCTGTCCTTTCAGGAGCCACCAGAGCAACCAAATGTAGAGACGATTTACAATTTTTTCTGCATTACAATGATAGCTAGAACCTGAGGGTATTTCTGCATAAAAATGTGGGGTCAATGCAAGTCATATCTTGCATCTAGAAGCTCAGAGCCACCAAAGTAGTTAAAAGTGGCCAGGACATGCAGTATAAAGTGACTACAGTTAACTGCTTTATATAATTTCCATTGTGGGTTAGATAATCTTCACAACATAATTATATCTCAGAGAACATGACACTTCTTGGATTTACTTTCACTAACAGGTCAAACAGCTTAGAAATAAGTGACACTCATACAAAGACATGCCTAGCAATCAACAGGATTCCCTAAAATTCCCTAAAATGTTATTTGCATTCATGGATGACAACTGTGATATAGGGTTGCATAATGTTAATTGGCAGGGAGTTATCACTCCACCAGCACGGGCTGACTCCACAGAAATTGGAGTCACAGAAATTGCAAGCAATCTTCACTTCTAGGTTTATTACGTGAAGGTTCCTTAGGAATGAACCATAAGAAGATAAGAAAAACAAATCCAATATGTATTGCTGGAGAACAACCAGTCATTTTGTAAATGACCTGCTCTGAATAACACCATGTTCCTCTCTGAAAGATAAAGAATCATAAACTCATAAAAGCATTTGAGATGGGACTTCTAAAAGTCATGTAGACCAACTCCCCTACAATGAACAGGGACATCCATAGCTAGACTGGGTAGCTCAGAGTCCTGTCCAGTATGATCTTGAATCTCCAAGGATGGGGCATTCACCACCTGTCTCAAAAATTTATTCCAGTGCTTCATTATCCTTTTTTTTTTTTTTTCCTTACATTCAACCTAGATCTCCCTTTAAAAAAAGAAAAAACAAAAACAAAAAAACTCATCCTACCAGAACAGACTCTGACCACTTCTTCCTTAATGCTCCACTCTAGAGAAGGAAAGGCCACTATCAGGCCTCCCTGAAGCCTTCTCTTTTCCAGGCTGAACTGTCCCAATTCTCACAGCCTGTTCTTGTACAAGAAGTATTCTATCCCTTAGATCATTTTTGTGGCTCTTCTCTGGACACACTACAACAGGACCATGTCTCTCCTTTACTGAGTCCATATCTGGATGCACAGAGAGAGATGTTATGGGGGACTATGCCAAAAGCCTCACTTGAAATCCGAAGAGATTACATCAGTGGCTCTCCTGTTGTCAATTGATACAGTTACACCACCACAGAAGACTGCTGGGTTGGTCAGGCAGGAATTGTCCTTGGTGAAACCATGCTGGCCGTTCCATACCAATCAAAGACACAGTTCTACTATTCTCTGCTTCGATGTAACTTGGCATGTAGGAACTCATTTTAGCAGAGTTGGTGATTCTGCCCAGCACTGATAAGATAGTGGGGGAATTATGGGTATTTAACTCTGATAATAGTACTGAAAGACGAAAAAAAAAAAATAATAATGCAGACAAGTATAATGGGTTGATTCTGATATTATTTAATTGTTCTGAAGCAACATGGATTATGTTATCAACAAAATGATTAAACTTTTCATGTTTTCACAGTTCTGCTGTTCAAAGGACAAACAAAAATACAATTACATATATCACACTGCTGTGTCTTAATTGGGTTATCTTTTCAGCTGATGACTCATAGGACAGAAAAGGCTTGCAAAGAAAGTTCACTGTTTTAAAACGCAGTACAAAACATTCAATATAAGTACATCAACTTGTAGTCCATGCAGGCAATATATTTGCAGCCGGAGATGCAGTCTGGGTCCTTCACAAATATTTTATAACATGCACTTTGTTTCAGCTCTCTCTATAGAATTTCTATAATATTACCAGCTATCTCTTACCTATAAGAGAGTACGCAGTGCCAACTCCATAACTTCAAAATGGAGGGTGGAGAACATTACCACAAAACTATTGATTCAGTTCTCTTTTGATTACTTTTAACTTTTTGTAAGGTTACGCATTTTGCTATTTCACATTTTACAACACTCTAATAAACAGTGATGTTGAATGACAAAAAAACATTTATAGAAATGTAAAGGCAACTACTGAAGTATATTTTAGAATAGCTGAGTCTTAATAGTATGGCAACAAATCTTAACTCTCCAAATATTGCTGTTGCCAAGGCTATCAGCTTAATTACAAATACATGTAAGGAAAAGTCCTCTCAGAAAACCTTCTAGAACAATATGAGACCTTGATCTACTGAAAAGTATTTTGTAGAAAAGTATTGGAGGAAGGCATGCTTATTCCTCAGCTGTGGTGAGACTCCACTGGGTCTTCTTGCTGATTAACCTGCTTCGGGTGCAGCAGCTGTAAATTCCTTCATGCAAATGACACAATGTCATCTGACTGCAGAGTAAAGAAAGTTCAGACAGACAGTAAATCTCTATGATGGACTTTTAGGAATGAAGTAGATGAAGTACTTGCCAAAGGGGATTAACCAGCTTCTCTACTATGGTGCACCCCACCCCCACTATTCACAGCAGATTGTCTCTACAAACAGCAAAGTAATGAAACTTCCATTTTCTTTTCCACGGGAACCTGAGGTCAGGCCAGTGATTACATTGACAAGCCCCTCCACACTGCAGACCTACAAAGGAGTCACCACAACACTAGTCAAACCAAACATGTTTATTTTGAAGCTATTACATTCAACCAGTAAAAGGAAAATAAAATCACAGAAGACTAGCTATTGACTACAATTCTATAGAATCAGTGTTCCCACAAAACTGCAAAGCACTACAATAACCAAAAAGTCTCCATTTACCTCAGTATAGTTCCTAAGGCAGTAGTGAACATGATCTTCACTTACAGAGGGAAGATTAAGGCAAAAAAGTTATTAAGTAACTCAGCCTTCCTCTTAGTCCACAGTCGCCAGGTATGCCTTCTCAGACTTCCCTTTTCTGGCTGATGTATCTGCAGAACTCTTTGAAGTTCTTCTTCACTCCTCCTGCCAAGTCCAGTTCTAGTTGGGCTTTCCCAACACCATTCCTACTCAGACTAGAAACATCCCTGTAGTCCTCCAGGGGTACCTGTCCGTGATTCCACTGCCCATGCATTTTCTTCTTGCACTCCAGTTTGATCATTTCAGCTATGCTGATTCAACCATGCCTTTCCTGACCTCCTAGACTTGTGATGGAGATCTTTTGTGCACTACGGAGTCTCCTTAAAGATCTGCCAGCTCTGCTCTGCTCTCCTGTCCTTGAGAATTTTCCAAGGGGCTTTTTTTGAACTCCCTGAAGGGATGGAAGATGGCTTTCTTAAAATTTAGCATCCTGATTTTACTCTTTGCCTATCCTGCTTCCCTCAGGAGCATTAACACCATAACTGCACAATCACTACAACCCAGGCAATCTCCACTCCTGATGTAAACAAGTTCACTTGAGTTGGTGAGCAGCAGGTTCATTTATGCATCCCATTGGTGGGGTTGTCTATTGCTTGGGTCATTAAAATATCCTTTATGCATTCTAGGATCCTCCTGGAATGCCTGTAACTCACTGTGGTACTTTTCCAGCAGATGTCAGGGTGTTTGAAGTCTCCCAGAAGGACAGGAGCCTGCAAACTCAATGCCTGGTGTAGCTGGAGAAAGAAGGCTTCATCAGCAGCTTCCACTTGATCAGGTGGCTTGTAGTCTCCACCAACTACAACCTTTTGTTGCCTGGATTTTAACTATCATTTATAAGCTTTCAACTTTTTTGTTACCACTCTTGAGGGACAGCTCTTCAAATTCTATTTCTTTCTTGATGTAGAGTGTAGCAGCTTCTCCTCCTTCCTGACTTGTCCCTTCTGAACAGCTTGTACTCATCAACAGTCACTCTACATTTATGGGAATTATCCCACCAGGTTTCAGCGACAGCAACACTGGAGTTTTCAATTAGCACAATGGCCTACAGCTCTTCCCATTTGTTTCCCAAACTGCATGCATTAACTCAGAGGCACTTCAGCTGGGCAGCCCACCTTGTCACCTTCCTGGAGGGTAGCTTTTTATTTCCTTTGAAGCACTTTCCTTTAGTTTCCCTATTGACTTCTGCTGTCTCAATGGTCCCTGGCTTCTTGTCTTGATTAGTCCTTAATTCTCTTGAGATAAAGAGGCTATAATAGAAATACAATGTAGCTAATTTCATAACTTTTCAACCAACTTAGTGACTCACTAAATATGTGAGGTTAATTACAGTATTTACTATTCTAATATAATAAATTCCTCATTCTTTCTTGCAAAAACTAAGTGTTTTTCTTTACTCTTTCCATAACATTTGTCAATAGTGCTGGATACTTCAGCACTTTCACAAACCCTATATACAGCAGAAGTTACTAGCTCAATAGAGTACATCAGGAAAATTAAATCTTCATTTAAGACCACTAAAACAACAAAAAATGAAATGGTTTGCCAGATTCGGCCTCCTGCTACAGCAGTAAATAGGACCGAGTGTTTTACTTATTCCCTTACTGAAAAGGCAGTGGAATGATTCTGACTGCCATAATTCAAACTGAATAACTAGAAAGGCTACTTAGTGGTACTAAAGAGAGAAAGGTAGTGACATTCAGAAACATCATTATTCAGAAACTTACGAAGACACTGAAGAACTGAGATATCAGAGATTTGATCTAAAAAGTTAGTTCATATTATGCAGAGCCAGGTTGATTGTTATTCCAAAAGCATTAAAGAAATGAGAAATGACTATTTTGAAATATACTGTGAAAATAATTAGGGTTGGATTATTTAAAATTCATGGAAATTGTCATCATGAGTCACATTTAATCTTCTGACATGCTATCAGGTTCTTGTGGAATGAACAATACTTGAAACAAGAGTTAGACAGTAAAATAGAAGAAAAAAAAACAGGCATTCCATAAAATTTGTCTTCTGTAAAAGAAATAGATTTGCAATAGTACAAAATACTGTTTGTGAGTAACCTCAACATTGCTGGTTCATGAAGTATATTATGAAACACTGTTCTTAAATAGAATGCAAAAAATATTCCTGTAATTAAATGATAGTATTTTCCCATAAACGATATTGGGAAAACAGAAACAAGAAATCATTTGTAGATATTAGTAATGGTATTATTTCCTCAAATACAAAGGC
Organism: Perdix hodgsoniae; assembly: GCA_035772895.1. Taxonomy (NCBI): domain Eukaryota; kingdom Metazoa; phylum Chordata; class Aves; order Galliformes; family Phasianidae; genus Perdix; species Perdix hodgsoniae. The sequence goes on along the minus strand of JAPSGF010000114.1, from coordinate 1,327,362 downwards.
ATATTTCACTTATTTTATTAGCTTAATCAACTTTGGAGCTTTGTAGACTGCAAACTGACCAGAATTTCGCTCCTTCCAAAGCTTCCTTTGTTTAAAGATTCAGCTTTTAAAGACAGCTTCACTTCACACACATAAAATATAGGCCTTACGTTGAAATGACACACACAAAAAAAAAAGAAACAAAAACAACAACAAAAAAACCATAGACAATAGGAAAATTCTCTACATGCTAAAAGGAGTTAAAGCTGTATTTGTTTTTCTTATAGGCAGGTTAGAAGTTGCTAGTTGTTAGGTTACAAAAGAGGCGCAATGCTGAGATGGAGCTATTTTCACTTTCATTTCCTAGCTGATTTTCTGATCTCGGAGTGGTTTTGCTCTTCAGTAGTATGTAAAACTCTCAGATGCAACCACTGACCATTTTGCATCTTACTTTTTGCATTAAAAAATAAATTCAAGATAGTCTTGCAGAATAGCTGGGCTTCTCACATCTCTGAACCAAACAGTGTAACAGAGAAGAAAAAGCAGATAATCATTACAATTGCCTAGAGAGGAATAAAATGTTACAAGTGTCATCTGTGCTGCACTAAATCACAGCAGGAAGAAAACTCTGTTCCCTGTTGACACAGCTTATGCAGGATGCTATGCTTCAGAACATAAGAAAGAAATCAGATGTCTGCTGTACATCTACACTTGTTAGAAAACTACAGGATAGTAATTCCTTTGCTTTAGTATATTTCCTTCATTTACACTTTTCTGCTATGGACAAAGAGTTCTGTCTTTGCTAAAGCAACTTGAGTTAGTTAATCTGCTTCACTGTTTTTAACACACTGCATAGTGTAAGCAGAGAGAAACAGTACAATAGAAAGCCCAATCAAACTCAACACATCTCTTTTTTATTTTTTGGTTTTGTTTGTTTGTTTGTAAAGGTATGAGGAGATGGAAATGAAATGAACAAAACATTATTTTCACAATGGGGCTGTTATGTATAAATTATATCTGTATTGGAGACAGAAGGAGCTTACTGAGAGAAATTGAAAGATCTTATAGGTTGATGACGGTCAGAGCTCCCAGGCCACATTTGTACATGAAACTTCTTATCCTGAGGAATACAGCATGGTCTCTGCATTTAGAGCAGTATTCCATGTGCAAGACATCATCAATAAAGCAATATGTTACTAGTTATTCTGTTCTTGTCTTCACTCTCGTGAGTATCCAGTAATGCCAGTATGTGCAGACACAGATGACTTTTAAATGGACTAAAAATGTCTACAATTGTTACATTCCTTTGCATCTGACTACAAGGGAAGCCTACCCTGTCAAGCTACAGTTAGCAGGTGTAAATACACCAGTGTTGTTTATTTATTTGTTTTTAACAGACATTTAATGAAAAAAAAATATTACTACAGGGAGATGCTACAACTCATTACTGTAATACAATATCATCATTTTAATGAAAATGAGAAAAGAAATTGGTATTTGGGCTGTTAGGGTGATATAAAGATATAAGAGGTGGAAGCTGTACCATCCAGTGCTGAAAAAGTCATAATGACACCACTCACATTTTCTGCGTTGCTTATGTTACAAATCAGAACTAGGTATATTTCAATCTCTCTCTTAAACACAGGCAGAAATGGAGGTGTGACACTAGTCATAATCTTCCAAGATGTGAACTACTCTAACCAGGAATCTGAGATGCAAAGACTGACTAAACTTCCCCACTTTTTCAAAGATGTAAAAGCAGATATTCGGTGATGCCCAACGATCTCCTCCTTCTTTCAAACACTTCATCTCTGCCTAACGTCACCGTATCCCGTTTTCTAATTTCTGCAGGTCTGAATTTCACCCGCTTTGCGGACGGCCCTTTCCGAAGAAGTGCGCTACCTTGGACAGCTCCTAGCTCTCCAGCCTCCACTTCTCCCAGCAGCGCCGTCCAGTTACCTCCACATGGCAGCAGCACGCTGCTGCAACTCAGGGTTTAATTCTACTGTACTCTACACTTCGATTTTCTCAATATATAAATAAATAAATAATCCTGTTCTGATGAAAAATAGCTCAGGAAAACACGCTTCTAGGCTATGTCCCACAGACTAATGAATCGATATTTACACATGACAAACTTTTTTTTTTTTCTTTCCCTTTTATGACTGGTTTGGTGGTGTTTCAGCAGTGACCTCTTGGAAACAAAGTGAAAACAAAAAATAGATGAGAATCTTATGAAGCGTGTCTTAAACTATGCCTTTTCAATCATTCTTTGAAAACCTGTTTCAGAGTAAGTTTGAGTGATATTTATGTTTTTCCCTTATTTGATTTTATAAATTGGAAACAATATAACTTTATTAGAGTAAGCCTTGAAGCAATCTGACTTGTAAATTGCTTTCGTGAGCCCAACAGTCTTAGATTCAGTAAAGCCAATAGAACAAAAAGACACTAAGACATCTCTCCTATCTGGTTAGCTACATGAGGCTGCTACTCTGCTGCATCTCTCTTTCTGACACCTAGAACAGGTCAGTGAGACAGGAAAGGTGCAAGTGAGCCCAACCTTCACCCCTGAGTCACCAGTCAACAAAGAGGATCCAGTGAGTACCTCAACTATGTACTAAGAATGAATAAATATCTGAGATCCAGTACTCAGGCAGATCTCTTGCTGAAATGATACAAATCCCTGAATTATAGTAGCCTCAGAATTAGCCATGAATCTGAAATTCAATTTCAAACTCCAAACATGACTTCAGAGGCCCTCATCATTTAGCTCAGTGATCTGAAACAGAATTTCTACTAAGGTAAGAGAATTATGCAATCAAATCACAAGTGGCATTTTCTTTGAGTAATGTATTTAGGTGCTTTCACCAAAAAGATGTGACACTGCTAAGATATTTTCTGTACAGACTTTAAATCATTTCCCCCTGCAGATAGCTTTGTAAAATAAACTCCAGTGTTTTAAAAAAATGCAAATAGCAGGCATACAGTCAAATGTCTCAAATGTAATTACAATGTAACTATTCCTAAAGGAATAACTGTTTGGAGTTAGGAGAGGTCTCTGCCTCTTCAGAAATGAGAACAAAAACCAGAAAAATTTTTCAGCATAGGAAGGCTACTAGCAAGGGCAGATATACCTTGTTAAGATGCTGAGCATTATGCCATCAAAGTGCTGGACTATCAGACCCTCTGCAGTATAGTTGGACAGCTTCTGCATTACACTTACACAATACAGTATATCTGGTATCTCTAGTCCTCACTGATGCTTTTTTTTTTTTAAAAGTCTGAATATATTTTCTGCTTCCAAAACGATAAGTTATACTCTTCTGCCTATGAATGTAGTTGCTCCAAATTACACTGATCAATAAATCTCAAAGCAATTTCCCAATGCATATTTTAAAAGCACAAGTATGTAATTAGAAAGTGTTTGTGGACTCTGAGTATATAATAAACCTTGAAGCTGTAAAAGGTGATATGTAATGCAACTAAGCCATCCTTATAAGGATTTAAATTATTTCACATTCTAGAAATACTGAAAATACACAGACACATAACTCATTGCAAAATGTAATTTGGTCCAGAAGACGAATTTTTATAGAAACTTACTTTGCCACATCATAAAGTTCCCCAGAGTTCTGAACTATAACTATGGTGTACCAGGTAAAATGTTCAAAAACACACTATGAATTTGGATGCCCATCACTATCTCAAGACAAATGCCCATTGGGTATTAGATTAGTGGGATAAGAAGCAAACTGTTGCCAGAGCTCCCACATTACTGGGCTCTGTGGTACTCAGCTTGGTACTCTACCCACACCCACTGAAGAGGGTGAGAGGCAAATTTTGTCTACTTCTGTAACTGGGAAGCAAGCATGTAAGCTCACAAAAGAGTACCTGGCTAGAGCATATGAAAAGGTGAGCGCACACAAAAACACACACATAGATATCTCCAGTTGTTACAGACAGTTTCCAGTGTAATCTCTTTGTGCTTCGTATTCAGAACTTACAGATATCCTTCCGCTCACTAAAGAAGCAAAAATAAATGGAGGTCTTTTGAATACTAAATGTGCGGAGGAAAACACATGTATACATATATATATATACATCTCTGATCATAGCTTATAAATGGCTGAGTGGAATTCCCAAACAGTAATTCTCTCCTGAACAAACACACTCAGAAAATAATACATTCCAGCCAGAACCCTAATCAGCAAAGACATCACCTGAAAGAGAAGCATCCAAAGCCATCAAGTGCCATTAATGAAGCATCTAAAGCAGTCCTTCCCAACAGAAGCAATTATGTAGAGGAAGGTCTCCTTGCTTAGCATAAAAATAATCACCAGAAAGTAACAAAGGCATATTGCTTACACTGTAAGGAAAAATGTTTCTGTCCTAGTCATTTTGTCAGATTCACTGGGCCCTTTTGCCCACCTACTGATCAGAAAGCACTCAACTTACCCCTTCAGAAACTTGCCAGGAAGCTGAGGGGTAACTATGTTTAAAAGAGAACCTCACTGTGAACTGTGTGCCACTGCCAAGTTTTTCTGGCCCCTCAGACCACCTTGCAGCTGTTAAAATGCTTTCCCTGCAACAGTCTCAATTGCAGTGAGGCTCCCGCCTGCATCAAACTGCAGGCACTGTCAGCCCAGCTATATCTCATGAGTCCAGCTGGCTCTTCCTGGGCAGTCCCCGTTCACAGGCCTTCAGCTTTCTTTGACAGGCCACTCACAACCGTGCTCGCAAAGCCAGCGTGCCGTCTGTCTCTAGCTACGCAAAGGCAGCCCAAGGCTCAGCCTACTGAGGACACCCACAGCAGCGCAGCACAAACAGTTCCCATTTTTTCCCCTCGGTGTAGTGCTCCTGTGGGTTTTCCCTACACAATTTTATCCTGCTAGTCACCAGACTCTATGACGACGGAGGCATGGGAACCAGGCCCAGCCTGCCGCCGCGGCGCCCCGTCACTGCAGACCTAACCTCCGCAGGCACAGCTACACCGCGCCCCGGCTGCGCACCGCACCTCAGCCCGCCCGGCGCCTCGTCGCCAACGGAGGGCAGTCGACTCCACGCCCGCCGCTAGTACCATCAGCTCTGGCCGTGACAAGAGCCGCGGGGCCGCCGCCCCACAGCCGCGCAGCGTCCAGCTCCTCTGCCGCGGAGCGCTCCTCGCTGGCATTGCTCGAGCTCCGGTCTGGCTCGTTCCACGCAGGGCCAGGCGGAGGGCGAAGGCGCGGCGCTCCCTCACTTACCCAGCAGCACGGCGACCACCGTGCTGAGCAGGAGCCAGTTCTTCCTCAGAAAGCCCGGGCAGCTGTATCCCTTCCTTCCCGCCTTCACCATGGTGGCGGCAGAGATAGGGCTCGCAGGGCCCGGGGCGCGCCGTTCGGAGCCGAACCGCCCTTCTCCGCGCTTACAGCGGAGAGGCGGAGAAGGGGCGCTCACCTGGCAACAGTTGAGCCCGGCCCGCGGCCCGCCCACGGCCCGCCCACGCTGCTTCCCGCCCCCTGCCGCTCTGCCTTCTCTGCCGCCCCTCGCCCGCTCGGCTGGGCTGCGGCGTGAGGGGGTGTCTTCCCCGTGCTGCCCCGCGCGCAGCCTCTTCTAGCCGGCGTGGGGGTCGGGGAAAGGAGAGTAGAGAGCTGGGTTCTCCCGCTTCGTCCGCGGGATCGCTGGCCGCACCGCTGTCCCTCTCTGACCCCGCAGCGCAGAGCGAAGCCTCCCTCCCAAAGGGCAAAGCGGCGGGCCGGCCGGCCGGCTCCCGCGGCGGAGGTGAGCTTGTCCCGCGTTGAGGAGCAGTGTGCCGGGAACCGTCCCTGCTTGGCGGAGGAGTCCCTGTGTCTCCGTGCAGAAGCGGACAGGGGTGTTGCGCTGTGACCGGTGGAAAGTCGGCATCTCTGTCACTTGGGATAGCTTCTAGTTAAACAGCCAGGTGAAATGTTCCATCGTGTGCTCCTGATGGAGGCTGGGGAGTATAGAAATGGTTCGCAGGATTTATCACTGGGGTTTGTACCAGAAGCATTCATTTCTAGGCTATGGTCTTCTGCACCATGCAGCTTGTAAGCATGACTTGTCTGTACCGTACTGGGACTCAGTTCCCTCTGGGGAACGTTATAGTAGGGTCTTCAATATCTGTTCATAAAAGTGATGATTCTGATTTTCAAACATGGAGATTAATCAGTAAATTAAATGGGAAAGAAAAAAAAATAGTAATAATGACAAGAGTACCAACAGGTAAAAGGACAGTGCAGAACAAAAGATTAATTTATATCATTATAGCCTTAGGTTTCCAGTGTCTTGAGCACCTGCAGTAATTTGTCTGCTTCTGTCACCATCAAGCAGATGTAATTTTTTTTTTTTTTTTTTTTTAAAGGAAGCCTAGTGGTAGAAAGGAAGTATCAATTTAGTTTAATTAAAACAAAAAATAAATAAATAATATTTTAAAAAGACTGCTTGAAAGGAAAGCTGGCATACTGCCATGTTAAAAAACAAAGAAAAGCTAAGCAAAAATAACTAACGCAAAGAAACAGCAAGGAACAGCATTCAGAGTTTAGTAAAGAAATGTGTCAATATGCTACTGGCATGGGAAAAGTGTAAAAAGAAAATGGGCACATTTCAGGAGTTTCAGGATGGTAAGGAACAGGCCTATGAGAACAGAGAACGTTCCTTTTTTTTGTTCTTTTTTTGACATGACCTTGAAGAAAAGGAAATTATAACTCACATAGAAACCTAAAGAAACATTTTTTAAAGGCTTAGACAGGTGAAATAGAACTGTTTTAAACATTCTCATGAGCAAGCTGTTTTTAATTTGATCTTCCTATTACAAAACGACAGATGTTGGCTTTGGTCCTGGATATAGAATCAAGCTGGCACTTCTGGTATGGGGAGCTAAAGAAAACTGTAATAAAAATGTCCCAATGAAATGCAAAAGAATTGAAGCTCATGGATCACTCAAAATATTGAAGATAAATTTATATATATATATATATGTGTGTGTGTGTGTGTGTATATATATATATATTTGAAAACAGTCCACAAGATGGGAAGTTTGCAACTATTGTTTTCATTATATGAAGCCAGAGACCACATAGGAAATTTCAAAACATAGAGTAATTGGTTTCTGTCTAATACATATAATCCTTAATGAGAAAATAATACAGTAAAAAGGATGATGATTGTAAGTACTGTAAACATTCCCAGTTGTCACCCATCATCCTTTGGCACTGTACCATATTGCTGCTCTGCTTTCTTTTACTATTAATGCAACTACAACTCCTTTGTTTTTTGGAATACAGTAAGCTGAAGACTATAAACTTTATATAGTTAACTAAGCATAAGCCACAAATGCAGTGCTTTTATCTCCAAATTCCAGATTTAGATTATTAGCAAAGCCACCTTACTTTGGTTGTATTCTTATCTTTTTTGCCAAATGTGAAAGCTGAAATTAGAGATGGAAATGAAAACAGTGATCCTGGACTGCAATTCAAGAAGAGCCAAGACTCAAGGAAGTGCACAAAGCTGTTCATTAAATGTTTAAGAATACTGTTACTAAGGATCCAAAATTGCAGGCTCCTTCCTGGAGCCTGCACTTCTTGGCATCTGACCTCTAGGCTTACATGCTTCATCTGCTATATAAAATAGTTGGATCAGCCAAAAAATTCTGGCTATTGAAATAAGTAAATAAATGAGACCTACCCTTGATGTGCTCTGGCTGTCTCCTGGGGCAGAGCTGACAGGGTGCTGCTTTTTATTTATATTTGGGGGTACAGTTTTCAGGCCAATAGTGTCTTTGTTCACAGAAAACTTTTTTAATTCAATGCAAGTTAGATTTAAGGTGCTGAAGGTATATAGGTGCATACTCTCCTAGCATATTAGTTACACGTGTAACTAATCTGATCCACTTTAAAAAAAAAAACTTTAAAAACTCACTTACTTCTATTACAGTGGCTGTTTCTGAAACACAGAGGAGTCCTTTTATCTACTTCTAACTTCCGGTAAAATTTTCAGTAGCTGCTTTATCTTTATCCTTTTGTATAGGCTTTTCTGTTGTTGTACCAGACACACTCCAACCCTTATCAAAGTAGTTCTATTTTCTACAGCTGAGGGCTTGGGGTCTTTTACTTTTTTTTTTTTCCCCATTATTTCTCATTTGATGATTAAAACACATCCTGTGTAGGTTAAATAGAATAGATTTGGCCTAAAATAAAATTTTGTTTTGTGCTAAATCTATGAAATTGTTTATTACAGACAACAGAGTCACAGCTTGGAGAAAGATGACCTCTGAAGCTGCGATTTCTAATTACCAATGTATAGCCACCTCATAATGAATATGTTTTTTCTACCAAAACCAAATTTAGTTTTATTAGCTAAATATTATCAGCCACTTTACTCTGTGACTTTAGAAGAATTCACCCATGCCCAACTAGCATAAATGAGTAATGATAAAAAGCTATTAAAGTTCTTGATAGTGGTGCACCTGCTTGCTACATTTTTAAATCCTTAAAACCACTATGTCCTGGATCACTTTTTTTTTATATTATTATTTTTCTTTCTTTTTTTTTTTTTTTGTTCACATTTTATGTGAATATTACCACAGATTTTGATGAAAACTCATGATAATCTTAGGAATTTGTATCAATGAAAAATGTTCTTACAGTTTTCTTTCTCATTTTAAGAAATGCAAGCAATTCATAAGGTACTTCTAAGTTTGCCTGTCTGCACACCTTGTATATTTTAAGAGGATGGGGTAGCACAGTGAGAAGGTGGCATAAAAAGTGTTTTACAAATCAAGATTCTAATGGATATATGGAAAAAACATACTCTGCAAATGCAGAAGTTTTCCAAAGTCCAGCAGTTCTCACCTGCTAGAAACTCTTACGAAATAGCTGTGAAGTGAACATGAACAAGCAGCTGTATAAATCCATGTGCATGTTTTGTAATTGTTTTTAAAAACAGACCTTTTTTTTTTGTTAATAATTTAATTTGTGAAGTGCATGGAAAGAGCTAGCCCAACATGACTGTAGTTTTCCTTCCTAAGTGCAAAAAAGTCAAGAATGAGTTTAAACAACATACACTTCGCACTGCACTCTGCACTAGCCTCATATGAGAGTAATCTTTGTTAATAATAGGAAATGAATTCATTATGCATGCTGATTAAAAACTTCAGTTACAGAATCACAGCTGTTGGAAGGGACCTCAAGAGATCATGTCCAATCATGCCTACAAAAGCGGTTACCCTACAATAGTTTGCAAAGTTACATGTCCAGCTGGATCTTGATTATTTCCATATAGGAAGGCTCAATAACTACTTTTTCAACCTGTCCCAGTGCTCTGTCACCCTTGTAAAGAAGTTCTTCTGCATGCTTGTATGGAACTTCCTGTTTAACTTTTAGGCCATTACTCCTTGTCCTATCCCTACATACCACCAAGATTCCTCTAAAGGATTTAAAAATGCCTGGCAGATAATATTAATAGAAATGAGATTTGTGTGCAAGAGATCCCGTTGTGGGCAAACTTGTTCAGAAACCAATTTTTAAACGTTTATAGAAATTGGACAGGTCCAAATGTAGGCTAAGATTAGATCAGATAGAGAAGACAAACCAGCACATGATCATCTGATTGATTATCTGATTAATCATCTGATTAATAAGTATCTTAAGTGTGGGAGTCAAGAAGACATGGCCAACCTCTTTTTAGCAGTTTAGCAGTGGGGACAGAACAAGGGGAAATGGCCATAAACTGAAGCATAGGAAATTCCACATCAATATGCAAGGGAACTTCTTCACAGTAAGGGTGATGCAGTACTGAAACAGGCTGCCCAAAGAGGTTGTGGATTCTCTTCTCTGGAGTTATTCAAGACCTGCTTGGATGCCAACCTGTGCAGCCTACTGCAGAGGGGCTTTGGTGGAGGGTGGACTTGATGATCTCTGGAGGTCCCTTCCAAAACCTACAATTCTGTGATTCTCTGATTCTGTGAAATGAGGTCCAAACTGACCTTTAGATTTCTGCAATAGATTCTCACTGTCTCAATGTGCACTACTCGTAGCAAATTACTAACAAGGAATTTGAACTGGGCTTCGTACATGTTTCCAAGATCTTTGACCGGTGGAACAGTCATGTTTGAAAACGTGACATGCTATTGGTTCTCTTAAAGGAAAATAATTATATTTATCAATATTTTTTGGGACTCCAGTACCTACAAGGCACCTTCATCTCAGCACAAGGGTTCCTTTACAACAGGATCGGTGTCCGACATCCAGGACCACTTTACTGTCCTGGCACTCAACTCTTATATTCTAGAAAAATGTGGAAGTAAAAGTATGTTTAATACCATTTTGTTAGAGGAGTAATAAACTGTTCCCCAAACAAAGATGAATTACCTTGCTTGTTGAAGTAACATTGTTTTTATCTCCGTAGTGTGAAAAGTGCGCATTCACTAATATACATTGACTATGAACAAAGAGCTAAGTACAGGAAAATATTCTTCTGCTGCTCCAGTGAAACTGCAGAATAACTCATTATGTGATATATGTGTTTCTACTCCAGTACATACGTAATTACAAAATCATTGATTATTGGAGACAGTTGCTCTTTACCACTCTTCAGAAATTGCACACACAGAATTTGAAGGCTTTGTTCACCCACTCACCATTTGAAGACTTACTTTAATGAAGACATAATGAAGCAGAACACTTTTTTGATAGAAGGTAATGATAGCAAATGACAAAATTATTTTAATCCTTAGGTCTTTTGACACATATTGAAATGGCAGAGTGGTTGAAGACTAATTTGGAGCATGTTGAGCAAGTTTGAAGAAATAGGTTAATTTATAGACTAAAAGATCTGGAAGGTGAAGTGGAGAAAGGCATTCAGAATTATTGACTATGCAACTCTCCAAAATGAGTTACAGACACATGATCTGACCTGATTTTTTCAAGAACTTGGAAATGCTCAGTGCCCTTGAAATCAGTTCCAGACAGAGATAAACAATCATTGCATTGCCAAGTTGTCACCAAGACTCAGAGTATTAGTGGTCTGTCTTTAAACCTCTTTTTTTTTTAGTTGCCTGAACACATGAGAATCACAGAATCACATACTTGTAGGAGTAGGAAAGGAACTCTGGAGATCATCTAATCCAAGCCCCCTGCTGAAGCAGGTTTTTCTAGACAGTAAACCATCCAGTAGGATTTTGAATATCTCCGAGGCAGGACTTTCCAAACCTCTCTGGGCAGATTGTTCCAGATCTACATCACCCTCAGATTTTTTCCTCATGTTCATATAGAACTTCCTTTGTCACTGTTTTTGCTCATCATCCCTTGTTCTGTCACAGGGCACCGACAAAAAGAGCCTGGCGCAACCAATTTGACACTTCTCCAGTAGACATATACAAGCATTAAGGAGATTCCCTCTCAGCTGTCTCCAGGATAATAGTCCCAGGTCTCTCAGGCTTTTGTCACAGAATTAGCATAGAATCATCAGGGAATGGTTTTGGTTGGAAGAGATCTTTAAGATTATCTAGTTCTAACACCCCTACTATAAGCAGGGACAACTCACTCTACACCAAGTTGCTCAAAGCCTCATCCAGCCTGGCCTTGAATGCTTCCAGGGAGGAGGCAGCCACAGCCTCACTGGGCAACTTGTCCAAGTGTCTCATCACCCTCACAGTAAAGAATTCCTTCCTGGTATCTAGTCTAAATCAACCCTCTTCCAGTTTACAACCATTTTGCC
>JAPSGF010000114.1:1138843-1315658 GCA_035772895.1 Perdix hodgsoniae | reverse complement strand
AAGAGAAGAGAAGAGAAGAGAAGAGAAGAGAAGAGAAGAGAAGAGAAGAGGACTTTGAGTTGTTCTATTTCCATTTTCCATTCAGAGGGAAAGATAAAACTATTTGCAGATCAGAAGACATTCCTCTCTTTTGTCTTTCTGCTCATCCTAGCTAGACATCTCACCTTCAGCCTTAGAGTAAGGCCTTTGATTTTTGCACACTCTCATTTCATTTGATTAATTAGCTTCAATTGTATTATATTGTAGTATATTGTGCTATCTTGCACTCCAATATCTTATTTAGTTAATCAGTTTGTTTCTCCTCAGATCATTGTCACTGTTTCGTTTTTAGGCCTGTCTCCCTACCCTTTCCTCCTTTTCCCCTTTTCCCTTTCCCGAGGCATGAGTCTGTGGGTCTCCCTGCCCATTGGTGACAGGACCAGGACAAACCAGCCTGCAAACTGTTGACATCATAGCACATAAAAGGCTGGATTGGGCAGGGCCATCTTGATTGGCTGATCCCTGAGTGCTGACTAAACAGGTGGCTTATGATAAATGTTTATCAGAATTCTTGAATGTTCTGTCATTCATTGCTTTCAGCATAGTTTTGACATAGAATACCTACAGAAAACTATGTTAGTCATCCTTTAGATATTTGTAGGTCCTGAAATGATTTCCTCTCAGTCTCCTCAAGGCTAATAGTCACAGATAGCTCAGTCTTTCCTTAGAAGGGAGATGTTCATGACCCCTAAGCATCTCTGTGGACCTTGATGGGACTTCAACTTTCTTGAAATTGGGAGCCCAGAATAAGACCCTAGATGTGGACTTGCCAGGGCAGAGTAGAAGAGGAGAATCATCTCCCTCAATCTGATGAACACACTATTTTTAATACACTCCAGGATGTACACACCACTGGCCATGGCACAACATGTTGTTCACCGGAACACCATGGTCCTTATCTGCAGTGTTCCTTTCCAGAAGTTCAGCCTCTAGCCTGTACTTATGTGTGCAGTTATTCCTCCTCAGCTGTAGGACTCTCCACTTGCCTTTATTAAACCTCATAAGAATCCTCTGCACCCAACTCTCCAGCCCATCCAAGTCTCACTGAACAGAAGCAGTGAGTCACCTTTACTAGTGCAGATTTTTACACGAGCAGCTTGCAGGCTCTGGATCTATGCTGGCAAAAATGCACAGCTAATGGTGCTGATCATGATGAAAAGACATTCTACAGCACATAATTTACTCTAAATAGCACAAAATACTAATTGAATCTGATGTAGGTAGCATGAAAATAAATATGAGGTCCTACTTTCAGAGCAACTTACATAAAGTACTGTGATTTGCTTTGTAGTACTATTCCTTTTTTATAGATACTTAAAAAGTTCAAGGGTGCATATTCACCAGGAGTCATAGAATCATAGAATTGTAGAATAGTTTGGAGTGGAAGAGACATTTAAGATTATCTAGTTCCAACACCCCTACTATAAGCAGGGACAACTCACTCTACACCAAGTTGCTCAAAGCCTCATCCAGCCTGGCCTTGAATGCTTCCAGGGAGGAGGCAGCCACAGCCTCACTGGGCAACTTGTCCAAGTGTCTCATCACCCTCACAGTAAAGAATTCCTTCCAGGTATCTAGTCTAAATCAACCCTCTTCCAGTTTACAACCATTTTGCCTCATCCTGTCACTACATGCCCTTATAAAATGTCTTTCTCCAGCTTTCCTGTAGGCTCCCTTCCAGTACTGTAAGGCTGCTAAAAGGTCTCCTCAGAGCCTCCTCTCCTTCAGGCTGAAGAGCCCATCTCTCTCAGCCTGTCCTGGTAGGGCAGGTGCTCCAGCCCTCTGATCATCTTTGTGATCCTGCACTGGACCTTCTCCAACAGCTCCGTGTCCTTATTGTCTTGGGTGCTCCAGGACTGGATGCAGTACTCCAGGTGGGGCCTCACTAGAGCAGAGGAGAGAGGGAGGGTAGAACCACCTTCCTCAACCTGCTGGTCACACTTCTCTTGATGCAACCCAGGATACGATTGGCTTTCTGGGCTGCTAGCGCACATTGCCAGATGATGTTGAATGTTTCATCAATCAACACTCCCAAATCCTTCTCCTCAGGGCTACTCTCAACCCATTCTCCACCCAACCTGCATCTGTGCTTGGCATTGCCTCAACACAGGCGCAGGACCTTGCACATGGCCATGTTAAACTTTGTGAGGTTGGCATGGGCCCACCTCTCAAGCCTGTCTAGGTTCCTTTGGTTAGCATCCCTTCCAGCCGGCATGTCGACTGCACCACTCAGCTTGGTGTTGTCTGCAAACCTGCTGAGGGTACACATGATGTCATTGTACATGTTGCCTACAAAGATGTAGGCAACATGGATCTTTTTTCCTTTCTTGAAAAGGGGGGTTATATTTCCCCTTTTCCAGCCAGTGGGAACTTCACCAGACTGCCATGACCTTTTAAATATGATAGACAGCCACTTGGCAACTTCATCTGCCAGTTCCCTCAGGACCTGGGGAAGGGACTTGTTGGGTCCCATGGAATTGTGCACCCTCAGGTTCTTAAGGTCATCTCAAACCCTATCTTCACTTGCAGTGGGTGGATTTACCTTCTCATTTATTTCTGCAGGTAGATCTCTTGCCAATGAAGACTGAGTTTAAGAAGTCATTGAGCACCTCCTTTTTCTCCATATCCTTCATTACCCGCACACCAGGCTTTTTGTTTTTATTTTTTTGTTTTTCTGGAGATTCATCCTGATATTTGCTATAATCACAGTGTTATGAGTTTAATGATTATACATATCTGAAACCAAAATCTGTCTTTTCACTGAATAAGAATAAATACTGAGGTAGTAAAGAGTGTTTATTAATCTGTTTATGTAGGTTATCCCAAATTCCCTGCACACCCAGAATCTAAAATATGTTCATTTATATCAGTGGGTTAAAAGCAGAATACAGTTTTTAACAGCTTGTCCAAATGAAGTTAATATTTGAGACTGAATGTATATAAGTCTGTGGGTGTCAATACCAAGATCCTGAATGAGCTGAGTGATGTGATTGCCAAGCCACTCTTCATCATATTGAAAAAGTCGTGGCTTTCAGGCAAAGTCCCCAGTAACTGGAAGAAGGAAAACATCACTCCCATTTTAAAGAAAGGGAGAAAGGAAGATCTGGGGAACTACAGGGCAGTGAACTTTGTGTCTGTGCCTGAGAATATAATGGAACAGACCCTCCTTGATGCTATGTAAAGGCACTTAACAGAAGAGGAGGTGAAACAAGACAGCCAGCATAGTTTTGCCAAGGGCAGATTGTACCTCATCAATATGGTGGCCCTCTACAATGGAATGTCAGCACCCGTGGAGGAAGTAAGGGCAACTGATATAATTTAACCAGACTTGTGCAAGGCCTTTGACATGATCCCACACCACATCCTTATCTCTTAGTAGGAGAGATAAGTATTTGAAGGGTGGACTATTTTTTGGTTAAAGAATTGGATGGATGGTCTTAGACAAAGAGTTGTGGTCAACAGCTCTAGGTGGAGGCTGTCATGACTGATGTCTCTCAGGGATCTGCTTTGGGACCAGGCCTCTAACATCTTTATCAGTGACACAGGCGATGTGATCAAATGCACCCTCAGCAAGTTTGCAGATAACAGTAAGCTCATTTGTGCCACTATTACAACAGAAGGAAGGGATGCCATCCAGATGAATGTGGACAGACTTGAGGAGTGAGCCTTCGGAACCTTATAAGATTCAACAAGGCAAAGTGCAAGGTGTTGTACATCAGTCTTGGTCTTTTCCAACCAAGGCATTCTATGATTCTGTGATTAGAACCCTCTGTGTTATTGTCAGTGCACTAGAACAGCAAAAACAAAATTCCAGTGGAAACAGGAAGTTCACAGCGTAAGAGAAAACAGTGGTAGAAAGGAGCTTATTCAATCATTTTGTCCATTTCGCTTTTATGGTTATTGGTGTCTCTATTACTGACACTGTTACCATCTAATCCAGTACTAAAAAATCCCCAGTGATCCTGAGTGTACAGTTGTATGCAAAAAGAAAAAATACAATCTTTAGCCACCATTTCTTTTAATGAAATTTAGACCAGCATCAGATACAAAATCACAGAATCACAGAATAACAGAATTGTAGGAGTTGGAAGGGAACTCCAGAGATCATCGAGTCCAACCCCTCTGCCAAAGCAGGTTCCCTACTCCAGGTCGCACAAGTGGGCATCCAGGCGGGTCTTGAATATCTCCAGAGAAGGAGACTCCACAACCTCCCTGGGCAGCCTGTTCCAGTGCTCCGTCACCCTCACCATAAAGTTCTTACTCACATTTGTGCGGAACTTCCTATGCTGCAGCTTTCAGCCATTTCCCCTTGTCCTGTCTCCACACACCGCTGAAAACAGTCTGGCCTCACCACTCTGCCCCCCACACCTTAGGTATTTGTAGACCTGGATCAGGTCCCCTCTCAGTCTTCTTTTCTCAAGGCTAAACAGACCCAGTTCGCTTAGTCTTTCTTCATAGGGGAGATGCTCCAGGCCCTGCACCATCTTAGTGGTCCTCCGCTGGACAAAAAAGACATATCCCTGTGTTTTTTTGTACTGGGGAGCCCAGAACTAGGCACAGTGATGGACACAGTGAAGTGGTTATATTTGCTTGGTCATCTGGAAGCATACTCTGACCTTGAACAGGACAGGACCTCCTAAATAGATAGAAGTCACATGTTGTGAGAGAGATTTAGCAGATCACATTCTAATCTCTGTGCCACTTTTGAGTAAGAGAAGGAAGGGAAAGTTACTGCTTTTCATCCATTTTTTTTTTTTCGTGTTTGTGTGTGTGGTTGATTTCTTCTGTCAAGATTTACATTCACCTGTGGGTTGGTTCAGAATAGCCCATTATTAACTGAACACAGAGACTTCTCATATTCTGAGGATTTCAAATATATATTCTTACTGAGGAAGCTAAGAATCTGGGCTACTGTGCTTCTGATTTCATTAAAATGTAAAATGCCTGAGTAAATCAGTTTTGGGTTTTTTTTTCCTATCAATCATTTAATTCAATAAAATTAAAAATTGTTTCCTCATACAGCTAATTAAAAAAAAAAGAAAAAAAAAGGCAGATGACACCGAGTTGAGAGAAAGTATTGATATGCATAGGGATCTGGATAGGATGGATTGATGGGCTAATGCCAGTTGTATGAGCTTATGCTAGATCAAGTGCTAGGTCCCACATTTTGGTCACAACAACTACATGCAATGCTGTAGGTTTGGGGCAGAGTGGCTGGAAAACTGCATGGAAGTAAAAAACAAGATATTAGTCAATAACAGGCTGAACACGAGCCAGCAGCATGTTAGAGGCCCAAGAAGACCAGTGCCATCCTGGATTATATCGGGAAAAGTGTAGTCAGCAGGAGCAGAAAGGTGATCATCTCTCTGTATTCAGCACTGGTGAGGTTGCACCTCAAGTACTGTGTTCATTTCTGGGCAACTCACTACAAGAAAAAGCAAAGCTGGTGAAGGGTCTGGAACACGTCTTATGAGGAGTGACTAAGGGAACAGGAATTTTTAGTCTGGAGAAGATGAGGCTCAGGGGAGACCTTACTGCTCACTACAATGGCATCTTTTCCTAGTAAACTAGTGATAGAATGAAATGGAAATGGCTTTAACTTGCACCAGGAGAAGTTCAGGTTGCATATAAGGAAAACTTTCTTCCAAGAAAGAGCGGTCAGGCTCAGAACAAGCTGCTGGGGGAAGTGGTGGAGTCACTGTCCCTGGAGGTTTTTAATGGAAGTGTAGATACGGCACTCAGGGACATGGTTTAGTGGACATGGTGGTAATGTGCTGCTAATTGGATTAGAAGATCTTAGAGGTCTTTTTCAACCTTTTCCAGCCCAAGAGTCTGTGATTCTATGGTTCCATGAAAATGTATCTATAAAGCCATACGACAGCTCTTTCACTTCTGCTCTTCATGAAATCAAGAGCAAAATTCCCATTGATGTCACCTGAACAAGAGAGCGTATCTGATGTGATAATTTCATGATCAGACCTTCTTGCTTAATTTTTAAGATACTTGTAAGTTATGGCTGTGCTTCAAAAGATACATAATATTCTTATACTTTACCCTGCCAAAAAAAAAATATTAATACTTGCATATATTGGTTTCTTCTTTACACAGAAGGTGACTTGTTACAAGATTTTGTAAAGGATCTCAAACTTAGAAAAATAGATGAAATATTCCCAAGTACTGTGCCAGCCCAGTTATATTCATTAGGGTTGATGTCTTTCTTATAATTGTAAATACAGCCTTAAAGTGATCATCACCCTAGCTTTAGAAATTATTCATATTATGTTCTTCCTTTCTTCAGGTAGAAATAAAAGATCCTCCCTTGGTACTGACTGTAAGGGGGCTGTTTTAGAAACATTAATTACTATGCTGGGCTGTATATAAGGTCCATTTAGGTTCTAGCTTGTCTAGATTTCTGTGGATGGCATCCTGATGCTCAGACGTGTAATCTGCACAACATAACTTGGTATTATCTGCAGACTTGCCAAGAGTGCACTTGATTTCACTGTTGATGTAATTGATTAAGATATTAAAGAGTATCAGTCCCAGTACAGACCCCTAAAGGTCATGGCTTGTCACTGATATCCACCTGGACATTGAGCTACTGGCCACTACACTCTGGGTACAATCTTGTAACTAGTTCTTCATCCATCAAATAGTCCACACTTCAAAACCATACCTTTCCAATTAAGAGATAATAATGTTATAGGGGACTGTGTCAAAGGCCTTATGGAAGTACAGATGCATGGCATCGGTGGATCTTCCCTGATCCATTGATGGCACTATGCCATCATAGAAGACAAATGGGTTGATCAGGCAGGACCTGCCCTTGGTGAAGCTATGCTGATTGTCTGGAATCATTTCCTCTCTTCCATGTGCTTTAACATATATTCTAGAAGGATCTGTTCCATCATTTTCTCCAGCACAGAAATGAGACTGACAGGTTGGTAGCTTCCCAGGTGTTTTTTTCTACTACTGGGTATTTTTTTTCTATTGCTGGGTGCCATATTGCTTTTTCTCCAAGTTCTTCACCTGCCATTATTTTTCAAATACCAATGAAAATGGCTTAGCGACTATATCAGCCAATTGTCTCAGGGCTCTGGAATGCTTCTCCTCAGGAACCATTGACTTACAGATGTTTAGGCTTGTCACTTGGTTGCAAATCTGGTCTTCCCACTCCCACATTGGGAGGGATATCACTCCCTCAGTTCCTATAGTCCAACTCATCTGCTTGGAGATGTGTGAAGAGTATTTGCCAGAGAAAAAGGAGTGAAAAAAGTTGTTGAGTACCTCAGCTTTCTCCCTGCATATTATTAACAGTGTGTTGCTCACTCTGCAGGGCACACCCACTCAGGCATTCCTTTTGTGTTTGTTGTACCTGTGGAAGTCTTTCCTCTTCTTCTTCACACTCCTTCCCAAGCCCAACTCCAGCTGGATCATGGCCTCCCTGACTCCATCCCTATACAGCCTAGAAACATCCCTGTACCCTCCCGGGTGCTTGTCCATGTTTCCACAGACTGCATTTTGTTCTTTCTCAAACCAGCAGGTCCCAGTTCAGCCACGTTGGTCTCCTGTCTTTCTTTCTAGACTTTCTACATCTGGAAACAAATCTGCCCTAAGGAAAGCTTCCTTAAAGATCTGCCAGCTCTGCTCCACTCCCGTTCTCAATGACAGCTTTCCAGGGGGTTTTGCTGACTAGGGAGCTAGGGAGACTAGGGATCAGGGAGGTGCCCCGCTAGACCTGCTGTTGACAAACAAAGAAGGACTGGTGGGAGATGTGGAGATCGAGAGCTGTCTTGCACAGAGTGACAACAAATGAGTTCTCAGTTCTTGGTGAAGTTAAGAAAGGGGCCAGCAAAACTGCTACCTTAGACTTCCCAAGGGCAGACTTTGAATTGTTCAGGCACTGATCAGGAGGGTCCCTTGCAAATCAGTCCTGATGAGTAAAGGGGTCTAGGAAGGCTAGTTGCTCCTCTAAAAGGAAGTCTTAAAGACACAGGAGCAGGCTGTCCCCCTGTGCCACAAGATAAGCCGGTGGGGAAGAAGATTGGTGTGGAAAAACAGGGTGCTCGAAGGGAAAAAGTGAATCTACCTCCTGTGGAAGAAGGGACAGGCAACTCAGGGAGAGGACCAAGAAGTTGTTACAGTCTGAAAGGAGAATAGTAGAAAGGCAAAAGCCCAGCCTGAATTCAACTTGGCTGCTGAGGAAAAGAGAACAAAAAACTTTTTTTGCAAATATATTAACAAATTAAAGAGGGCTAGGGAGAATCTCCATCCTTTACTGAATGTGGTAGGGAATGTGACCACTGAGGGGAAGGAAAAGACTAAGGTTCTCAACACCTTCTTTGTGTCTGTCTTTAAAAGTCAGACCAAATACCCTTGGGGTACTCTAACCCCTGACCAGAAAGTCTGGGATGCAGAGCAGAACAAACCATCCACAATTCAGGTAGAAACAGCTAGAGACCTACTACTCCACCTGGACTATACCAAGGTCATGGGGCCAGAAAGGATCCACCCAAGAGTGCTGAAGGAGTTGGCAGAGGTAATTGCCAAGCCACTTTCCACCATCTATCGCCATTCCTGGTCAACTGCAGAAGTCCCAGAGGATTGGAGGCTTGCCAATGTGACCCCAACAAAAAGAAGAGTTATAAGGAGGATCCAGGCCTGTCTGCCTGACCTTGATGTCAGGTAAAGTTGTGGAGAAGATCACCTTGAGGGAGATTACATGACAGGTATGGGGCAATTGGGGGATCAGGACTAGCCAGCATGAGTTCATAAAATACAGGTCCTTCTTGACCAATCTCATTCCCTCCTATGATCGAATGAACCTCCTGGTGGATGAAGGAAAGGCTATTGAAGCAGTCTACGTAGACTTCAGCAAAGCCTTTCAGACTGTCTCTCACAGTATTCTTCTAGAAAAACTCGTAGCCCATGGCTTGGACCGGTACACTCTGCTTGGTAAAGAGCTGGCTGGAAGGCTGGACTCATAGAGTGGTGGTGAATGGAATCATGGTATTGTGGCCATTGCTATTTAATACCTTTACTTGGCCTGGACCAAGGGATTGAGTGAATCTTCAATAAGTTTGCAAATGACACCAAGTCGGGAGGAAGTGTTGATCTAACTGAGGGTAGGAATCATAGAATCACAGAATCATAGAATGGCTGGGGTTGGAAGGGACCTCAAGGATCATCAAGCTCCAACCCCTCTGCCACACGCAGGGCCACCAACCTCCACATTTAATACTAGAACAGCCTGCCCAAGGCCCCATCCAACCTGCCCTTGAACACCTCCAGGGATGGGGCATCCACAGCCTCTCTGGGCAGCCAGAATTGTTCCAGCACTTCACCACTCTTACGGTAAATAAATTCCCTGATATCCAATCTAAATCTTCCCTCCTTCAACTTAAAACCATTTCCCCTTTTCTGCCATTATCTATCCTTAGAAATAGTTGATTCCCCTCCTGTTTATAGGCTCCCTTTAGGACTAGAAGACTGCAGTGAGGTCACCCTGCAGCCTTCTCTTCTCCAGACTGAACAAGCCCAGCTCCCTCAGCCTGTCTTCAAAGGGGAGATGCCCCAGTCCCATGATGATCTCCGTGGCCCTCCTCTGGACCCTCTCTAACAGCTCCCTGTCTTTCTTGAATCACCTCTCCTTTCAAAGTCTTTTCTCTTCCACTGACTGTAGCTTTCCTCTTGCTCCTTTCTACCGAAATGCTGAAAAATCTTCATTTCTTTCCATTTTAGAATAGAAGCAAACTCTGAAACTTTTAAATGCCTCGCGAATTGAATTGTTGTTTAAGGATATTCCTAGGAGTTCCACTGTTTATATTCATCTTATCCAGTGGTTCCAGATGCCTTGACCTTGGGCGGGAAACCTAAGGAAAACATGTTTTCACTGTGGTTCTTTTGGTTCTTCCAATCCTCTCCTTGTTCTCCCATTTGCATTCAGATAAGAAAAGGTGAAGATAAGTCAGACTTCAGAGAAGAGGAGGCTCCTGTAATTTTTATCCAATAAATAAAATAAATTTTTGTCCTTACCTACTTGAAAGTAAATGTTCTAATTCTTAAGTGGAAGAGATGATACACAAACAGAATAAGCTGGTGGAAAGAAGTGTCTCACTCTGTGTCTTTATAGTAGAAAGATAAGTTCTTCTGCAAGGTTATAAGCACAAACATGTGAACAAATTGAGAGGAACTATACTGCCCTTGCAGACACAGAAGCCCTTGCCCTTACATTCAAAATGCACAATCAGTGTCCAAAAATCAAAGAGGATGGGATTAGACCAGATTCAAAGGGAATCCCTGTGTAAAACTACAGCTTGATATCACAGAATCACAGAATGGCCAGGGTTGGAAGGGACCTCAAGGATCATGAATCTCCAACCCCCCTGCCACATGCAGGGCCAGCAACCAAAATAAGACTCTATGAGGGATCTGGACGAGCTGGATAGCTGGGCTGAGGTCAGTGGAATGAAGTTCAACAAGCCAAAGTGCCAAATCCTGTGCTTTGGCCACAACAATCCCAGGCAATGCTACAGATTTGAGGCAGAGTGGCTAGAAGACAGTGTGGAAGAAATGGACCTGAGGGTGTTGGTTGATGCTCAGCTGATCACGAGTAGGCATTTGCCCAGTTGACTAAGAGGGCCAGTGGCATTCCAGCTTATATCAGAAATAGTGTTGCCAGCAGGAGCAAGGAAGAGATCATCCCTTTGTACTCAGGTCTGGTGAGGCCATAATTTGAGTACTGTGTTCAGTTCTAGGCCCCTCACTACAAGAAAGACACTTGGGGCTGTAGTGCATGTCCAGAGAACGGCAACAAAGATGGTGAGGAGTCTGGAGCAAAGTTCTTAAGAGAAGCAGCTGAGGGAACTGGAATTTCTAGTCTGGAGGAGAGTTGGGGAAGACTGTATAACTCTCTACAACTACCTGAAAGGAGGTTCTGAGGAGGTGGTCATCGACTTATTTTCCCATGTGACTAGCAATAGGATTAGAGAGAATGTCTTCAAGTTGTTCCAAGGGAAATTCAGGTTGGATGTTAAGAAAAATTTCTTCTTCAAAAAAGTGTTAGGCATTGGAATGGCCTGCCCAAGGAGGTATTTAAGAAATGTTTAGATGCTCTACTAAGGGACATGGTTTAGTGGGAAATATTGGTGCTAGGTAGATGACTGGAATGGATGATCTTGGAGGTCTTTTCCAACCTTGGTGATTCTGCAATTCTATGACTTTTTAAGGATGTAGTGTTGATACTGGGGGAAGGCGAAGGGAAGGTTCTCGTTTTGTTGGTTCAAGTGCAAATGTGCTGTTATCATCCACAGATGAGTATTCCACATCCAGAGCCTTGCACCTGTTCCAGAGGGACCTGAGGGGAGAGTGAGGAAGGAGTGGTTTCACTTGCAGCCCTGAGCATGGACTTGCCTCCATCCACTTCTTTCCTTTGAACTCTTGGCCTTCAGCTTGGACCTCTTCTCACTGCTGCCACACAATGCCAAATAAAGGTTCAGGCACCCACTTCAGCTGGAGGCTGATGGGTGTGGATGCCCTGGCTCTTGACTGGATAGATATCCTGAGTAAGATCTCTATTCTCAGAGAGTGATAGTCTTGTACTTAGAAGAAGATCCAGTACTTAGCAGATGATTATCACCCACTGAACTTACTTCCCTAGCCAGAGTTGCATCCTTCAGTGTTCCATACTTGGGCCAACAGCTGTGCCACACAGTACTAATACACCTTAGTACCCATATGCCTTGCCCTGTTCCCTCACCTTAGTCACTCTCACTTGCCAGGAACTGCTTTTATATATGTAGAGGCATCACATCATCACTCCTGGCTCCACCCACACTGCGTCAGAGCCACCACCCATCAGTGACTCTGTGCCATCCTGCCTCATTGGAAAAGATCCCTGGTGAAGGTCTCTGATCTGAAGTCAATTTAGGTGGTATGAAATTCATTCTGACAGGTTTTTTTTGCCCTCTTTACAGACATCAGGAAGATAGGTTTGGAATCTGAAGCTGAGTAAGTTCAGTGCACACATCAGCTGGTGTCAGTAACTGAACAGGCAGCAGGGGTAAAGGGGAGTTCAGTTTTCACTGCATTAATTTTCTGTCCTTTCTGCCATAACTACTAACAAGGTATTTATCGTGGTTTTCCAATCTCAGCATCCAGAATTCAGTACAAATACACTGAACTACTAAAAAAATACTGGATGACATCTTGGGCTAATTTTTAAGCAAAGTTTAGGTAGGAAAGCTTATCTAATTTATTTATAAGAGCTTCTATAGAGCTAAAAAATTTGCCTCTTTGCGCTGAGTTGTCAACTGGTGTACTGCATCCAGATAAGTAGCCCTCACTACAGGAGAGATATGGACCTGTTGGAATGTGTCCACAGGTGGGCCACAAAAGTTATCCAACAGATAGAAGATCTCCCCCATGAAGCCAGGCTGAGAAAACTGGTGCTGTTTAGCCTGGAGAAAAGAAGGCTCCAGGGAGAACTGATAGCAGCCTTTCAGTATCTAGAGAGGGGCTGTAAGAAAGAAAGGGGTAGACTCTTTAGCAGGGTCTGTTGTGACAGGACAAGGGGAAATGCTTTCAAAGTAAAAGAGGGGAGATTTGGATTGGCTATAAGAGAATAGCTTTTGTTGTTGTTGTTTGTTTGTTTGTTTGTTTATGATACGGGTAGTGAAACACTGTAACAAGTAGTTGAGAGAGGAGGTAGATGACCCATCCCTGGACACATTCAAGATCAGGCTGTATGGGGCTCTGAGTAATGTGATCAAACTGTAGATGCTCCTGTTCATTGCAAGGACTTGTACTAGATCATCCTTAAAAGATCTTTTCAACTGAGATGATTCTATTATTCTGTGATCATACTTGTTGTTCTGTTTCCTGTTGGATAAGGCTTATCTGGTCTACATTCTTGCCAGTGACTCTCAAGTGAAACCATTCTGACAACTAAAGCTATTTTTCACCATAAACATGCTGGACTCTAATTTGTGGTAACTTCCATCTTGAGGAAATATATCAGTGAAGCAGAGTTCTTTGGGTATAGCTGTAAAAAATGTTCATCTGCAGAGTTTTGCTTCATCTATGTTGGCCTCTACCCTACCTTGCAAAACATTTTGTTTCACAAATTTTTTATGTAAATAATGTTCTTTACAATTCACATGCTATTGGCATTTGAATAAGACTAAACCATCAACATTTATCAGCTACATTACAGTCATGGAAAAAAAGTATATAGTTGCAGTTAAGGTTGCATAAAAATCATTCTTTCTAACAAGCTCATAGGTAGGGCTTTTCCTGCCATCAGAATGCCACTAAGAATATCAGTTCTTCATTTTTGAGACTGTTACCAATCAAATATCAACAACAACTTTTTTTCTCCAAAAAAATTGAGCTTACCCTTTATCCTTGGAAGGGTTCAGTACTGTCTGTGGTGACTTCTGAGTGGAGGAACTACCACCCATTTCTGATACATACAGCAAGTGATGATACAAGATGACAAGTATTTGATGCCAATTATACAGAATAGTATGATAAAACTGGTGCCTGAGTTTGCGTCTTGGAGCTAGGCTATATCTTGGCACTGAATCTTATGATGGGATTTGTCTGAATACAGATCTCTTATGCATTATGCCCTCACTCATCATCTAGAGTTTTTTGGGTTTTGTCTTTTTGGTCTGAGCAGCACTGAGACATCAGATGGTCAGTGGCATTAACCATCATGTGGTGTCCCACATAAGACAGAATCACAAAATCATAGAATGGCTCAGGTTGGCAGAAGCCTCAAGGACCATGAACCTCCAACCCTTCATGCCACATGTAGGGCCGCCAACCTCCACATTTAATACCAGACCAGGCTGCCTAGGGCCCCTGACCTTGAATCCAACCTGACCTTGAACATCTTCAGGGACGGAGCATCCACAACATCTCTGGGCAGCCTGTTCCAGCACCTCACCACTCTCTCTGTAAAGAACTTCCCCCTGACATCCAACCTAAATCTTCCCTCCTTCAACTTAAAAACATTTCCCCTTGTTGTGCTGTTATCTGCCCTTTCAAGGAATTGTCTCCTCTCCTGTGTATAGGCTCCCTCTAGGTACTGAAAGGCTGCAATGAGGTCACCCCACAGCCTTCTTTTCTTCAGCCTGTCTTTGTAGGGCAGGTGCTCCAGTCCTCTGATCATCTTTGTGGCTCCCCTCGGGACCCTCTTCAACAGCTTCCTGTCTTTCTTGTACTGAAAAAAACTACTCCGATTGTCACCGAATCCTAGAATCATAGAATTTCTCAGGTTGGAAAAGAGCTTTAAGATCATCAGGTCTAGGCCTGATCCCCCAGCTGTCCCACACCTGTCATGTAATCTCCCTCAAGGTGATCTTCTCCATAACTTTACCTGACACCAAGGTCAGGCAGACAAGCATGTGGTTTCTTGGATCCTCCTTGCAATTCTTCATTTTGTTGGAGTCACACTGGCAAGTCTCCAATCCTCTGCGACCTCTGCAGTTGACCAGGAATGACAACGGATGTTGGAAAGTGGCTTGGCAATTACCTCTGCCAACTCCTTCAGCACTCTTGGGTGGATCCTTTCTGGCCCCATGACCTTGGTATAGTCCAGGTGGAGTAGTAGGTCTCAAACTGTTTCCATTTGAATCACAGGAGGTTTATTCTATTCCCCCTCCAAGACTTCTAAGTCAAGGGTTAGAGTACTCCAGAAATAACTGGTCTGACTTTTAAAGACAGACACAAAGAAGGTGTTGAGAACCTTAGTCTTTTCCTTCCCCTCAGTGGTCACATTCCCTACCACATTCAGTAAAGGATGGAGATTTTCCTTAGCTCTGCTCTTAATGTATTTGTGAAAAAGTTTGTTGTTCTCTTTTACCCCGATGGCCAGCTTGACTTCAGACTGGGCCTTTCTAATTTTCTCCCTGCACATCCTAACAACCAGCTTATCTGTACTCTCCTTCAGTTGCCAACCCCTTCTTTCACAGGAGGTAGATTCATTTTTTCTCCTACAGCCTCAGGAAAAGCTTCCAGTTCATCCATGCCAGTCTTTTTCCCTGCCTACCATCTCATCTTACAGCACATGGCAACCTGCTCCTGTGTCTTTAAGACTTCCTTTTAGAGGAGCAACTAGCCTCCCTTTACTCATCAGGACTGATTTGCAAGGGACCTCCTGATCCTGTGCCTGAACAATTCACAGAATTACAGAATCACAGAATTGTAGGAGTTGGAAGGGAACTCCAGAGAGCATCAAGTCCAACCCCCCTGCCAAAGCAGGTTCCCTACTCCAGGTCGCACAAGTAGGTGTCCAGGCGGGTCTTGAATATCTCCAGAGAAGGAGACTCCACAACCCCCCTGGGCAGCCTGTTCCAGTGCTCCGTCACTCTCACCATAAAGAAGTTCTTACTCACATTTGTGCGGAACTTCCTATGCTGCAGCTTTCAGCCATTTCCCCTTGTCCTGTCTCCACACACTGCTGAAAACAGTCCGGCCTCACCACTCTGCTCCCCACACCTTAGATATTTATAGACCTGGATCAGGTCTCCTCTCAGTCTTCTCAAGGCTAAACAGACCCAGCTCCCTCAGCCTTTCCTCATAGGAGAGACGCTCCAGGCCCTTCACCATCTTTGTGGCCCTCCGCTGGACTCTTTCCAAGAGGTCCCTGTCTTTTTTGTACTGGGGAGCCCAGAATAAGACACAGTACCCTAGATGAGGCCTTACGAGGGCAGAGTAGAGGGGGAGGATCACTTCCCTCGACCTGCTGGCCACGCTCTTTTTAATGCGCCCCAGAATGCCATTGGTTTCTTTGGCCACAAGGGCACACTGCTGGCTCATGGCCAAGCTGTTGTTCACCAGGACACCCAGGTCCCTCTCCCCGCAGAGCTCCTCTCCAGCAGGTCATCCCCCAACCTGTACTGGTACATGTGATTATTCCTCCCTAGATGCAAGACTCTACACTTGCTTTTGTTAAACCTCATCTGGTTTCTTACGGCCCAGCTCTCCAGCCTGTCCAGATCTGCCCTTGGGAAGTCCAAGGTACCAATTTTGCTGGCCCCTTTCCTAACTTCACCAAGAATTGAGAACTCATTCATTGTCATTCTGTGCAAGACAGCTCTTGACCTCCACATCTCCCACCAGTCCTTCTTTGCCCAGCTCCCTCAGCCTGTCTTCGTTGGGGAGGTGCTCCAGTCCCCTGATCATCTTTGTGGCTCTCCTGTGGACCCTCTCCAACAGCTCCCTGTCTTTCTTGTACTGGGGGCTCCAGACCTGGACACAGTACTCCATATGGGGCCTCAGAAGAGCAGAGCTGAGAGGGACAATCACTCCTCTCTCCCTGATGGTCACCCCTTTTCTGATGGAGCCCAGGATACCAATTGCTTTCAGAGCTGTAGGAGCACACTGCTGGCTCATGTTAAGTTTTTCATCCATGAGGAACTAAAGGTACTTGGACCTGAAGACCTAGAGGCAGACTTCAGCACTACATGATGAAATGCAGGACAGAGGCAAGAGACAGCATTTCAATCCTCATTAAAGTTATTTAGGTAGAGATCTTTGCCTAAGTACAGATGGAATAACTGGGCCTTTGCATATGCAGAGCGTAATTATTTGGGTGCACATCAGAGGAATTATGAGCAGAAACTCTGATTTATTCTGAATTGGAGAGATGATGCCAGCATAACACTCAGTGTAATGATTGAAAAGGAATTATTTACTGTTAAGTGAGGGAAACATTTCTGTTTATGTGCAAACTGGGTTCTGTGGCATTATCTGATGAAGTTAAAAGGCATGGCAGTAAGACTGTAGAGGAAAACAAAATATAAATAAAGATGATGTCCAGCATAAGGAGATGGACATCATAACAATATCTCAGGGAAGAAAACAATGTTAGGCAGTGAGAATCAAGCAAATTGTCTAGCTTTAATGTCCAGACAATGGATTTTAGATTTTGTCTCAGTAATGACTGCCTATACGCTGTGAATGAAAACCAGAGTATTAAGAACATGTAAGCACTGACTGCATGTGATGAGCTTCTGCCCTTTCCGTAATGGACAGATTATAACAAAGCAGAGTGATGATCTAAGAAAGACATATACCAGCATTTCTAAAATGTTGATTAGTTATTTACTGAATATCCAGCATAGAAACTGGAAGCATTTTTCACTCACCGGAGCAGTTCTCCTTCTCAATAAGGCCCGGCTGCCACAATGACAAGTACATTCCTATGCCTCTCCTGGTACTTAGTTAACTAGATTGTGCTCCCTGTCACATACTCAAATAGGCTCTTTTTGTATTTGATTGGAGTGTGCTATGCATGCGTTTTGGAAGAAAGTATGACTCTAACTCATAGCCTTTACAAAGATTGCATTGCAGGTCTAGCAAAGATCGTTCCTGTAGTGGCTTCATGCCTCTTCTGCTCTCCCAGGGCATCCTGCAATCAGCTGCGAGCCTTGCTATGCGAGTCCTCAGTGAAAACAGTCTGAGAATCAATAAGAATTGCCCTCTTTGCAGGACGTGTCTGGGCAAGTGCTTGTACATTGATCCTCTGACCATGAATGAACAGTCCTAGGGCAGTCATGTGATAAGTCCATACTTTTGGTGCATTAGAAGATCTTAAAACAATCCAAGTGTGTTTCTGTGTGTGTTTCGCCTAGTAAAGTTAACTTAGTAGGGACTCTGGAATGTGCTTGCATTGAACAGTCTGGGAGCAGATAAATACAGAAGTGCCTAGGGAAAGAGAAGTTGACCTTAGCTCTACTTTGTAGCAGTTTGATAATGTTTCTTTTTTTCCCCTTCGTAACTTTTGCCAGCTGTACCACCTAACAGTTTGATGCTGTGTGCTATAATTGAAAAGAGACAGAGATTTTGACATTGGAAAAGACAGTAGGAGAACTTAGGTATTGAATATGCAGGAAAAAGATCTGCTTTTTTTTTTTTTCTTTTTTTTCTTTTCCTTTTTGACGATTTTTGACATAATTCTGTCCACCTCCTCCTTCTCCCGCATCAGTGAAATTGTTCCAAAAGTATTGTGAGTGCTCCCACCAAAGTGGAGGAAGAAATAACGTGCTGGTCTTGGCTTTGGGCAGGAGGGGAACTGCACAACCTCCTGTCAGTCACGGGGTCTTTGTCACACCTCCAGACTAGTACACAGCATAACATAAAGAGTACTGCGCAGCTCTCCCTGGTTTGTTCTGCAGCAGACAGTCCAGTGACGTTATATGCTTGTTTTATATAGCTTTGTCATTGCCTCTTCCTAGCATTGAAAAGTAGCCTTCCATTACTGTTTGGCAATACAAGGAGCAAATTAGATGGTTTCAAATTCTTCTGAAATGGCTGAGAATGGAATTCATATGAAGCTGGTATTTCCAATATTCTTTTAGTTTTGGCTCTAATTCCCCTCTTCTGCACTGGAATGAAAACAAGCTACGTAAATAGGAACAGGCATGAGAGCTGAAGAAAACTGGAAAGGTTCACCCATGCTAGACTCTCAGTTCTGGGAACGGGAAGTAGCACGGGGGCAGATTATTATTCCAAGCCTCTGTACTTAAGTTACGCAGAGGTCTGGAAAGAGCAACTTTTTATCAATGTGCTGTTTTGCACACTGTCCATTTTGAAAATAGCAGAAAAGTGAATCCAATAGTATATCCAAAACTATAGTTTATTTATCTTTAGAGGAGGCACACTTAATGGAACTGAAAAGCCAGAGGTATGCTGTGACTTTGAACACTGAGTAAATGACAGTACACCTTAATGGCACTTCTCAGAATATCTACAAAGCTTGTGAAAAGACAGGACTGAAAAGCTGATAGTGTCAAGGTTTGCATATTTGTCAAAGTTCTTTATTGTGGATCACTTCATGCAGTGCATGGAAAAACACAATAGATTTGTCATGCTGGGCCACTTCCACACTTACTCCCCTGCTGGAGTGTGAAGGCCTTGAAAGAGGTCTGTAGACGGGGGGGGGGGAAGGCTTGATATGTTTATGCTTTCAATCACATTGAATATGTGTTGCTTTTCCTTATTCTGTGGACACTCGAGGAAGATGGAATCAGGCCACTCATGTAACTACAATTAGGGCATTTTATGACTGCTTGAGATTTACATCTTAGAATCCTTTTGATGCAACGTTTTTTGTGTTTCAGTGGCTGAACTAGTCTATTTTGTCACATAGGTTAAACAAAGACTGGATGTGTGCCTGAAGCTTTTACAGACAGAAAATTATATTTGCTGTCCCTTAAATCCAATTTTTAAAGCAATATTCTTGCAAACTGTTTGTTTGCTGGGCTGCAGATGTTTTTTTAAAGGCAAGCAAATATAGATTTCAGATACTTTGAGCATGGTGTTATTTCAACATCTTTGAAAATGTAGAGTGAATGAAAATGAATAAAAGAAGGGTTGTGAATAACCTGAACTAGGTTTATCCAGAAGGCTCCATCTTGCATCCAGACCTGGAACTACCAGCACAGAAAAGACAGAGCTGTTGGAGTGGGCCAGAGGGCTGGAAAACCTCTCCTGTGGTGAAATGCTGAGGGAGGTGGGCTTTTTCTGTCTGCTAAAAAGAAGGCTCCAGGATGACCTCACTGTAGCTTTGTAAGCTGAAGGGAGCTTATAAAGACTGACCTTATACACCTTTATACACTTTATACACTTTATACATTTATACAGGGGATAGGACAAGGGGGAATGGTTTAAAACTAAAAGAGGAGAGATTAAGATTGGATATTAGATGGAAGTTTTTCATTCACAGGGTGGTGAAGTGCTGGAACAGGTTGCCCAGAGAAGTCGTGAATGTCCCATCTGTGGAGGCATCCAAGAACAGGCTATATGACACAGTCCTGTTTAACATCGCCATTAGTAATACAAAGTCGATAACACAAAACAAAGGGGTTTAGCTGATAAAAAATAGGTTGGGCTGCTATGCTGAGGGACATTAATAGGCCAGAGAAATAGGCAAAAAAGAACTTTGTGCAGCAAATGCTGACCCTGACTTAGTGCTTTTGTGATCCAGCTAAGTAGTTCACCTTCTTGGTAGTATCTCTTTTTGGTGGTGATGTGCTTTCTGCTTCTGACTAGACAGTGCTGATAACCTTCCAGTACTTTAGCTACAGTGTTGATAACCATCCAGTAGCTAGATCCGCCTGAATACTAATGCTAGTAAAGCTTGCTTTGTTTCTCAGTACAACCCACAATGCAAGTAGGGTAGACCAGAGCGTCTCTTCCATATCATATGTTCAAGTGTCTAGCACATTTGGGAAAAGCCAGCAAGCAAGCTCATGGCTGCTCAAGGTTAAAGTCACAATCTATGGGAGGTAAAGTATTGGGACCAAATGTACACTATATACATTCCACTCCACATGAGGATAGCAGGAACTACCTGCACAGTTGCCACATCACTGGCAGGCCGGAGGGCTGAGCTTATATTTCCCCACTTCACCTTTGGTGGGCGGGCTCCTGTGCAGCCTTAATAAGTCACATACAAGGGGGAGTGTGTATTAGGCAGATGTGGAACTCTGTAACCAAGAAATTCTGCCAGTGAGGAAAGAAAGAGGGACAATAAAAATGGGAAGTTAGGATAAAAATGCAAAATCTGATACTGTGAGAAATCCTACCAGGAAAATGTCCACAGCAGGCTCTCCCTTTATTTCAACAAACAAAGCTGAAAACTCTCCTCTGTTTTGGGGCTAAAGATAATTGAACAAGCTCATCTGAGCAAAATTTTCCCAACAGAACAGTAAAATATCGCCACAGAAAAGTGGCGTCAAGTTTGCCCTGATTGAAGTATTCTGAGGTAAACAGTTCTGGAGGCACCAGTAATTAATTCTCCCCTGGTCAGCTACCTGCTGTGGTGAGGTCCAAAAGTACACTCTGTGGACTGGGAAAAAGCCCTCTTCATCCATCCCCATGCATGATGCCTCAGAAAAAACCCTCTTCAGCTGGGCTCAGTCCTCAAGTGACAGGCCTGAAAGTGGCTGCAGCCCGTACACCCAATGATGGGTCCACCATGAGACATCCTGGGGTACTGTATCACGTGTTCCAGTCCCTTGGCTACTTTTAGGTGCTGTGAAACACAGATGCCCTTCTGATTCCCAGCCATGATAGCTGCCTCAACCCATCATCACACCACAGCCTGTGCAAAAGCTTTCTGTGTGTGTGCCTTTGCATTAACTCCCTGTTGTCTGCACTGTAGCATCTGACTTCATGAGGAAAGTTAACCACTCTGCCCTGCTCTCTGTTGCCTGCTCTGCATTGAAAGATCTAATTGTTATCCTAGAAGTGAGATCTGTTTGCTTAGTCTCTATCAGAGCTGTAAACACTGCACTGAGCACTTCTGCAGGATATTGGGAGGATTGGTTGACACACCTGAAAACTGTGCTGCCATTCAGTGAGACCTGGACAGGCTGGAGAGCTGGGCAGTAAGAAACCAGATGAGGTTTAACAAAAGCAAGTGTAGAGTCTTGCATCTAGGGAGGAATAATCACATGTACCAGTACAGGTTGGGGGATGACCTGCTGGAGAGGAGCTCTGTGGGGAGAGGGACCTGGGTGTCCTGGTGAACAACAGCTTGGCCATGAGCCAGCAGTGTGCCCTTGTGGCCAAAGAAACCAATGGCATTCTGGGGCGCATTAAAAAGAGCGTGGCCAGCAGGTCGAGGGAAGTGATCCTCCCCCTCTACTCTGCCCTCGTAAGGCCTCATCTAGGGTACTGTGTCTTATTCTGGGCTCCCCAGTACAAAAAAGACAGGGACCTCTTGGAAAGAGTCCAGCGGAGGGCCACAAAGATGGTGAAGGGCCTGGAGCGTCTCTCCTATGAGGAAAGGCTGAGGGAGCTGGGTCTGTTTAGCCTTGAGAAGAGAAGACTGAGAGGAGACCTGATCCAGGTCTATAAATATCTAAGGTGTGGGGAGCAGAGTGGTGAGGCCGGACTGTTTTCAGCAGTGTGTGGAGACAGGACAAGGGGAAATGGCTGAAAGCTGCAGCATAGGAAGTTCCGCACAAATGTGAGTAAGAACTTCTTTATGGTGAGAGTGACGGAGCACTGGAACAGGCTGCCCAGGGAGGTTGTGGAGTCTCCTTCTCTGGAGATAATCAAGACCCGCCTGGACACCTACTTGTGCGACCTGGAGTAGGGAACCTGCTTTGGCAGGGGGGTTGGACTTGATGCTCTCTGGAGGTCCCTTCCAACCCTATGATTCTGTGATTCTGTTATATGAGGGGAGAAACAGTCTTATGTGACAAAAAACACTAAAAATCATTGTGAGGGACAAGGTGAGTACCTCTGTGAGAGCACAGGGAGCAAGGAAAACACTGGGCAGCTGGTCTGCTGGCACAGTGGATAAGGTATATGCTGAGCACTCAGTAAGTTTGCAAATGACACTGCATTGGTAGAAAATGTCAATCTGCCTGGCTGTGGAAAGGCCCTATGGAGGGATCTGGACAGGCTGAATTACTGGGCTGAAGCCAATTGTATGAAGTTCAGCAAGACCAAATGCTGGGTCTTGCACTTTGGGCCACAACAACCCCAAGCAATGCTACAGGTTTGGGGCAGAGTGGCTGGAAGATTGTGTGCAAGAAACAGATCTGGGGCTGTTGGCTGACACCCAGCTAAGCATAAGCCAGATGTATGCCTAGATAGCCAAAAATGCCAATGGCATCCTGACTTGTATCAGAAATAGTGTTGCCAGCAGTAGCGGGAAAGTGATCAGTCCTCTGTATTCAGCTCTGCTGAGCCCGCACCTTGAGTATTGTGTTCAGTCTTGTACTCCTCACTACATGAAAGGCAACAAGGCCCTGAAGCATTTCCAGCAAAGAGCAGTAAAGCTGTTGAGAGATCTGCAGCACAAGCCTTATGAGCAGCAGCTAGGAGAACTGCAATTATATAGCTGGGAGAAGTGAAGGTTCAGGGAAGACCTTACTGCTCTCAATAACTACCTGAAAGACTAGAGGGAATGGCCCCACGTTGTGCCAGGTGAGGTTCAGGTTGGATTTTAGAAAAATTCTTAACTGAAAGACTAGTCAGATTCTGGAATGGGCTGCCCAGAGAAGTGGCAGCATTCCTGGAAGCATAAAAGGAATATTCAGATGTTGTACTAAGAGACATAGTTTAGTGGGGTTATATTGGTGGTAGGTGGACAGTTGGACTAGATGATCTTGAAGGTTGTTCCCAACTTGGTTATTCTATGATTGTATGATTTGTTACTGCTCAAGCCAGTAGAACAGGATAGGTATCCAACACTCAAGAGAATTCTGCACACGTCTCTCATTCCAAGCAGAAACTTTTTTTGTACTGTGGTGCCCAAAACTGCACATAGTATTTAAAATGTACAATCGGACATTCACTTCCCTCAACCAACTGGCAACCCCATGCTTGATATACTCCTTGAAATGGTTGGCCTCCCCCCCAGCATAGGCACACTGCTCCCTCATGTTCATCTTGCTTTTGACCATGATCCACAACCTCCTTTCAGCAGAGTCTCCAGTGTCTCATCACCCAGTTTGTATATATAGCCAGCACCACCCCTTGCAAGATGCAGAATCCAGCACTCACTTTTGTTAGACCTCATGCAGTTGGTGATCACCTAGTTCTCTGATTTGTCTAGATCTCTCTGCAAGGCCACTCCACATTCAACAGAATCAGCAGCTCCTCCCAGTTTAATATTGTCTGCAAACTTACTCAAAACACCTTCTAGTCCTACACTCAAGTCATTTATGAAAACATTAAAGAGAACTGTCCCTAAAATGGTGTGGGAATGCAAGAAAGACTATTTAGAGCAGAAGCTGTGAAGCAAGATAAACAGCATGAGAAAGGAAGGCTGAGAACCAAGGACACTTTCAGAAGAAAAGAAAAACTAAGTCAAGTAAGCTGCATGATGGCCCTGTGATAACGATCCTGATTGGGGGAAGAGCACGTGGCTAGAAACAACTAATGACTGACTGGAAAAGCACCTGTATGCATGGTTAAGGAGTGCTTGTGGAATGTTTTGTTGACATGTAAAGGTGGGTGGGAATGCTAAAGAAGAAAACTTGTGAATTTATATAAGGGATGCTAGAACCTGTAATAAGCACTTTGGATCATTCACATCTGAGTCCATGCCTCAGATGCTGCATAATGGAGCCCTGTGAAACACCTCTACTATCATCTACTGTAAACCTTGGACCTGACCCATGAGCCAATTGCTCACTAAAATGTCAACGGTTTATGGGCTGGTCCGGCCCAGTTCCGTGACCAGCAGGGCGGAGGGATCTGCGGATCCGCGCCTCTGGGAAAGGGGAAGCAGGGGACCCCAAAATACTTGAAAACAACAGCATTGATCTGAGGTGGAACAAATGATTTTAC
The DNA here is from genome assembly GCA_035772895.1 of Perdix hodgsoniae. NCBI lineage: Eukaryota > Metazoa > Chordata > Aves > Galliformes > Phasianidae > Perdix > Perdix hodgsoniae. The sequence continues at coordinate 1,291,298 of JAPSGF010000114.1, read as the reverse complement.
TAAATATAGTATTAGCAAAATACAATGAGAGAGAGAGAGAGAGAGAGAGAGAGAGAGAGAGTCTGTTTGAATTGTATAGACCTCATCACAATGCTGGGGTGAGAAGTGCAGTCCAGTTGGGTGACTGAAGTACAGACGGCGAAGTGCAGACAGCGAAGCGCAGACAGCGAAGAGCAGGCGAAGAAAGAGGTTCAGGTGACCTTGCTTGGAGTTATATCCCCTTGCTGACCGCAAAGTCTCCTGGGGAAATGTAGCTCTTCTCCGATGGACGAACATTCGGCAGATATCAAACCCCACCCCCAATGCATTACATGATGTTATGGTGTGGAATACTGATGGCCAAAAATCATAAAACCACGACACTAACCGCATGATATTTTTACCTAGCTGAATGCTGGACATTTTGTCCAGAAGGATATCTGAGGAAAAGTATCAAAACTTCACTGAAATCCAAAAAGGTAACATCAATTTTAGTCAACTAGATGGGTGACCTTGTCATAAAAGGAAATTACGTTAGTTAAACAGAACCTTTTTTCTCACGAACCCATGTTGGCTGCGACTAACAACTGCACTGTCTTTCAGTTGTTTTTCAGTATCTCCCAGCAGTTTGCTCCATAATTTTATCAGGCATTGAAGCAAGACTCAGCGGCCTGTAATTACATGGGTCTTCCTTCTTGTCCTTCAAAACTGGAATGATGTTAGCCAGCTTCCAGACAACAGGGTCATTTCCATATTTCCAAGACCACTGGAAAATAATTGAGGGATATCTCATAGTGACATCAGGGAGTACTCAGTACTCAGGCAAGTGACCAGTACTCAGGCTGTACTGCAACACAGAATAATAATAATTTACTGCAGTTTTTCTGGATCAATTAGGATCACAAATTCTAAACTAGCCAAGATTTTTGTAATAGTATATATATATATATAATATATATATTATATATATATATATATTATATATATATATATATTATTTTCTCTTTGGTTTAGAAACTGGGTCTGTAATTATCTAACAAAATACTTTAATCTTTGCATTCACACCATTGACTTTAATGTGAAGGAATAGGTATCACTGTCACTCTTATAATACCTCTCAAGAGGCCCGAGTTCAAAATACTCTTCATCCTGCACAAAATGTCCCTATTCTGCAACACAGATGCTAATGAAATACTCCCAATAGACATATTGAATTGAACGTTGTGTGGTAGCTGTATCTCTCAGTAACAACTGGTTACCAGGGCATCTCTGCATTCTGTGAAACTTGAAAGCTAGCAAGAAGCAAATCAAAACAAATGTTTCATAGAAAATATTCTTCAGAATTCCTAGTGTAGTCAAAGCTGAATTTCCAAAGGATTCAGGAATCAGGGGGAGGTCTGTCACACTGCTACTGTAGCACTTGGGGCATCAAAGACTGAACATCAGAAGTTTTTTACCTTGGTATGGTTAGGCAAAGGATCTGCACCATGATTAAGCTGGAAAACCTACATTTGATTTCAGTATAATTATGAATTCCCAAAAGTGAGTCTGGAATGTGAATAGACCGTCTCAAGTCTGTCCGTCCTCCAGAGGTCACTGCAAACCTGCTTCTGAGACAGCTACATAGCTGTTATGCAAGAGCACCTCACTGGTACAGAACACAGGCTGAAGGTTCTTCATCTGTAAGCAGAATTTATACTTCACTCCTTCTTGCTCATCGACAAATAATGTTATTTTTCATAGACAGACTCCATATAAATGTGAGGGCAAGACATTAGCAAATATTGTGTTTTGACTCAGTTTCTCTGAGTCAGGAAACAAAAAAAAAATACAAACATGCAAACAAACAAAAGAAAACAAAAAACAGTCATTACTCTTTCTGAAAAATAGATCCTGCTCTGTAAGTTAGAATAAAACTCACAGAATCTTGAAAATTTGATTTTCTCCTACCTCAAGCTATTCAGCAGTTTCAAAGATGACAGCTTCTATGAACCTAGCAACATTTTTTTTTTTTTTTTAAGATTTTTTATTGTTTGGTGATAGAGGTTGGAAAACTGTAAATATTACCTTTGAATAAAAAATTTCAACATTTAGATTGAACATAAGCCTGAATTTTCACAAACAGGTCCATGAAAACTAGCCTACGCTTAGCAGAAATGTGATAATATCTAATGATTTATTTTTGAGGTGGTTGTTGAAGTGTTTATCTGCAGTGTTGGAGTGCAAGAGATGAAGAGAATTCTGGTGCTTCTTTTCTTATGCTATTATTTTTGGAATAGTGTTTCTAAACTACTGAAATAAGGTTTAAGAAAAAAGTGCTGTTCTGGCTTCTTTCTGTATTCCGTATCACTCTTTTTAAAATTTGTACTAAACAATGCAAAATAGGCTCACAGCTTGGTTAAGGCCTCATGGTGTTTCCTTTAGCATCTTCTTAGTACATGAACTGATGGAGCCTGTGCTCTGGCTCCTAGGCTTGGCAGAGCTCTGCACCCAGTGCTCAGAGAGATGCTATGGGCACTCCGTTTTCCCTTCTGCATGTTCCTTTCAGGACCCCCGTGGTTCCTGAGATTGCAGCTTCACCACCTCTCAAACTGGCCTGAATATGGTCAAACCCTGGAAAGTGGTAACTTGTATGCCAGTCTTAGAGAGACCATAGTTTAGATAGACAACAAATATCATTCAGGTGTGGAGAACTGAGGCACATAAATTTCGGAAGTCTGCTCAAAAATAGTTAGAAAATGTATAGCCGACCTCAAGGGCAAGGTGTAACTTCTGAGGATTCTGTCACTCTAAAACTGCCTTGTACCTTAATGGAAATTCTGAGATAAGGTGAAATAGTGCTAAGGAACTAATAAACACCCTATGCCTGTTGATTTGTTTTAAAGTAAATATATGTAAGTGTATAGTGAAAGACAGAGTCTCAGAAAAATAAAAAATAAAATTATAGCGAAAGGCCAGTTTCAAGGCCATTTGAGCTATCACAGCCAGTACTGGCGTTTTTGGCGAGATGCTCAGTTCCGTAGCAGCCGAATTCTACATTGAAGCAGGGAATTCCCTCGGCTGGCTGAGGAGCAGCGCTGTCAGGCAGTGGGTGCCATTGTCCTCCACATGGCAGCGCCGTCCTGACTTCGCATGGGCAGAGCCAGGAGCAGCGGAGGGATCATCCTGTGTGTATAAATCCTGCCGCTAGGGAGCTGGGCAACCCAAAAGTGGCATGAGCAGGATCGGTGAATGGTTTGGTTTGTCAAAAAGGTGTGGCAGTTTGTGTGAGGACTTGGTGTTACCCACTTGCCACACCAGCTCATCTACTGGCGGCAAATCTAGCCACAATCTCCAATCGGCAGAAAGCTCTAGCAGGAAAGAAAGTGACAGCTACAGATGGAGTGCCTGCCTAAAAACCCAGCAGTTCAACTCTGTAGCTGCAGTGAGTGCCTGAGCCTGTTGCTGCCAGTAATGGGCAGCAGGGTTTCTACCTGTGTGAAGAGTGAGCAGGTGGATGATCTGTTCAACATGGTGGTGAAGCTCTAGGAGGAGGGGAAAATTAAGGAGAATCAAAAAGTGTGAGCATGAGCTAGATTGGTGGAGTAATGCTCTGCTGAACATGTGAGACAGACACCAGGGTGATACTGCCAAAACAACGGTGGACTCCTTTTCCTGCCATTGTTGAACAGAGGAGAAAGTTAAAGGGAAGAAAAGCAGTGGAAACATCCTAGTTTGGTGTCACAGGCAACCCCCATTCTGGCCTACCTCAGTTCCCCAGGTGCCACACAATAAATGCAAATAGGTTTAAGTCTCTGGAACTTGCCAGAGAGGTGAGAATATGGTGGGAGATTCACCCACGAGATTGTCTGGGGTGAGGCAGCTGACTCCATACCTCAAGACTGTCTCTGCCAAGAAAGAAAGAAAGGCGATTGTTGTAGACAACTCCCTGCTGAGAGGAATGGGGGGGCCCTGTATGTCAGCCAGACCCTACCCACAGGGAAGTGTCCCTGCCTCCCCAGAGTCTGGATGAGTGATAATTCTAGGAAACTTCCGAGTCTGATTTACCACTCCGATTATGATTTTTTATTGATAGTTCAGGCTAGCAGCAATGAAGTCCCTTAGAAAAGCCTGAGGATTATCAAAACAGAATTCAGGGGACTGGGGCAGTTAATGCACAGAATGAGAATACAGGTGCTGTTTTCGTCTACTACTTCATGGCAGGGAAGGACACAGGATACAGAAAGGAGAAGTAAAACCCATCTCATTAATACGTGGCTAAGAGGCTGCTGCAAATGTAAGCTTTTTTGTTGCTGGGTTTTTTATTTGTTTGTTTGTTTGTTTGTTTGTTTGTTTAATCATGGGGAGATTTACATGACAGCTGATCTGATGTCTGCTGCAGGGTCTCACTTGGCTGAGAGGAGCAAATATATCTTAGCTCAGGAGCTGGTAGGGCTCATTGAGAGGACTTTAAACTAAGTCCTTAAACTAAGAAGGGGAAGGGGATAAAACCAGGCCCACTAGGGATGAGCCTAGGGGAACAGTGACAGGTCTGGTGGTAAGGCATGGCGTGGAAGTGCATCTACATCACTGCACACAGTGCAGGCAACAAACAGCAGGAGTTGGAAGACATCATGCAGCAGGCAAACTATGACTTAGTTCCTGTTACACAAAAGTGGTGGAATAACTCCCATGACTGGAGTGCTGCAATGAATAAGTTCTTCAAAAGGGATAAACAGGGAGGGAAGGGTGGTGGCGTGGCTCTCTATGTTAGAGGCTGTTTTGATGTTGAGCTTGGGGCTGGAAATGATAAGGCTGAATCTCTATGGGAAGGATCAGGGAAGTGCCAACAAGGCTGACATCCTGGCTAACCCAGGGTGAAGAGACAGATGAGGTGTTCCATGAACAGCTGGCAGAAATTGTGCAATCACCAGCCCTTGCTCTCATGGAGGACTTCAATTTCCCTGATACATGTTGAAAATAAAATATGTAGCAGAAGAATCAGTCTGAGAGTTTTCTCGAGTGTATAGAAGCTAACTTCCTCACACAGCTGGTAAGAGAGCCTACCAGGGAGATGCCCCACTACACCTGCGGTTGACAAACAAAGAAGGACTGGTGGGAGATGTGAAGGCCAGAGCTGTCTTGCACAGAGTGACAATGAATGAGATCTCAATTCTTGGTGAAATTAGGAAAGGGGCCAGCAAAACTGCTACCTTAGACTTCACAAGGGCAGACTGAATTGTTCAGGCACAGGATCAGGAGGTCCCTTGCAAATCAGTCCTGATGAGTAAAGGGAGGCTAGTTGCTCCTCTAAAAAGAAGTCTTAAAGACACAGGAGCAGGTTGCCATGTGCTGTAAGATGAGATGGTAGGCAGGGAAAAAGACTGGCATGGATGAACTGGAAGCTTTTCCTGAGGCTGTAGGAGAAAAAATGAATCTACCTCCTGTGAAAGAAGGGGTTGGCAACTGAAGGAGAGTACAGATAAGCTGGTTGTTAGGATGTGCAGGGAGAAAATTAGAAAGGCCCAGTCTGAAGTCAAGCTGGCCATCGGGGTAAAAGAGAACAACAAACTTTTTCACAAATACATTAAGAGCAGAGCTAAGGAAAATCTCCATCCTTTACTGAATGTGGTAGGGAATGTGACCACTGAGGGGAAGGAAAAGACTAAGGTTCTCAACACCTTCTTTGCGTCTGTCTTTAAAAGTCAGACCAGTTGTTTCTGGAGTACTCTAACCCTTGACTTAGAAGTCTTGGAGGGGGAACAGAATATAAACCTCCTGTGATTCAAATGGAAACAGTTTGAGACCTACTACTCCACCTGGACTATACCAAGGTCATGGGGCCAGAAAGGATCCACCCAAGAGTGCTGAAGGAGTTGGCAGAGGTAATTGCCAAGCCACTTTCCAACATCCGTTGTCATTCCTGGTCAACTGCAGAGGTCGCAGAGGATTGGAGACTTGCCAGTGTGACTCCAACAAAATGAAGAATTGCAAGGAGGATCCAAGAAACCACATGCTTGTCTGCCTGACCTTGGTGTCAGGTAAAGTTATGGAGAAGATCACCTTGAGGGAGATTACATGACAGGTGTGGGACAGCTGGGGGATCAGGCCTAGACCTGATGATCTTAAAGCTCTTTTCCAACCTGAGAAATTCTATGATTCTAGGATTCGGTGACAATCGGAGTAGTTTTTTTCAGTACAAGAAAGACAGGAAGCTGTTGAAGAGGGTCCCGAGGGGAGCCACAAAGATGATCAGAGGACTGGAGCACCTGCCCTACAAAGACAGGCTGAAGAAAAGAAGGCTGTGGGGTGACCTCATTGCAGCCTTTCAGTACCTAGAGGGAGCCTATACACAGGAGAGGAGACAATTCCTTGAAAGGGCAGATAACAGCACAACAAGGGGAAATGATTTTAAGTTGAAAGAGGAAAGGTTTAGATTGGATGTCAGGGGGAAGTTCTGTACAGAGAGAGTGGTGAGGTGCTGGAACAGGCTGCCTAGAGATGTTGTGGATGCTCCGTCCCTGAAGATGTTCAAGGTCAGATTGGTTGGGGCCCTGGGAAGCCTGGTCCGGTATTAAATGTGGAGGTTGGTGGCCCTGCATGTGGCAGGGGGTTTGGAGATTCATGATCCTTGAGTTCCCTTCCAACCCTGGCCATTCTTTGTGATTCTGTGATTCTATGAAAAGCAGATTGTGTTTCACCAAACTCTTCTCCTCCTATGATCAAGTGACTTGCCTGGTAGATGAGGGAAAGGCTGTTCATGTAGTCTGCTTAGACTTCAGTAAAGCCTTTGACATTATTTCTCATAGAATTCTTCTAGAGAAGCTGGCAGCCCATGGCTTGAATATATACTCTCTTTGCTAGGTAAAGAACTGGCTGGATTCTGATCCCTGTAGGTGTGTAGAAGCAGGTTTATCTCAGAGTGAATCTGTGTTACAAGAGCTGTTCTGTCCCTGGCTGGATAATCATAGAATCCTAAGAAAACAACTAGTGTTATGTCGGGTGACAAAAATGGTCCTTGGATATGTGACTTCAGTATGAAAACTGAAGACAGAGATGGCTGTTTTTTCCATATTGATTTATTAGTGTAATCTGTAATTTTATGAGATTTCCCACTGAACTTTAATAGTTGATCGACCTCCAAAATATCTCATCTAAATCAGAGTAAAATTTCATTCTGTTAAGCCCTGAGGTGGTATGGCCTTTGAATGTACATGTTTTCAGAAACTCCAGTAAGACCTGAATTAAAAGATGCAAGACCATACTTCCAGTGAATTGGACCTGTGTCAGCATGTATCAAAGTTGTCTGCAAAGTGGAGAGTCTTAGACTCCTCCTCTCTATTCTGACAGCATTTTATCTCTTTGCAATCCATTGCCCAGATACTCAGTTTTAGGAAGTGAATCACAGTTGTTCCATGGGAGAGCAATGAAAGAAAGGAAGGAGGATGTTCCTCAAATTCTCATGTCTGGGTGTCCCCATTCTTTTTTCTTTTTTTTTTTAACTTCTCATCCTTCTCAACAATACCAGTGCCTGTAGGACAGTAATAACTGGGCAGACATATTCTACTAATACATCTCAAATCTAACCTGACACAAATGAGAATGAACTGAGGAGGGATATAGCAGCTTTCCCTCTTCAAGCTGCTATAACTTTCAAAAACACCTATGAATGTGATCATTGAAAAGAATCCAATATTAATGAGCATATACCAGAGAGGTCAGATTTTGACTTGTGCACATGCATAAATGCACATTCTCTGAAAAACCATAAGCTTAAGGAAGGCCCTTCAATTCACCATGTTTTTCAGCTAGGTTGCCTCTGTTTGTATTTGCATTCTGTCCTAGCATTTCTACCTTGTGAGACACAGAAAATCATAGATCCAATTTAGCTAAACTTTTAACATTTTCTTAGTTTTTAATAATTTAAAATATTTCTACTGCAATCCAGCCTACTTCAGTTTCTTCTGCAGGCCTCAGAATTGTTTTCTTGTAACAGAAACATGCTGTGCAATGAAAATTCTTGGGAAAAAAAAAAAGCATAAGAGCAATGCAACAGAGATGGTTATAAGTACTGCCAGTTGTTGCTGAGATGCAATATCGTTTTACTTTAATGGATATAGGCCCATGTTATATTGGTGTGATAACTTGTGCATATATATGGGCATATATGAGAAGAAATATGGCAGCTCTTCTTGAAATTAAAATAGAGCTTGTGTCAAAGCTCTTGAATGCTGATAGGTGAGAAGCAGACAACACTTAATGATTGCTAAAAAGTGTTAGCATTTAATTTCACTGTTACCCTATGGCCAAGCTTTTCCACAAAAAAATTATGCATCTCTATGCTGTGTAACATAATGTGTTATTGGAGCTGACAGAAAACAAACAAACAAACAAAAAAAAAACAAAACAATTGTTCTCACACATATTACAATTTGCACATAACCCAACAGTAGGTATCTAGCTTCAGCTGTACAAGAAAGAACTTTGAATTTGTTTGTGAAATGTAGGAAATCCCCCTAAATATCACAGCACTTTTCTGGAAAGCATTGGAAGATTTTTTTTTTTTTTTCTAAAGCTCAAGTTTGCAGAACTTGTTTTTCTAATGCTTATATTATACAATGTTTCTGACAGTGTCATTTTTCCAAGTTAAGTTCCATCTTAGACTATGAATGCCAAAGGTTTTTGTAGAAGGGCAGACTCTTCCAGATAAGAGAACACTGCAAATTAGTACCTTGTGCATTTAATTTGCATATTTTAAAAGGGAGTTCTAAGAATCCTTAAGAGAATAAATTAAGGACAAAATATACATATATATATATATCAGCGTAGCACAAAGATGATAATGTATTTTTATACAATTAAAGAAAATGCACAGAAATGTGTCTAAACCAGTTATGCATATGGGTTGGTGTTATCAGGATCACAGAAGTATTTGGAGTGCCTATCTGAGTGCAGGATTTGATGCAGTATAAGAAATAATAAGTAAAACAAAGCCAGGAACATTCAAAAGCTGAAGTGACAGATACATTTTCATATACACTGCATGAATTTTTGTTTTGGTGCTGTTACCTGCAGTTCTATGAAGTACTTCCCATTGTGGCCTTTTAGGCCTATAGCCAAAACATTGGAGTAGAAATATAAAACTAATGCAGTATGATCTTATCTGATCTTATATTTGCTGTATTCCAAGTGAGCTGAACCATGGTCAAGCCACTGGTGTCTGAGACTGGAAAAAATGCAGAATTGTTGAGATAGTGGGTTGTTTTCAATGGTTCTGTGTCAGAGTGGAGGCTGGTCACAAGCGGTGTCGCTTAGGAGTCGGTCTTGGAACTGATGCTCTTCAACATCTTCATCAATGAATGGCCCCCTCTGCAAGTTTGAAGATGACACCAAGCTGAGTGGTGCAGTCATTCACTGAACAGAAGGGAAGCCATCCAGAGAGACCTGGACAGACTGGAGAAGTGGGCCCATGAGAAACTAATGAGGTTCAGTAAGCCCAAGTGCAGGGTGCTGTACTTAGGTCGAAGCAATCCCAGATATTTATACAGACTAAGGGAAGATCTCCTTGAGAGCAGCCCTGCAGAGAAGGATTTGGGGGTCCTGGTAAATGAGAAGCTGGGCATGAGCCAGCAGTGTGTGCTTGCAGCCCCGAAAGCCAACTGTATCCTGGGTTGCATTAAAAAAGGGGTGGCCAGCAGGGAGAGGGAGGTGATTGTCCCCCTCTACTTGGCTCTTGTGAGGTCCCATCTGGAGTACTGCGTCCAGGCCTGGGGTCTCCGGCACAAGAAGGACATGGAGCTCTTGGCACTAAGATGATCAGAGGGCTGGAGCACCTCTCCAATGAAGAAAGATTGAGGAAACTGGGATTGTTTAGCTTGGAAAAGAGAAGACTCCAGGGAGAACTCATTGTGGCCTTCCAGTATTTGAAAGTAGCATATAAACAGGAGGGAGTACATCTGTGATAAGACAAGGGGGAATGGTTTTAAACTAAGGGAAGGCATAGGTTAGAAGTTAGGAGGAAGTTTTACACTCAGAGGGTGGTGATGCACTGGAACAGGTTGCCCAAAGAGGTTGTGTACTCACCAGTGGTGAGTACGAAAGATTGATCACAGTATTTTCTGAACTACATCAGTTCGTGTGTGGAAATATGATGATGAAAGCTAACTACTATGATGTAAAATAACTGTGTTGATGTAGGTTTCTGTTCTGACCTAGGAAATACAATTTAACATGAAGAATCAGTGCTGAAGTGTGTAGGTACAGAAATGAGTAAACACTGCAGAGGTATGTACATGCCACAGAAGTGATTAATAAAATGCTTACTTTCACAAACAAGAAAAGTGAGTTTCAATGTTCCATTTGTCATCTGTTCAATCTGAAATTGCTGAGGCCTACAGAAGAAATCATTATTAATATCAGAAGATCTTACTGTAGATAATCAGAAGTTCCATTTTATCGCAGGATTTTCTTCCAAGGTTTCTGAGTGGACTGTGGGAAATTTCCATCTTTGCATTTTACTTCACCCACAATTATTGTCCTACCTGTAATATTATTTATACAGTGTCAGTCATCAACAGACAGTAGGGAAAGGAATGGATGTCATGCCAACTCAAATCCTCATAATACTCAAATCTCTTATAGTCTGTGAATGGAAATTAAGAATGCTTGGTATCTTATAATCACCTGTACATTTCACTGTTCTACATCAAATTCAATTTGATTTCCAATTCTGTTTTGGCACAGAGACTCAAATTCCCAGGAAAAAGTGATCTTTATGTTCTTTTCAGCTATGTCCAGTGAACAGTGTTGGTTAACTCTTGATAGTGAGCTGTATTAGCAGAACTGCAGTGCTCATCCTAAGTCTTCTCCTTGACCAAATTTTTATGTGTTTGGAAATATATTCCAGCTTTTTGAGGTTCACTGTAGAAGCTGGAGTTCCCCTACAGTTCATCTTTATTTCTGACCTTAAACAGTTACATTGTATCTCCACATGCTATTATACAAAGTGGCTGCATTTTTTTTTCTGAAACAGTTCTGTGTAGGTTTATATTATATATAATTGATCTACATTTTACTTAAATGGATTCTATTTACCAGCTCAAGTTTAGCCTGAATTAGTCCTGCAGAATTTGTCAAACTCTGATTCTCCAATGATGTAAACAGAATGCATGTGTTTTTCAATACTTATTCCCTTTTACTCTATTTACCACACTAGGGAATTTTTAAATGTCAGTCTAATGATTGACTTTGTACATCATTTCACATTGCAGGCTAGTGTCAGTTGCTGGAGTTGCAATGAATGTAAGGATCTCCAGATGCTGCTAGTGACTTCGGAAATGTTAGCCATGTGTTCTGCATAGTGTTAAATGTATTGCCAAGAGGAGGATAAACAGGTTGCCTTGTCTCCTCTGTAACGGGTAGAACCCATCACAAAAGTATTAATGAAATAAGGATATAAAAACAGGAATCAGAATTACATAGTAAAAAAAGCATAGTGGCTCTCTTTTGTCATGATAGCATTAGACAGCCCTCCTCTCAGAAGACTTGGATAAATGTGACCTGTCTTGCTAACTCATCATTAGCAAGATAAAGAAAAAAAGACCTGGCCCCAGGGCTCACTCCCACAAACCCTGATCTTCCTGACCTCAGATCTCCAGATCCGCAGAGCATCTCCACAAGACATGTGAAGGGTAACACAGCCCCAGAAATGCTGAAGCAGAAAAGATGGCAGACAGTCCTCCCTTGAAGAGTTCATTCTCTCCAGGGAGCCATTCTAAGCTGAGGTGGAGAACATAGAATACTTGCTTTTACAGATAAATCAGGGAAACACAATTGCATGATATTGGAATATATTTAATGTCCATCCCAGATATATGCAACACACGTATAATTCAAGAAACAATTCAGTGATGACCTATCAGTTGCTGCAAAATATCTTGAAAAAGCTTCTTCATATCTGCTGTGTCTGAGAAATTGTACGCTCAACCTTGTGTCCACTCTAGTCAGTATGTCTGAGGCGTGAAAAGGAAACAACCCTTTGTCATTTTTTTAAAATCTCTTCAGGGCTCACCCAGCAAGATGGTCTTTCCTGAAGAAAAAAGAGAGATTTATATCAGCAGTTGTCTTTTCCATGATGCCTGATGGTAACACCCTTTTTGGACAACAAACCCAACTACATTATGCAACCAGAATCAGAACCTAAAGCAAGTGTACTGGAGCAGCTGGTGACTGTGTCTGCCAGCCTATGGGGGCAAAGCAGGTGTCAGACAAAAACTAGAAGAGAGCACATCCTTTTCTCAAAAAATCTTTGTAAAAATGTTTCTGCATTTAGCAATTTGTAAACTGAAGGCTTAAATTATAGGTTCGGTATAATTTTATATAGCATGCAGTTTTCCAATTCCTCAAGGAGTAACTCAAAGATTTTACTGAACTAAGAACATTTCACTTGGGACTAAAGTGACAAAAGAACAATTTTCATTACCTCAGTAAAATGCAGTTTGATCTTGGCTGGGTGATAACATGAGTTTGCAGGGAACTCTGATGTGAACTCTCAAGTATCTGAATTTTGAATTCACCTTCTGAATTCATTATCTCCATGGGATACAGGGATTGAGCTAGAGAGCAGAAAAAATTGCAATGGAAACAAGTTCATTTGATGTAATAAAATGCAGAAGTTTTCTGACAGAATAACGCACTAATCTTTTAATCTTCAAGAAGGACATTTCCTGTATGGAATGAATATGGGTGTATATGAAAACACCTTCAACTCTATAAAAACTAAGGAAGGTTTGATCCTCAGCGCCCAGTGTTAGTTTTGGTATTACCTTCAACTCTATAAAAACTAAGGAAGGTTTGATCCTCAGTGCCCAGTGTTAGTTTTGGTATTGTGAGATCTTCACTGCCATTTTCATTCCCTTCTCAGCATACTTCTCAGTGGTCTTCAGTGACAACTGCAAAAACTCCCTTTTTCTGCATGCAATGGCTGCATACTCCTTGTGTTTTAGAATATGTGTTTCACAAAGTAGTATGTAGCTGTGATCCATCAAATTTTTCACTGAAGAATTGACAATTTATTTCCAGCAGATAGAAATGACTAAAAAATGGATAAAGATTTTTTATGGGTGTTGAATTTGTTTTCCAACAGTGTCCTTGGAGTATACTTAAGGAAATTTAAATACAGCAATTTAGTTGTTTTAGTAATTTTGAACTGAAATGCACATTTTGCAGATGTCTTTTAATGTTTCTTTGTTGTTGTTGTTGTTTGGTTGGTTTTTTTGGATAAACCTATGTTGTTCATTTGCAGTGTGAGTCTACTGGTATAGACTGGTATAGTCAATACCATTTCAGGGCTAACCTCTGAAATTTTCAGTGATGAGATCCAGCTAGAATGTAATTACATGACAAGTTCTGGGCTACATAGTACTGAGAAAACAAAATGGGATGTTTTTTAATTTACTTGGCTCACAAATAAATCAGCCATTTTCATTTGCTAAAGACCCCCTTCTTCATTTATTAGTGCTTTTATTATGCTCTTCAAAGTCAGGCACTACTAACAAATACTTTTATTTTATGATAATCTGTATATGTTACATATATTTTAATCAGACATAACTCAATCTCTGCCTAAGCATCCATGCACTTAGAAGCAAAGAGACTGCAATATAGTGTCACCATATGAAAAAAAAAAACCTGAAGCCTCCACATTTCCATGTATTCAGGCTTTGTAAAGAATGTATGCTGTGGTCTTCTTATCAACTTGAGTCATGTGAATTTGATGTAATATGAGTAAACAGCAAGATATTTAACTCAAAAGAGCTAACGATCTCAAGGCTGGCCTTGGGCAGCTCAATGACTGGGTGCACCCTAATAAACCGTCCCCATGCCTGCAGCCTACAGCTCTTGCAGACAAGCTGGCAGGAGAGCAGACTCCTCTTCTCCTTGGAAGATGTGATCAGGGTAGCCACACTGCCACTTGCTGGGGTTTGGAGAAGTGGGTTAATACCTAGCCTAGGTTCTGGGCTTACTTTGCTTGGAAGATCTAAGGCTGCTGTACTCTCCTGGTGCCACACATGCAGGAGGTATCTTGCTCTGGAACACTTCTGCTGGCAGGCATCCCATCCACAAGGCCTGGACATGGGAGTCATCAGGTAATCTCTGAGCCTGGCTCTCCAGCTGCTTATCTCCACCTCAGTTACAATCCCAATTACCCAGTTACAGCAATTAAAGAAAAATGATCCATGACAACACCAGAAGTTCTTATTTGTGGCCCATTCTCTTCATCTGTGAAAGATACTTCCTGGGGCCAGCACCAGGGTCTGCATGAGTGAGGTCTTCCTGAGTGAGCAGACCGAGGCAGCAGATTTGACTCAGTATCTTCTAATCAGTTCTTCTTTATTGCGTTGCTAGTCTGATCTCTGGAGTTTACAAGCAGAACCTCTGCCTTCACAGCAGATTTCTAAGAATCGCCCAGGAAAGCATCACCAAGCATCCAACCCCCTGATGCTCTTCCCCACCCCAGAGGCGCTGTCCCCTTTCCTCACCTCCCCATCGCTACGCTGGCCACTCCTGTACCCCCCAGCAGGTTCCCCGCAGCCCCCCCCCCCCCCCTTAAAGATCCATATAGTCCCGTGTAGTCCCTTTAAATCCCCATGCAGCCCCACGGATCTCCCCGTGCCACTCTCCAGTGCTCTCATCCCCTGCAGTGTCCCTTCAGCCCTAGAAGAGCCACCCCCACGCAGTCGCGGCAAGGGTTAACGGCGAGGCCGGCGGGCACATGACGGCATGGTCCGGCCGGGTTCCGCGCTGCCGGCGGGGAGGCGAGAGGTGAGCCCGGCGAGGCGTGCGCGACCGCTCCGCGTCCCTTTCTGTCCGGTCCCGCCTGCCTTCAGCCCCCGGGGAAGGGTAGGGGGAGCTCGGCCCCTCCGACACCGGGAGAGGGTGAGTCGGCAGCTCCCGTCCCCCGCGTCACAGTGGGAGGGGGGAGAGGGGAACGGGGAATTGCGGGGGAGAAAAAGCCAAACAAACGCGCCTGCGGTGAGGTTAGCTGGCCGTTACTCACCGTGCTGGCCAGCTTGCTGCCGCGAGAGGAGGGCGCAGCGTCGTCTGACAGGACGGGACGGACACCCACCCTGCAGACGGGTCGCGCCGCGAGTGAATAAGCGGAGATAGGTAAGGACGGCGCGACTGCCACCGGCGGCGCAGAGCGGCGGCAGCGGCGTGAGCGGCGCAGCGGGGCGGGGCGCGGCGGGGGGCGAGGCGTGGCCCCGGTGCCCGGTCCCCGCGGTAGCTGGCCCTGGGCCGGCCGTCAGCCGGGCACGGCACAGCGACGGGCAGCGCTGCGGCCGGGCAGCTCAGCCTCCCCGGCATCACGGCCACGACATTCACGGCTTTCAGCTGCGCCCTCCTCTCCCGAGACCGCGGTAACAGCTTTTCGCCTGGGTCGAAGCTGCTGAAGTTTCAGCTGCGAGGTGTGTGGGCGTTGTACGGGGTGGTGGTGGCCGTCTCCTGGGACGTCTGCCCGCAGATGCGCGTGGTGGTGGCAGCGGGACACCGGGGCAGGTGGCTGTGGCCCTGTGGCTCTGCCTCCCACGGGGCACCGCCGCTGGTGCCATGCCGGGTCCTGCTTACACTCGCACCTTCTACGCTGCTGATGCTGCAGTGTCAGCAATTGCGGCCGCGTTCCTGGAGGGTCCAAAGTCATGATGGGCAACGCGAGCGGGGCAGTGGCGTGAGTACAAGGCGCAAGAGTCGGGTTTCGCAGAAGTCACAACGTGCGAGGGTGCTGCAGCTGTCAGCAGCACATCGCAAAGCATGCTTCGGACGGGTGCTCGCTGCCGTCAGGTTGTCAGGTGTTGGGTTTCTCCAACGACTTCCCGAACTTTGTAGCTCATCCTAATGACAGTAACGCCGCTCCTGGGAAGTTCGTGCTGTTGCGCTGAAGCAGCCACTTGGAATAGTTCTGCCTTGCTGCCCTCAGTCCTAAAGGAAAAAAGGTTGAGGAGATTCTAATTACCATCGTAAAGACCTGAGAAAGTTTTTCTAGTGGAGTGGTAAAAGTGCTGGGTCCCAATTGCACGAGGACATGCATCATCCTATCCCCCCGATAACGGCTGCCTTCCTGGTGATAGTCGCAGCACTAGCGGTGGCTGCATTCTGTGCTCTGTTTGTACAGCTCCTTGCACAAAGGCATTCCTTACTGTGACTAATCTTCCCAGGAATTACAGTGATGCAAGCAATAAGTAATTAGTATATTTTATTATGCTAGCTCTGAGAAACTCAGTCATGTTTGGAGGCTGGTCATCTTACAGTGCTGCAGAGAACTTCCTCTGGCTTTTTTATACTTGGCTCATTGATGCTCTATCAGGAAGGCTTCCTGCTAACCTTGGAGAACCAGAAAACCCTCAGGCTGTACATCCCTCCCCTTGCTTTCCTTGGCTGACCACCCGCATTTAACCAAAGTGAGGTATCATCAGGGTACTGCAGTTTGGAAATCAGCCCCCCGTGGTGGTCCAAAAGTACAGGTGTTGTGAAAAGAACATGAGCTGCCAAAACGGTGGATACTCTGTCAGACACTTACTGTAGCAGTGCATGACTTCTGAGATGGCAGGTAGCATGGAGGGTCAGAAAGATTCTGTGTACATTGAGTGGAAGGCTTATTTGTAGTTAAAGTTTTGAAGCCACATTGTCTTCCTTTACTGCAGCTGTTATTCCTAATCTGCATGTTGTTCCAACCTTAATTTCCAGCACTCTGTTCAATTCTTCTTTTTTTTTTTTTTTTCCAGCTGAAACTCCTTCCCTTGGGAAGGAAGAGGAAAACCCATCACTGCAGTTGTTTTGTTTGTGAGCTATAGCCAGGTGCCTGTGCAGCACCTGTGCAGCAGTCATCATACCAGTGCTTTATTTGGTGCGGGCACAGTTTTCCAAAAATTAGTTATTAAGTCAGGGGCTGGTACCTCTGCCTGGGCGCATGCTTGTTGCACACAGCTGCAGGGCACAGCAACAACAGGAGCCTCCAGGGCTATGTTTCTGTAGGCACAGGACTATTAGTGAGTCATTGATGCTTTCCTCTGGACTGGTGCTGAGATGGGGCAGGTGGGGGGAGGATAGGCTGTCTTTGTGCATGATGGACTGAGGATGTGTGCACAGTCCTGCAGCAGACAGTCCAGGAGCACGAAGAGAGGTGGCCACGTCTTTCTCACAATGCATGGCAGCTGCTATGGAGCTGAAATAAGGATCCTTCAGCTTTCTTTGTTTTGAGATTGTGCTTGCTACCTAATGCACAAAGTTCCTGTGCCTGATAAATGTCACATAACTGCATGTCTCCTGAGCCAGGTTCATTACATCTCCTTAAACTGGCCTCTGGAGCAGTCTGACTCAGGTCTTACTGGAGCTGAAGGGTGTTTGCTTCTTACTTCAGTGGGTGAAGTGGTAAGCCAGCTCTTTCTAAACTGCACTGGAACAGCAGACAGTGTGACATACTGTGCTGCTGGCACAGGTTTGTGAATTCTTTATTTTGCTTTTTGAAGGATTACTAATCACATTTTCCAGGGGTTCAGTCTGACTTTAAATTTTACTACGTGGTTTTCTGAAAGTGAATTTATAAATCACTGTTGTGGATTTTGAGTAACTTTTTTGTCATGTTGTTATTGATAGAGGTACAGTAATAAAGCTTTGAGTAATATCAGCTTAAAAAAAGGATACTTCAGAAGTAATCAACCTAATTATATTTCCTTTGACATCACTGTGAGTAAGACAGGGCACCGCAGTGTCTCATGGGAGAGAAATATCTCACTGAAAGGTAGCAAGTGCTTGTGTTTCTTTGGTATAGCAAAATAATTTGTCTAGCACAACTGTAATATTCTTTGGTATTCTTGTAAGTTTCAGTCTTATTCAGCATTTCAAAGTGTCATGTAAGTCGCTATAATCAGGAGATATTTATGATGTGAAGGTCAGATAGACTGTTAGAACATAATTAACATCCTACTGGCTTTTAGTTTGTTGTATATGCTTTAATGCACCTCTAGGTATATCCAGTGTTTTGGTTTGAATCAGTTTGGCTCCGCTGGCTTTGAAATGAGAATGGCATTTTAATGGAAGCTGGTATGAAACAAATTAAATCAATGAAAGGGCATTTGTGACCAAATAAATAATAACGTCATTACTGTTAAGTACTCATTTAAAAAGATGAGGGAGTTAACTCTCTCCAAGATGTAAAACATATTTTGTTTGCACTGTAAAATAATGTCATACTTCTGCATTATAGAATCAGGAAAATGAAAATAAATTCTAGAGAAATAACTTGTTTCTGCTTTCATCAAAATGAACAAAAGTTGTATTGCATGCACTTGTAGACCATTTGGTTCAAAATCTGTCTTACTGGCTTGAGGAAAGAAATTAGAGGCCCAGAAACTTTTTCTCCAAATGTGAAAAACAGCAGTAGACAATGATAAAAGTGAGGCAAAGACAGAACAGAACTGTCTCCATGATTGTAAAGCAGAGGAGTACAGCAGGGAGATCAACCAGCTTTGACCTGGATTTTACCTGAGCTGGCAGGTCTGCATAAACTGTGTGTACTTCTGTTGATTAAATCAAAGGCACCTCTACTTAGTAAAGCTGATGCATTTTTCATGTATTTCTTTGATTATATTAGTACTTTTTGCAAACAGGGATTATTGACAAGAATGTTCTTTTCTTTGTAGCCGATTTATAGTGCCATGCTATATTGCCTTGCCAGTGAAACAACTGCATTTTTGTGTCCTTTTCTAAGGAGCTACTCACCTGTGTTAGGGCAAGGTACATTCTGCTTTTAAAACAAACTGAGAATTTCAGAACATTCAGCTCTGCCTGTCCTTAGTTGAATCACAGAGTGATTTGTGCTTCAGCTAGACATGAAAATTAATAATACTGCTTATAATTTGTGCACTACGTGAGTTTTATTCCTGTGATACACAAATATAACAAAGAAAGATAACATTTAGAATACATATTTTATAATCATTTCAGTGCCTATAGGTCATCTCTTCTTAAGAATGTCAGTCAGGGTGTTGCTTATGCCTTTGAATGTAATATGTATAGGTCTTTCATTGTTAATGAGTTTAACCTGTAGTGTATGTGTGTGTGTGTGTGTATCTGTCCATGTGTATTTACCTCTACAGTCACTTAGATGACTTCTACTCTATTCTGGAGATGTGCTATGAATGCAGTTTTGCAAAAGGCATGTATGTTGTTATGCCTTTTTTTTGGTTTTTTTTGGGGGGGGAGGGGG
The DNA here is from genome assembly GCA_035772895.1 of Perdix hodgsoniae. Classification (NCBI taxonomy): domain Eukaryota; kingdom Metazoa; phylum Chordata; class Aves; order Galliformes; family Phasianidae; genus Perdix; species Perdix hodgsoniae. Next base: position 1,272,076 of record JAPSGF010000114.1, on the reverse strand, counting down.
GCAGTGCATGGAAAGAGAAAAATGGAACACTGTAGAAAGTCGAGTTTAATATGAAAGCTTCATGCAAACTTCAGTCATGAATACAGTGGTCATAACTTTTCTGGCTTCAATGATGAAAGTCTCATGTGCTGAAGATACATGAATGAAAACCATAATTGAAGATGAACCTCAGTTTTATTGCTGTCAACTTTATTTATGTATCTAACCAAGTTAACTAGGCACCATATCCATGATTCAGCAAACTAACTGAACATGTACTTAATGTTAAACATATGAACATAGTGATTAAAGCTGGGCATGTACTGTTCAGCTGAATTAGGGCTGATATTACCCAATCTATGCAACATCTTAGCCTACTGATTTCACTGATGCAGCTTTTTTTCTACAAATCTTTTTTGGGTCAGGAAATGTTTAGATCTAGTTGAGGTGTTCAGGAAATGCTCAGATGTTGTACTAAGGGACATGGATTATGCGGAAATATTGGTGGTAGGTGCCTGGTTGGACTAGATCTTGGAGGTCCTTTCCAACCTTGCTGATTCTATGATTCTTGGATGCTGCCATTTGTTAGGTCATGGCTGAGAAGATCACTTAAACCCTTTACTGGTTCTGTCTTCTAAGAATGAAATAATGGGAAAAGTAAAATAAAGTGTCTTAGTGGAAAGTCAGGAATTGCAAAATTATTGGCATAAATTGGAAGATATTCTTGAAAATTGGCAGCTGAATGATGGCATCTAATATCCTCATGTAAATCTGCAATTGCAATCTGCAATCTGCAGATTTACAATAGAAATCTGCTTTTGCAGGAACAGCAGTTATGTTTTTGAATACCCACCAGGGCTGGGAGGGCCAGGGACATTTCTGTGGTTTTACTTTTCCCTCTCCATTTTCTTGTGTGTACATTCTTCAGAATGTGAACTGGCATCTCTTTCCTTTTTTGTCTACATCTACATAATGCTGCCCTGCTGTGTTTGCTTTGCAACACCATTTTAATTAACAGACCAAAGAGGTGACAGGAAAAGAGGAGATAGCCTGTTCATCATAGTGACCACAGTCTATAAGGGAGTCTTTTCAGTCTTGGCGGCATTCTTTCACTTGCTTAACATTCACTTCATTTCATGGCTGGTTTAGCTTATGTGAAGGTAGCTGACCTTATTGCAGTCTTCAGCTTTTGAAGAGGCAGGTTCTCTTTGTGTTGAAGTTGTGAGCCTTTGCTTAGCTTTGTTCTTTCTCCCTAACTAGCCCTGTAACACTTGTACATTGTTGCTTGTAGCCAGTGATGTCACAGAGTTAACAGCTGCAGGCAGACCTCTCTTTTACTTGGTGTTATTTATTACATCTTTTTATTATTATTATTATTATTATTATTATTATTTTAAAATGCGTTCTTTTTTAAACAGACATATTTACATTGGATTACTTACTGACTTTGGATTGATGTCAGTCATAGCTATGGGTCTGTAAAAATGCTCTTTGATTACATTAACTCCTTATAAATGAACAGGAGGTCATACAGTATGAGCCACCCGACCACAGGTATTCCTCATGTGCCTGTGTTGTTCAGCAGTCAGGAGATCCCACTTATCTGCGTTCATGCAGAAATGCCCTACCTATCTTCAGGTAACAGCAGTCCAAGCCCAGCTATTGGAAATGCGTTTGCTGGTATACAATCAAAGAGACCTCTTGCAGGAGGGGTAGGTCCTCAGAGCCTCATCATTAACAGTACACCTTCCTGCTTTAAGTCCCAGGAGACAAGTGGTTACAAATATGAAGCCTTTATTGCAAGGTCCAGTCCCACAGTCTTTGATGACGAAACAGCAGGAATTTGGAAACGTATTTTCCCTGTGTACAGGAAATGACATTTCTTCTGCAGTACTATATATCTAGATGATACTGATTTATTTGATGAAATCCTGTCTCTTCTTTAGCATTCTTTTACTGCAACAGAAGAGATATTGAAGCAGAATTCTACTTTTTTTTTTTTTTTTTTTTCACTGAAGTAATTAGTTGCTTGATTATGGCTAGGAACATTGTAATTGACAGCAATTGCTCATACAACCTAAGCTGTCCTATGTTTCCTTACAAACAGTGTGGTCTTACTTTGCTTTTCTAATCTAACTCAACAGATCCAAATAGTCACTTTGTATCCTGTAGGGACAGAATTTAGTGAGTACTGTCAGAAATATTCTGTCTTGGATGCATGAACACAGCTTTCCTTCCATGACTAACAACTGCTTACTCATGATAGCAGCAGTGTAGTCGTGTTTTTTTCGTGTACTTAGACAAGGCAAGCTGTAAAGCATCTTGGAGCATGTCTTAACCACAGATTTGCAATTTGGTTTTTGGAACCACTCTATAATGAAACATAGCTCTCACAAGATTTGTAGCCTGGTCCTCAGTGGTAAGTGTTTTTACATCAGATATTTACAAGTCTATCTGGAATTACTTTCTTGTCTGCTCCTGGGTCTATAAAGACTAAAGAGAATTTTAAGGTTTCAGAAATTATTGATTCTGGCTGTGCTAGAAATTAAGATGCTACTTTTGAGTAAATAGAATATCTTACTTTGAGAATTTAATGTAGTTTTTTTTTTAATTTTGTAATTTAATGTAGTTGATTGTAGACTTGAGGATTTCATGGATGGAAGAGAATATTTTGGAGCACCACTGATTTCCATTTGAGTGCAAATACAGAAAAGGAGACAGATTTCTTCTTTTATTCCAAGTGTATTGCTTCTTTCTATTTTCCTTCTTCACTTTGTTTGCATTAAAATTCATTGAGTCCATCCACCTCAGCATGGCAAAGCCATCAGTATTTTAGAATTAGTTGAAAGTTAACTGCCTGCTTGAGTGTTCTGCTGAGTCAAGCTTATAGTAATGCATAGATATATTCACTGGGGGACCTCTGACTGGTGCTTGCTTGGTGGTGGTGGTGGGAATTCCTCATAGCATTTGGCTTCAAACTTTTGCTGTTGGCAGTGAGAAGAAGTGGACTCTTTATGAGCTCTAGAGGAACTTCTCTCAGTCTGCAGGTAGAGCCTAATTCTGGTTCAGTCCAAAGTGATTAGTTTAAACTTATCACAGCATAGATCTCTGTCTTGTATTCTGAAAACAGCCTAATGTAACAGTTACTCCACCAGCTGTATACTTTGCAGACATCATCACGTGGCAAAGAGCGTATCACCTAGTTTATTGTCTTTGGTATTTGGGGATTTGGGTCTACTATGTGTAACCACAGTGTTCCTGACTGTTGTCGTTTCCACCCTTCTTCCTTGGCCCGCTCTCCTGTCACACGTTTAAAACAGTCTGCTGTTTTGTGGGATAGTGAATAGAGATTCCAGCAGAAGGCCTGGCACTGGGGAAGTTTGTAATTAACACTGCTACGTAAACATTGTTTGCTTGTAATATATATGTGACTGATAAGACAAGAGGCAGTGACAGTTCTAAAGCAAATGAGGAACACTGGGAAAGAGGTAAGGAGACAAAGAGAATGGGTGATGATATACTTGTCTTCCAAAAGCATATTCTGTATTTTTCTTCTGTAGTCAAATGATACAGGAAATCTGCATAGCCCTTAACTGTATCCTGTTCCCCTTCATCAAATGGATGTTAAAGTATTACACTTGTAAATGAGAGAATATGTTGTGATTTTATTTTTGAGAATTTATAGAATAGCAGAAATGCTATAAAATGCTAACAGTTGCCATGGAAGAAGGTACTACAAGCTTCAGATACCATGGACTTAAGATTCTATGTTTCTATTGATTGGGATTAATTATAATTATTAAAAATACTGCTTACAAAGTTAAAGTATGTCCACTATGGAAGAAAAAAGGTTCATCCACTTGGCCACATCCAGTTAATTTTCTAAGAGTTTGATCCCTGATATGCTGTTTAAACCTTATAAACCTTGTAAAACTGTTCGTCTAACAAGTGCCTGTGCAGTTTTTTCATATTATATCCCTTTCTAGTGGCTGTTACATAAAGGGAATTTCTTCTAATAGGCATTTAATTTAAATAAAAAATAAAGCTTTTTCTCAAGAAGTCAATGATTTTCCTTTTAGAATTGTCTCAAGATGATTTAAAGAAGCTTGCACAATTTGGAAATGTAGGGTTTTATTTATTTATTTATTTATTAATTTTAAAACATATGGGATAGTAAAAGCAGCAAGATACACAACAGACTGACCTAATGGTTTTAGAAAATAGCTTCCCTATTTTCTTTCAGTAATGGATAAACAGCACCACAACAGGGAAAAAGGAAAGAACACAGTATTTTAGAGCAGTCCAACCGTGTGCCTTATTTTCTGTGGATTTTTATTTATATATTTATTTGTTTATTTGGACAGGAGATGGTATTGTATGCATTAAGAGGTCAGTAATAGTCTACAGTAAGCACAGTATACCCTCAGCAACAGACTGAGAATCTTTTATTTGCATGAGAACTATCTTTTATAGTGATTGAAAGCTTTGACAGACAATGATTTTTAGAAAGGATGCCACCTCAAGTCACATTAGGAGAAAATTTTACACTTTTGTGCATGATGAGAACCTAAAGCATACTGTACATTTTTATTACATGGAGGAAAAAAACAAGTCTTAATAGACACTGATGTATGTTCCCAAAGGGGATATTTTGACACAGAAATTTGGTGCAAAATTCAGGCATAACAGTAAACATAATTGACACTGGAAATCTGTGGTCTCTGATTTCATTTGATATGTGTATTTGACCCTTTTTGTGAATATTCAGTTTCACACTTATCAGATTTGATCAGACTTTGAAAGCAGATCTTTATTGACAGTAGTTGCTTAGGTGGCAGAGAGTTGTAAAGACATCTGGGAAAAATAAGCAGAAAGAGGTGAGAACAGCAGAGGAAGATAGAAGTCCATAAGGTGATATCACTGATCTTCAGCTTCTCTTTTTCAGCACAGAAGATCTTTTGACAAATGTCTTGTACTGAAAAATAATGTAATTTAAAAAATCCAGCTTTCTACTGAATGCTCTATTACTATGGAAAATTTTAAAAGAAATTCTAATCTTAGAAAGGTCCAAATTACAACTGTAGCGATACCCAGACCATGTTATATATTTGAAGATGTACTGCTTAGCTTATCTAAATAAATATATCTGAGCAGTATTTCATATTAAGAATCGGGTAGCTGTTCTTACTGCTTGTCTTATTCACTCATTTGAACAGACAATATTTTTTTTAATTTGAGCTGGATGATGTTCAAACACATCCTGAGGGCTATTGTGACTAACATGGTAATAAAAATCCCTAATATTTCAGAAGACATCATATGTTTTTCAGACTGCCAACATGTTCAACACCTGTACCTCTCTCTTACTATATGAATGAGAACACCTTTTTCTGAAGTCCATGAAGAGGTATTAAAAACAAACGTAATTCTGGTAGTTTAGGTAGTGGAGAACACCTGGGCTGTTTCCCTTATTGTTGTCTATTTGGGGACAGTGGAGGGTAGGGTCCTGCTGGGGGACTTGGGGACTTGGTGTGATTCGCTGCAATCATACTTATGTGTTTATGGAAGTTCATTTGAAGTTTAAAGCAGATTTTCCTGTAATGTTAGATAATATATTGTAGTCTTCAAGCAGCTCAAATTTGTCAAGTGGAGAATTTCTGCAGTGATTGCTATTATCCATTGAGGTGTCGTTTGTGGAGGTGGTATAGCTGCTGCACTTCCAGCCATTGTGATTATAACACAGCAGTGATGCACCAGGTGGACACAGGAAGGGGGAAGGGTTTTGGTCTTCTTTACTTATCTGTTTGTGGTTTGAGCTAGTATATTTTGCAAGACTTTCTAGAAATTGTGAGCAGCTCTCAGTCAAGAGAGCTGTAGCCATCTTCTTGCTTACCCTGTTGTCTCTAGCAGCAGATGACACAGCATATGTAGAGAGTCTAAGACTTGGAAACTAAGCTCACCTCTTGTTCCATCCTCACTGCTCTATTAAAACTGCTGTGCTCAACATGTGAGTACGTGTCTGAGGCTGTATTATAACTAGGAAGACTTTTTGAGGGGAGAAGGGGGATGGAGAGGGAGGGTCTTTTTGGCTTTTTTTCATAGGCATTGGAAGGAACAGCACCTCCAATGTTGGTAAGCCGTGTGAGAACTGTTAAACCTGACTAGAAAGAATCATTTGTCTCCATTGTCCAAGAGAGCCTTGTTTCACTTCTGGACAACAGCTACACAGGTCTGTGAAGTCTGTTATGTGCAGAAGTGTTAATTAGTAAGCAGCTTGAGCCTCATTTGAAATCTTTTTTACACACTTATTTTGCTCTGTAGTACTGTTGTTTTTATGTGTCACTTGGCACAGCCTGAAAACAAGTAGTTCATCAGCATTCTGTGCAGTTCCTTACAAAGAAAGCTTGATTCAGGTCTTACTTTCTTTTTAAGCTGTTTTTTTAAAAATCAATTTTCAGCAGTTTTTAAGCCTACTTATTGACAATGTTTAGGTACAGCAAAGTGATTAAGTGATAATGATCTTAATTGTATCCAGTTTGACAGATTTTCCAGCCTGCATATGCTTCAGAGGACTTGACATGTTTGAAAAGGAACATACAACCTATCAAGGCAAGGAAGTCATTAATTACAGCTCGGACAATTGTTGATAACATTTGTTCTTGATCAAACAGAGAAGGGTCTTGATGGATTTCTCTGTCCTGTCCAAGACTTTCCAATAGAGCAGATGAGAACATGGGACTCTGTGCTTAATTCTAGAATTTGTTCTAGGCATTGGATGAAGAGGTTGTAATCTAGGCCTGCAATCTTAGTTAGATTTGAGGAAGGTGTCTTTGGGTTTTGTCATGTCTTTCATAGCATATACAAAAGGTCCACTTAATGTAAAAGTTGGTGGATGCCTGTTGCAAGACATTCCTTTGGAGTGGTTGTTTCAGCTTAATTTATTTTTTCTATCTGCCATGTTTCAGTCAGGTGTCAACTCCTGAAAATAAATGATGTTCAGAAAACTCTTGAAAATTAAGATTAGAAGGCAGTAATTTACAATGACATTGACAGTGTACTGTTTGAGTTTTTATTATAAGTAAGTGTTTAAAACTTTGTTTAAGAACAGAATATTCAACAAAATGTAAATAACTAGCGATACCAACATGTGTATTGGATGTGTTATAAAGGCCCAAGGCAACTTACAAAAATTCCCTGGAGAGTATTAGGCTTGACACCAAAAAGGATATGATACACCCAGAAGCTGTAAAATCCCTCAAGAGTATTAGGCATTTTGCCAACACTTGACAATTCTGCATTAAGAAGTTACTTTATGCTCAGCCTTTTATTTTTATTCTGTGCTTTGTGGGCTTGGACATTATGTTTTAAAATTGATACTAACTATATAAAATACAGCAATATATTGAAACAGTACACTCAAGTGTAGCTCATGCATTATAATTTCCATAGACAAAATATTACTCTTGCAGACTGGGGAAAGCCAGCTCAAGGTGATGAGTTATATTTATCAACAACTTTATGACACCTGTTTTCACCATGACATCTTAACCTTGTCAGTAGCATCCAAAGAGCACATGCAGCATCCAAAGCTACATGCAGCAAGGAAAGCATGGGCAAGCTTTATGTGTGATTTAATACATGATTTTTCATTTTTTTCTTACAACCAGGAGATGGCACTAAAAATGTCTGTATAGAAAGTTACATATTTCAGCCATGTTTTATAGGGATAATTTAGAATCAAAATCCAGTTGAAATGCAAACGTCCTAGAAGTTTTGTAACTGAAAATTCTTGAAAGCTGCATTAAGCGCACCTCTCCCCCAGCATAAAGTAAGGTCTGAATATTTTTGTGTGATTATGAGTATTGCTATGCCTCTGTTTTTATCAGCAGCAAATATTTTATAAGCTGCTTTTACATTTACACAGTGCTTTGAGATATGCATATGAGGTATCAAATACAAAATTCATTTTAGGACTGCATGTGTAACGACAGAGAGAGAAAACAGGATATTTGTGTCTTTATGTGGAAAAGCAGGGGTTCAAATCGTAGTTCAGTGTATAGTTAACCATAGATGTGCGCAAATACTGATTTTTTTCAGATGGATTTGGTGGTTTTTATTCCATATTTCCATAACATTCTTCTTGAACAAGATGCTTTTTTAGCAATGATATAATGTGATCTTCACCATGGCAATTTGTTCCTTCATTTGGTTTCTATTGCTGCAGGGCTGTTTGATACTGGTGAACAGGAAGCATATATACGGACTACTTGCTTTGTTTCAGCTATTCTCTCTGACCCCTTGCTCCCAGAAAACAGTTAGAAGAGAGGATGATCTTCTGATCTATTCCGTACATGACAAACAAGGATTCTCATGCAGATGTAAAAATTGTAATGATATAATTTTTCTTTGAATATCTGTGAGGTGGTATACTTTTGAATGGGGTTTCTACAACTGACTTTGGTAATTATTTCTGCCTTAAGGTTCAGTGGAGGTGGGGAACGTAGAATGATTTTTTTTTTAAGGTATATGCTTAAGTGTTTGAACTTAGCTTGCACAATAGACTAGCTTAAGATGTATCTGATCTGTTTTTATCTGGATTCTAAATGACATTTGCATATTATTTCTGTGTCTGCATTTCTGTGCCACTTACCTTTCCAGGGCAAATTTCATTTCCAGCCACTGAGATATTTACAAGCATTGTATATAACCCTGTACTTGAATTAATGGAGCATGGCCTGCATTGTAAATTGTAAGAGAGTAGATCATCTTTTCACAAAATCACAGAATCATTAAGGTTAGACTACTAAATCATGTAGTCCAACTATTGACTCATCACCACTATACTACTAAACCATACCTCTCAGAGCTACATCTACCCTCTTCTCGAAAACTGCCAGGGATGGTTACTCCACTATAGAATCATAGAATCATAGAATTACTCAGGTTGGAAAAGACCTTAAAGATCATCAAGTCCAACCACAACCTAACCATACTACCCCAACTCTAACAATCCTCTGCTAAGTCATGTCCCTGAGCACCACGTCCAAGTGGTTTTAAAACACATCCAGGGATGGTGACTCAACCACCTTCCTGGGGAGCCTATTCCAGTGCTTAACAACCCTTTCTGTAAAGAAGTTTTTCCTGATATCCAACCTAAACTTACCTTAGTGCAACTTGTGGCCATTTTCCCTCATCCTGTCACTTGTCACCAGTGAGAAGAGACCAACCCCACTCTTGCTGTAAGCACCTTTCAGATATTGGAAGAGAGCAATAAGGTCCCCCCCAGACCCAGTTCCTTCAGTCTCTCCTCATAAGGCATATTCTCCAAGCCCTTCACAAGCCTTTTTGCCCTTCTTTGGACCTGCTCCAGCACCTCCATGTCCTTTCTATACTGAGGTGTCCAAAGCTGAACACAGTACTCAAGGTGAGGCCTCAAGAGTGTCAAGCACAGGGGCAGGATTACTACCCAAGTTCTGCTCACCACACCATTCCTGATACAAGCCAGGATGTCACTAGCCTTCTTGGGCATCTGAGCACGCCGTTGGCTCATGTTCAGCCGAATGTCCATCAGTACACCAAGGTCTCTTTCCAATAGGCAGCTTTCTAGCCACTCCTCCCCAAGCCTGTAGGATTGCCTGGGGTTGTTGTAACCAAAATGCAATACCCATCTCTCTAGGTAGCCTATTCTTATACCTTACCACCCTTTCTGAAATGAACTTTTTTCCTAATATCCAATCTGAACTTGCCTGGTGCAAATTAAGGTCATTGCCTCTCATCACTAGTTACTTGAGAGAAGCCAATGCCCACATTGCTACAATCTCCTTTCAGATAGATCGTTCTTTCAGGTAGTTATAACGAGCTGTAAGGTTGGCTATTCCTTATAACATTTTTCTCTTCCAATTGTTTGGAAGTTGTTCCATCATCTTTCCAGACATGGAGGTGAGACTGACTGGCTTGTAGTTTTCTGGATCCTACTTCTTGCTCTCTTTGATGACTAGATTGATATTGTCTATCCTTCAGCCTTCAGGCACCTCTCCTGTTCACCAGGTCCTTTCAAAGATGATGAGTGGTTCCCCAATCACCTCTGCCAGTTCTCTCAGTGTTCATGGGTATATTCCATTGGGGCCCATGGATCTGTGTGAATTGATTTTGGCTAGACACTCTCTGGCCAGATCCTCCTTGATCAATGGGAAGTCCTTCTTTCCCCAAACTCTCTCTTACCTCCACGGTCTGTAATTCCTAAGGGCTAGTGTTAGCATTAAAGAATGAAGAAAAGAAGGAATTCAGGATCTCCACCTTCTTAGCATGTCCTGTTACCAAGGCACCCATGTTATTTCGTAGGGGACCCGTCTTTTCCCTAGTCTTCCTTTTACTGTTGACATACTTAAAAAAAGCCTTTTTTGTTATCCTTTACCTCCTTTGCCCAAGAGGGCCTTAGCCTTCCTCGTTGCATCTGTACAGACCCTAGCAGTATTCCTGTATCTTTCCCAAGCAGACAGGCCCATTTTCCACATTTTATGGACCTTCTTTCCTTTTAGTTTATCCATGAGTTTTTTGCTCATCCACACAGGCCTCTAATCTGGTCTAATTAGTTACTATTTTTCTGTTGAGGATGTGCATCATTCAGATTTAAAAGAATGAATGACAGCACAGCGATAGGTTCCTTCCAACAGGATATTTTACATAGCATACACTGCTGCAGTTGATTATCCTACTTGCAGTATAACAAGGCTGTACATCATGGATGTCCAACCTTTTGACTTGTCCAGTCTGTATCAAGTAAAAAGGCATTGTGTCAGGTTGCATATAAAATATATAATACTGTTAATGTATATTTGTAACAAAACTGATCTTTTAAAATATATTTTTAGTAGAATATAAGAAAAGAGCAACAACAAAAAAAAGTGTGATATTTCACCTTGTATTTCTGAAACTTATTTATCAGTCTGGTTCAGTAGAAAGGATTGCATTTCCTAGTGAGTTTTCAAAGTGTTCTTAGAGATTTTTGATGAAATTTTACTCTTCTTGTACTTCATTCTTGCAGAACTTGTTCATGAATGTATGTACTGCCAAAAAAAGCAATGACACGAATAAAGTGTGATTGCAAAGTGAGGGATATTTTTCTCTGTGAGATAGGTTTTATAAAAGTCTAGTTAAGAGACATGATATGATTGCAATTCTTTACATTTCATTCGAAAATTTGTAGGTTGTATATTTATGCTGACTAAAAATGGAGTTGCAAATATAGCAAAAAAATGATGATTTTTAACAATCTTACAATCTTGAATCTGGAAAGAGAGGCTGTGTATCTCTGGTGTTCACAGGACTGTGTTTAGACAGTGTATCAAGATGCATAAAATTCTTGTCATAACTTGAGCCTACTATAAGTTTAATTTTGAGCACTGTTATGGTCTGAAACATAGCATACGTAAGTTGATTTTCATCTTGAAGACACTTGTTTCACACTTAAATAAGCAGTCAAATCCACAAAAAGTGCTAGATCTGTGAGAAATTTTTCATCTTTATGTTCTGACGCAAATTTTCCTTTTGATTCTATAAATGACTTGATTTTATTCATAAAATCTTCGTAACGTTTTACCCCAACTTAGCCACCTTACTTCTGAAAAGTAAATTATGTCCTTATAATCCACATCTATACTTTTAATGAACTCCTGGAATTGGTAATGGTTCTGTTCATTTTACTTTATGAAATTCAAAGTTTGGTGACAGTCTGCACATTATCACTTTTTAAAGCTTTTGTACATAAATTTCATGATGTGCAGTGCAGTGGTATTTCATCAAACGTGATTGCATTGTCTTTTTATGTCATTTTATACTTTGATACTTTTTATGTCTATTTTATGTCATTCTTTTTTACCAACCTGTGCCACAATGCCATTAATAGCTGTACCAAATATGTTGACAGAGGTTAAAGAAAATCACTTTAGTGTAGTTTTTACTGCTTTGGGCAAATGAAGAGATTTAGTTACATCTTTTAATGGCACCAAAAAGTCATTTCTTCAATCATGTTATATTTGTTAGCCGTATCTCCAATAAAAGTGACTAGTTGAGCCACATCTGTATCATCAGTACTTTCATCTATCACCAAAGCACAAAATTCAAAATTAGCAGCTTTCCTCTCCAAATCTCTTCTGTCAGTTTTACCCATTTCTTCAGTTCTTCTGGCTATAGTCTGGAGAGTCAAACTGATTTTCAAAAAATTCATTATTTTTTTCTTAATCAGGACAAATAATATCTCCCACACTTCCCATACACTGCTTAATAATGTAACAACACATTGCTTTTCTGCAAGCAAATTTGCTACCATATAATTAGTTTTTATGAGTCCTTTTGAGTTAAAAAAATTTTTTTGAGGTGACAGACTTTTTCTGGTTTCACTGTTTTGACTTTACAAAAAACTTCTTGAAATGCATCCAATTGGGCAGCATGTTGTGGCATATGATGTCTTTTCAAGTTATGGCCTTTGAAAACTGACAGTTTCCTTACAAATGAAATGTAGAGCCATATTGTTTAACACAAGAAAGTACTCATTTGCTCATCTTTCATTGAACATTCTTCCTTCATCCAAGATTTTTCTTTTTTTGAGTTTTGTTCTCTTGTGAGACAGCATAGGTAAGTTGAAATAGCATTATCGGCAATCATTGCGCTTTACTCTTAACATAATTGCACGTAATGTGTAGTACTTGCAGGTTTTGATGTGACTGAAGGTGTGTGGCAGGTGCAAGGGGTGGAGTTTAGCATTGCTAACCGTGAGGACTATCTCTGTGTCCTCTTTTCAGCTGAATCAATCTTTATAGCCCACCAATGTTGTGTTGTTTCTGAGAGACAATTATGGGCCTGGCGTGGGCTGGGCCACTCAGTGGCATGGAGCAACCATCATGGTGGTGCAGGGCAAAAGGCAGCCACAGGATGAGTTGTGTTGGGCTGCAGTTTGACATGCCTGCTGTACATTTTTGTACCTGACGTTTGTAGAGGCTGACCTTCAGGAAAAATTAGACTGATTAAACAGTTATTGAAAGCTTCTGAAATAATGAAAGTTGCTTGCTTCTTGTATTGGTCACTTGAATTTGCCACAGGGTTCATTGATATAGTCTTGTATTTTTGAGCATTTTGTCTTCCACTCTGTCCAGAAGTATCCCTAAACCATTGTGAAGAAATCTTCTGAAATGAGCTACGTTTCAGATTAAAATGTTGCTCTGCAAACGTACTGCTATTTGCATGCAAATGACACTCAAGCTGCATGTGTACTAGCACGATTGCTCAAAATTTCACACATTGGCAAAATCTGAGCAATGGCATACGTATATTTTTATAATACAGTTTAGTTTTTCCAACACAAACACTCTGCTTGTATACATCAGCCACTTTTGTTTTTTGGTTTTAGAATCATAGAACCCTTAGAGTTGGAATTAGATGATTTTTGAGATCCCTTTCAACCCAAGCTATTCTATAATTTTATGATTCTGGGAATTTAGATTATTAAAGAGGTACCAAACCTTACTCCAGGCAGATGAAACTGTTTTAATATCTCCAATACAGTAGTGGGATAGTGCTCTTTCTAGAGTAGAGTAGCAGTAGTGCAATGTAACTGGTATTGTTTCATCTGCAGAAAAATTTAGTTTTTTCTGCTTTTAGGAAAAACAAAAAAAAAATAATTAAAAGATTCCTTTTTTGTATTTGGGAACAATTCTATACAGAATCTAGTTCAGCAGAATTAATGTGCAGTATTAAAACTTCCTCCCTGAAATATTTAACAGTAGATAAAAAACAGCAGTGTGACAAAAGAACACTGACAAGCTTGCAAATTGTAAATGGCAGGCTTTAAATTCACTTTTCTTCCTAAATTCACTTTTCTTTAGCATTTTTTAACTAGTTCAAGATAATAGTAACAAAGTAAATGATTGAATTTGGCGGATAGAATTTTCTGAGTCTGTTGTACCTTTGTGGTATATAGCTCTTCTGGATAGTCCCAACAAGATTTCAGAACTGTCATCTCCATGCAATGCCTGATTCACTTTCCTGTCTGTTAACAGATAACAACTGTTAATGTCAATTGACAGAGAATGCTGGCTGGCCATTATAACATAGATATGCCAAAACTTAAGGTAAATTTCTTAAATAAGCCATTTTAAAAATCAGGGCAACAACTGGAGTTAACATTAAAAGGAGGAAAGTGAGAGTAAAAAGAGCAATCAAAATGTGCACGCATAACTCCCACAAGATCTCACATAGACTCCTTGCTTGCAACAAGTGCAGGAGCTTGTGTCTCCGCTGCCCAGTCCTCTTCAGTCCTTTGCAGTCTTGACTGGAAAGGCTCTGGAATGAAAAGAAATTTATCATGAATGGCTTGGTAATATCCAAAACTAAATGGTTGAATCACAGAAGGGTTTAAAAAAAAAAAAAAAAAAAAAAAAAAAAAAAAGGAGATCTCTGTGTAAAATTTAGTCATTTTTACTTAAACATGGGAAGAAAATTCTATCAGGCACTTGAAGAAACACAATAATTTTTAATATTTGCCTGGATTTATGACTCATGCTTTATTCAAACAGCAGTTTAGCATGACAGATAGTCATCAACTTTGCAGACATTATCAATGTGAAGTTTACTTTGGCAACTAAGTATAGCTTAATTATATAAAACACATTGTAGTATTCTCATTCAATCCTTCTCAAGTGTTTTCAATGGCTTATTTCAAAGGATAAGTCAAGAGTTCAGCAGCAGCAATATTTGATCTAGACTGAACTTACATTTATTACATACTCCTATTTGAACATCTGTTTATAAGTCTGCATTTGGCTAATTCCAGCTAACTGTATAATGTAGTTGGTCTGTCATTAATCAACACACTCAAATTAAATGTTTGAGTTTTTTTTAATCTACTGACCCAATATTGCTGTCATTTAATCAGTGAATTGTATCTTCTAACCAGTCCATACTGTTTTTTTCTGACTGTTGTGATACTTGTGACAATAAGAGAAGACTGCTTATATGGATTTTAGCTGTAAGATGAGTTGGCTTTTGAAGAAGGAGGAATGTCTGAAATATCTTCTGTAATTTAAAAGAATTGCTGTTAATGTTAGGACCTCAGGGCCTGCTGAAAGACTACTTTTGTTATCCTGTGCATACTTCCTAGCTGACACTTCAGTAGTGGGAAGATTAGTGCTGCTGCCTGCTTCTTCTTCACCTGTCTTGGAGCTGTGAGGTGTTTTTTGTTTACCTATCTGTACCAAGACTTCTTGTTGTCAAATAAAACAGATGATGGGTTTAATCAACAATTGGAAAACATTCTACCCATGCTAATATCGCACAGCTTCCTTGCTACTGGTGAACAAGGGCTACCTTTCCCCACCAGGAGGATGGAGAAGTCCCATTGTCCCTAGCATTACAGTTCTGTCTGTTTCTCTTCATCTACTCTGCCACAAAGCCATTCTAGAAACCAGCATGCTTGTGCATGCTATGCTTTGGAGCTCCATGCTGTGCTTCAGATAACCCTGTCCTCTCCTCTTAAATCTCCTCTGCAATTGTCATACCTTCCTGCCGCTCAACCCCTGCAACTTGCATCAAACAGCACTGATGGAAAACTACCCCATGTGAAGAATTATACTAAGTTGTAATTCCGTGAAGTGGAGAAACTGAAGCCTAGGGCTTGCAAGAACTTTCTCTATTTCACTTGTGGGAAAATAAAGAGATGAGACTTACCAAATCCACAATTCTAATGATGAGTAGAATATGCTAAATAAGTTTAAATAGTTCTTGTTTTTAAATTTTGCCTCTGACAGAAATAACTTGTAGTTGATATGGAAAGTATTGTAGTGACAGATTCTGGTCCCTCTTACCTGCAAAATACTGTACTGTGGAAATCTCTGTAAATTGAAGTGCTAATGAAAGAAAAAGATCATAGCATGGACTACGAAAGATGAAATTATCAGTATATGAAAAGAAACTAGAACTGAATTTTAAGTGTAATTCAAATATAGATGTATTTCTGTTACAAACGTGGCTTTTGATTATAGCTTTTGCAAGTCCTTGTTCAATTGTACTGGCTGTAAGTATGCATTCAGATTAGATTTATGAACCTGAACACGTACTGAAACTGTTTTTATAGATTTGAATCTTAATATTCTGTAAATTAAGAAGGATATCTTTTAACTTGTAAATTTTCCAGTTGTATGCTGACATTTGTCAGGGTAAAAATAAACTTTTATTCTCAGCCATCAAGCTCAAAACATAATGCACAGGTCTTCCTCTCAGGAGAAGGAAATAAATAATCCCCTGTGTGCATTCTGCAGAAGATGGCTGCAGCTGCAGATAACTACATTAGTAAGAAATTGTACTATGGAGAAGAGAGTAGCCTTTTGGTGCTGGTGAATCTACACAAGGCCTTGCAATTGGAAAAATCAGCACTCGCTGAGAGATACCCGAAAATATGAGCTGGGAATATCTTTTTACATGTCTGTGTCTACCAGTGAGAGGTTATATCTTCTTTTAACAGAAAATATTCTGTAAATGATCTCTGACTCCAGCTTTAGATTCTTCTCTGTTCTGGAGAGCTCCTCAATTAACTTCTATAAAGAGGGGAAGGGTCTGTGTAGCCAGAAGGATATTTCCACTAGATGGTAACAACTTTCTGTCAAAGAGTAAAGCTGAAGCTTAGAATGAAAGGTTTTGTAATACTTTGTTTTACCTTTGGAGAGAAGTCATGGAAGTTTTATTAGAAAATGCTAAACTTCCAGAGAATCTGGAAAAATACATCTGTGCAAAGTGTTTCTGTAAAGTGTAGTGAGCATACAAGAAATTTTTGTTAGGTTTTAGAGTTTTACTATTCTTTGATTCCTTTTATATCTCATAACATGATATTCTTCATAGGAGACTTTTTTTTAAATTACTGTGGTGTATATAATGTTGAAAGAAAGTTAATTGAGTCTGTGTATAACCTGCCAAAGAGGAGTCAATTACTAAAGAACAAGAGTAGCTTTAAAGGATAAGAAAAAAAGAGCTTATATGAAGATTTTTTTCATGTCTTCTCTCTAAAGTTCTAGAAAGCCCCTGATTGCTTCAGAACAGGAAAAACAATCTCATCAAAAGTTAGATATTGAGGTGTTGAAGACTGGCAACTGCAAACATTTTGTAAATACTGAGTTATTGAAATAAAAGATTAGCGTTGGTATTTTCAGCCATTTGTACTTAAATGATTTTTTGCAAAAGATGCAATCCAGTATTTCAGTCACTTCATTAAGGAACTGTTCTAATGCACTGTGGTAGGATTTAGATTTATATTTTCCTAATAACCTTTCACATCCACTTTTCTGATCAATATTCTTACTGTTTATAGTAATATCATAGAATCATAGAGTCCTCAGAGTTGGAAGGGACCTTTAAAGCTCTTCTAGTTCAGCTCGCCTGCAGTGAACACAGGGGAGTGAATCCACAATTCAATCAGGCTGCTCAGAGCTTAGTCCAGCCTGACCTTGAAAATATCCAGTGATGAAGCATCCACCACATGTCTGAGCAACCTGTTCCAGTGCCTCACCATGCTATAAGGAAGAAATATTTCTTCCTTATACCTAACCTAAATCAATACTCTTTAGGCTTGAATCTATTTATCTGTGTCCTGTCACCAGAGGGTCCCTGTTGAAGAATCCCTATTTTTTTCTGCAGCTCCCCTGCTCCCCTTTAGATAGTGAAAGGCTGTTACCAGTTTACCTCGAGGCTTTCTCTTCTTCAGGCTGAACAGCCCCAGCTCTTTCCTCATAAGAGAGGTGTTCCATCCCTTGGATCATTTTTGCAATACTCCTTTGGTAATACTTCAACAGAGCTATGCCTCTTCTGCACAGAGAACATATTATTATTATGTGCCGTGTATGCACAGATCTTAAACGTGTGTGGACACAGTTATTCAACGCAAATTCAAAACAAAAGACACGAATCTTCTTCATTCCTAAGTACAAGTGAATCAAATAGTGTAGCTATCTGACTTGTGGCTGGAAAAATAGAATCCACTGATTCCCGCTGCATGGGTGATAAAATCAAAGAAGTGAAAAAGCTATTTTGATGTTTTGTTTTGTTTTTTTGTTTGCTTGTTTTTTTTTTCATTGCAGTACCACATTATGCCATGGTTTCCCAGTCTAACTGTTTTTTTTAGTATCTATTCCTCTTCAAGATTGTTAATACTTTATCTTCCTCAATCTGCTGCTGTTAGCTGCAAATTACAGAAGTTCTGTAATGGTTGTACTGTGCCTATGGCCATACCACTCAATCATCTGCCTAATGCTTTCAGTATATTTCTTTTTGTCTGAAATATACCTGGACTGTGTGTGTTAATAAACATTTTCCAGATGTTGCTGAGTCCCATTCAAACTCTGAGAACATGATTCTTTGTTTGTTGTTATGTGTGCAGGGTGAATTCCAGGCAAGAGTGAGCTGTGTCACCTCAGAGTCAGTGCCTGTGGCAGGCACAGTGATTCTGTAAAGACACAGACTAGTGCTCATTGATTCCCACAGATGGCTATATAAATCATAAGGACCCATCATAATCATTCAGGACCCGGGGAAATGACCGCAAGTTGTACTGTACCAGAGGAGGTTTAGGTTAGACTTAAGGAAGAACTTTTTCTCTCAGAGAGTGGTCAGGCACTGGAATGGCTGCCCAGGGAGGTGGTGGAGTCGCCGTCCCTGGCAGCGTTCATGAGGCGTCTGGATGAGGAGCTGCGAGATATGGTTTAGTGTTTGTGGTAGCAGTTTCCAACCTTGTGATTCTATGATTCTATGATTCTAAAAGCTTTTCTGTGGAAGTGGCCCTTAATAGATGTAGTGAAATCTAATGAGACAGAGGGCAGTTTTTAATATCCCAATCACGGTTGTTTTTATTTTGTTTGTTTTTATTTTTTGTCTTCCAGTCTATCTTCTCCTACCCTCACTGTACTCTGGTATTTCTCTGTCATTGTTACTTTTCTTTTTTGAACTTTTAAAACCAATGTTTAAATTCTCCCTCAGTCTGCAGTTTCTTTATATGGGTGATGAAGGACTACTGTGACAGCACTCACAAAAAGCAGCACTGTTCTGATGTTAAAAAGACAAACTTTACATGTAGCTATAGAAAGACACAGATATAGTGCAGATGTAACACCAATGTGTATTGTCTAATTGAAGTCCTTTTCTTGCACAAGAAGATACTGTTCGTTTATTTCTTTTTCCATTTATTACTTAACTGTTTACTTCTAATAAGATCAAAACTGGTTGAAATTCATTTGAATATCAGAGCTTGTGGTGTATGAAGAGGCTCAGGCAGAGGGAAGGAGAATGAGGTATATGTGCCCTGAGCTTACTCACCTGCAAAATAATTCTACCAACTGGACAAAGAGAATATGTTGCTGATTGCCCTGCTACCAGCAAGGGGGACTACTAGGGACCAAGTCTGTGTAAATGACATTTGGATTACTTGAGCAGTTTTGCAGAACTGTTCTTCCTTGGGGAGAGACCTGTGAGGGATTGTGCCTCAGGAGTCACAGATTGCACCAGGGAGATGCAGTTCCGTATTACTTTGTTTTCTGCACTGTCTGTACTTCTCTGGCTTTCTCTAGACGAAACACCACATGACCAGTTTTGCTGCACTGTTTGTTTTTCATTGGTTTGACACTGAAAAAGATATAGATGTGTTAGTCTAGTACTATGTGTTGCATCTTATCGTTGTTGCTTTGAAATACAAATTTTGATAGTCTTATGGCCTTGTACATTAAAGGGCAAGGAGGACCTGTGGAAACAAAATGCACAGACGCAGCTTACTACACTCCAAAGCATCTGTAGCTATCAGAAGACAAGGGTGACACTATCTTAGGAGGCGAAAAGGCAATAGAACTCAGTGTAGAACCTCTGCCTTAAGAGGAAAAAAAAAGAAAAAATAGCACGTTTACTTGGTTTATTCCTTGTAAATATTGGTTGTAAAAAGCACAACCAATTCAGCATTAAAATAAATGATTTACCACTTACAGTGGAAGGGAGTGTAATGCATCTAGAAAGTATTGAATTTCTGTTGCTTCTTGTTTTTTCACAAAAGGTCCTCAGGAAAGTGAATCTTAAAAACACATGACAGTGAGTTTGAATTTGCTGCTTACACACATTTTTTTAATGGCATTTCCAGAGACACTCAGCAGTTCTATCACTTGGAATGATCTTGAGGTCTGGGAGTAGAGTAACAAAATGAAATGAAACTTTATCGACACTGTTGGAAATTTTACTTTACACACAGAGGCAGGGACAGCAGTGTAGACATGAAATAACTTTGTTCTCAGGTGCCACTGAGAACTGCTCTAAGTAGGTGCTGGATTGATCGAGTTTTTCTAGGTACAAAATTATAGACTCCAGTGATCACCTTGAGCTAGGTTCTTGCAGATCTGCAATAGAGGGAGCAGCTAAGACACTCAGATTTCATTCTTCTAATGTTGAGATCATGAGCAACCCTTGTAAAAAAATAAATAAATAAATAAATAAATTATACTGTACAGAGATTACCTGGTTACATAATTTGTTCATATGTAGTTAATATACAAATATTGTAGACTGTTTTGCTATTGTTGGCACCATACAAAGCTGTGTAAAGCTATTTGTAGTTTTTAAATGTGTATTGATAAGTTGATTGTTAAATACCATACAAAGGTTTTGTGAATACCAACTTCTGAGTTTTCATGTAAGTAAATTAGGAATAAACTCACCATAAGTGATTTTGCATCCCTAGGGTTTTTTTGTGTGTGTTGCTTTCTTTTTTTTTCAGAGTTCCTTTTTTATCTGTAGATGATTTGCTACAAATACTTTCTCACTCTAGAGAATTGCCAGAACAATAGTGATGTTTGCCTGCAAGAGTTAGAACCACGTGAAAAAACTTTTGGCAGCATAAGTTTGCCAAGGAGCCCGTCTGGTCCACCAATGTCTTGTCCATAGTGAGTCAGTCCCTGCAGGCGTGTAGTGTGCTGCATGGCTACATGTCCTTAGTGAGCCCAGATTCCATCAGCTCACACATGTGGCTCTCCATGTCAAGTTTCTTCTTAAGTTCCTTTTCTTACACCTCCTGTTGGCAGGTACGGGAAGAGAAATACGAAGTGATCCTAGTGTTTCAGACAGCATGGCTGATGGTTTCAGGAGAGGACAAGCAGGGTCTTCCTGGTACCTTCACTAGTCACTCTGAGTTTGACAGTGAGAAGAAAATGTATACAGGGACTTTTATAGATGGTTTTATGGTTTGAAATGTTGAAATGTTGATAAATGTCAAGTGCCATTGTATGCACAGAGAGCTTTGCTCTAATATCTTCCATGTGCAGTGAGTAACTCAGCAAAGCTAAGGAGAAAAAATTGTATGTGAAAATATGTACTTATTTTTTGGAAGAGGGTATTTTATAACCTAATGTTTTACTGCAGTAAACAGTGTATTAAATGTGATCAGAATTTTTTTTTCAACAAATGTTTTCAGCAATTACATTTCATTTCATAGTGTTGATTTATAAATTGAATTGAGAGATCTCTGACAGTACAAGAAAAAGTGTATTCAAATTCTTGATTAGAAATACTCTCTGAGTTACCCTGTTTTTGTAACGCTGTACATAAGGTATTGGATGTGGAATCACTAAAAATGAACAAAAAGCACTTTAAAATTTTCCTTCTACTTCAAATTCTTCTTTTATCTGTCTTGGGTGGGTCTAGCCTGAGAAAAATGAATTCTTGATTTCTGGGGAGATAAAGAGAATGTTTAACACTGTTAAACCAGAAAGAACCAATAGGCTTTTGGATTTAGAAAAAAAATAATTTTGCAAAACATGAAAAAATTATCAGGAGCATATTCTTTCCACATTATTGCTTTTGTCATGAATTCCTTCATCTCATACTGGACTATAAATTAATTAGTTGTCAGCAATTTGAATAGGTCTTCACTCTCACATCATTAAAATAATTATTTTAAATTGGATGCCTTAGTCCTATGTGAGGATTTGTATATTTCAGCATCTGACTTTTGATAGGTAAAATTGTAAAAGGATCTAACCATCTTTTGTTTGTTGATATCGTTGACTTTTTTTTTTTCCAACTTTTGTTGACTTTGTAATATCTCTAAATGATGTTAATCCATTTGAAGCTGAGAGACACAGTCTCAGGATATATGCTTCCTGCCTGTTCACCTAGGAGACTGAAAAGGAGTTACCTTGCAGGTTAGACAGGGCAGTCTCAGTGGTTAGGTTTCTTTTCTGATCCCAAGGACAGTCAGGAGGAGCTACCAAAAGGAAGAATATCTAGTTGTCATACATACCTGGCAAAATTCTGCTACATGCTTGTGTGGGAACTGTTGAGTCACAGTCACTTGGCAGTGCTTTCCCTCCCCAGCCTGTTCCCGTGGTTTCCCATGCTTTTGCCCCTTCCATAGTAGTCCTCTCACATCTCTTTGGTTTATTCAAGTGTACAGGACTTGGCCAGGGTGGAGTTAATTTTCCTCATAACATTCTCATACACTGCTGTGTTTTGTATGTATGGCTAGACAGTGTTGATAACATACCAATATTTTGACTCTTTCTGATTAGTGCTTGCAGTGTCAAGGCTTCTTCTCCAATTTGTTGCCCCCCAAAAATGGTGTGGGCATGGACTGAGAGGAAACAAAGCCAGACAACCAGCCCAAACTGATGAGAGAGGTATTCATGCCACATATTGTCATTCTCAACAGTAAAAGCTGAGAAAATGAGGGAGGATGCAGGAACATTCATAGTGATGGCATTTGTCTTCTTGAATGACTGCTATGGGTACTGAGGCTTTCCTTGCCAGGAAGTGGCCGGATATCTGCCTTCTGATGGACAGTACTGAATAAATTTACTCTTTTTTGCTTTGTTTCTGTACATATCTTTTCCTTTCTTTTTTAAACTGTTGTCTCTTTTCCATGCTACTTTCTTGCCCTGTGCTGTTAAGGAAGGGGAGTGAGAGAATAGCTGTGTAGACATCTGGCTATCCACATCCAGGCTCTGAAAATTCTGCCAACCACAGGCTGCCAATATTCATTCATATCTGCTTTGCAGACTTGGTTATTTAGTGTTGCTTGAGGATCTAGTCATATCAGAAAAAATGCTATAGCTGTTTCTCTGGTTGTTGACTCTTTTCCATTGGCATAGTTCAGTCTTCTGCAGTGTTATGGAAGTGGCTTTGTTTTGTGTCTTCAGCTTGCAGCCTCTGTCACAGCTACTTAAAAGCAAATTTACTTGTTGTTAAATGAAGTTCAACAAAGAATAAAGCTGAGTGTAGATTCCAAGAACAGTGAAAAACAACTATAGCTGCCTGTAGGAGGTGCTGATTTATATCTATCTATATATATTTATATACTATTCAGACTAGACACTTCAAATCTTTATTCAGTGAAAATCACACCAGAATACTGGGGGAACAGGCATTAAATTCTATGTAGAAAAATAACTGAAGTTCTGTATGATGGAAGTTTGAAAAATGACTGAAGCAGCTTATACAGTGAGGGTCTTTTTTATAGATAAGGACTTTTGTACTTGAGAATTTAATTTCAGTGAAAGTCTACAGGATTAAGTCTTCAAAAAAAAAAAAATTACATCATCAATTTTAAGCATTTTTACTCTTACCAGTACAGCACATTCTCTCCATAAAGCTACCATGAGTAAATACGTAAGTATCACTTCATTTTTTAGAGGTATGGAGAAGAGATGTACAGCTGGGATTGTGAACTTATAAAAAAGAGTTCAGTTTCCATCAGGACATTTGCATATTTTTCTGCCCTTTAACAAAGGTACTTCAGCTCAGAGCAAAAAGCACATGCACTTTCCTTTTTATATCCGTTTGTCCGTGAACAGTTCTTTCCAACACTTATGAGCCCATGTACTCACCAGTGTGTTGTTATGTCAGTATGGTTTCCTGTGTCTTTGCATCAGACCTTATTCAGTAGCCAACTTGGGATAACAAACCATCCTAACACAGCAGCATCCTCTTCACAAATCTGCAATTAAGCTGTAATTCTCTGGAAATCAATTTTGACAAAAATGACAGCTCAAGGCATGAAATGGAGTTGTCTATGCAGAACCTGAGCCATAAAGTGACTTTAATCCTCCCTGTTACTAACCTAGCTTTATGAAAGGTAAATGAACTTAGTTTGACTAGAAATAATGATATATATATATTTTTAATCTTTTATTTCTGGGCACAACAACAAAGGACCTGGGAAATTTCAATTAATTACCACTCCTTGGGCTAATTAAATAATAAAATTAGAAGAAGAATATTGAAGGCTTTGAGAAGAGTGGAAGCATGTAGTGACAACACCGATTTTAAATATTTGTGGCTGTGTGATTTTTATTTTTTTTTTCCCCCAGGGCTTGCCTCTCATTGACTTGAAGGGGTAAGTGTAGAAGGACAAGTGAAAGGCTTTGTTTGTGTCATAATGTAATAACATTTCAGCTTTTACGAAATCTAAAATGTCACAACTGTCATTTCATTATTGCTGTATGCCTTTATTGACTATCCATTTCATAGTACAAGAGAGTAGAGGAAATTTCCAGAGAAATCATGCAAGTAGATTCTAAAGGAGTAATTTAATATAATTTCATATACTCTGAGCAGAGAAAATGTGTATTTCACATATATAGGCACATCTTTATAAAAGAGAAAAATCTCTTTATGCTTTATTGACATGCCTTTCTGAGTTTCTAACTTACAGACTTTAAAAAATAAAAATTACAACAACCACATTATGTTTGAATTGATTGTCATGAAGTTGGAACAACTACAGGTCAGTGTAGTAAATTTTAAAAGGATTCAATTAACATGCATCAAAAACATTGCATTTTTTTTCTTTCCAAGTGTTTTTTTTTCAGCCAGAAGAAAAGTTTCTTGTTGTGTGTGGAAAGAGATTTGCATAATGCCTTGAGATACCAGGGTTGCAGAAATTTAGATTTTGATGATGTCTGATAGGCATGCTTGAAATGTATATATCAGTTAACAAGATTATTGCTTGAAAAGACAATTGTATTTTTACTTACAGGTTTTTCTGAGGTGGTAAAATGCATTGGTATTTAATGAAGCGTGAAACTTTTAAATTAACCGTGAAAGCAATAGTTAAACTAATTAGCTGAGTACAAAGCTTCTTAGAATACATATGTTATATTGGCTTGTTATTTCTGCCTAGTTAAACTGTCAACTAGGATAAAGTTGTCACATTATTGCTTAAGAGAAACAACATTAAACAGTATCTTGTTTTTAATACAAGAAAAGATAGAAAATTACTTCTTTGCACTGCTCAGAAACTCAGGGACAAGGCAATTTTTAAAAGTATGGTTTAGTTATCCTTGAACAATTGACTTAATCTAGGAAACAAAAGCAAACTGAATGTTATTGCAAGTCCCTTGCATTCCTACTTGAGTACTCCAAGAGCCTGTTTCTGCAATTTTTTCTTTTTATGCTAACATTTGCCACCTGTTCTTATTTAGTATCACTGTTCAGCTGGTTAGGTTTTTTTTTATTATTATTCCTGCTTGTGTGTTTCATTCTCTTGAAGAGAATTCTCTCTTGCTTTCCTGAGAAGCCATGGTTAAATAACTTAGGCCATCTGTAAAGATCTAGAAAGAATACTTTGCATGGGATTGTACTTTAATTTTTGACAGAACCTTTACTGCATGGTTGTTTTTTTTGGGGGGGGTGTTTGTTTGTTGGTTGGTTTTTGTTTGTTTGTTTGTTTGTTTTGTTTTGTTTCTTCCTGAAAAGATGTGTTCATGGATCCCATGGATCATGGGATGAAATGGCACTTATGTGTTATGGTTCCTAGAGTGAGAACTGGCCCTTGATAGAGTTAGGAAGAGCCATCTGCCATCCTGTGGTAAGGACTTCTGTGCAGCTGGTAGCAGGCTTTCCTAGAGCTGGGCTGTGATAATTCACTGGACTTAAGGAAGTTTAAATCAGCTGTGTCCCCATGCCCTTTATGCTCTGCTGGATGGAACTAGCATCCCAGCATCCCAGTGGCAGAAGAGAGGAAAGATCGTCTCTTCTCCCGGGGTCTGGAGGAAAGATGGGCACTACCTCTGCTCCTGACTTTACTCGTGACCCATACAAGGCTGTCTCCATGCGAAGCAGTGTTTGGATGCTAAGCGTAGCCTGATGAACATAGTGGCAAGAAGTGAAAAGATATGTTGTGGACAGGAGATTACTGCTATGACGCATTCCTTCAAAAGTCTTTTCAGTAGTGTTCTGTGATTACTGACAGCACGGCTCATACCATTTTCCTAAAACACTAAGGATGTGGAGATAACAGAAAATATCTCATTTAAGAATCATTTAATTAAAATTAGGGGAAGAATTTAAGGAATGTAATGAAAAAAATCCTAAGTATGTATTTCTGATAGGGAGAAATAATGCACAACATCTTACTGAAGGTTGAAGTATAAGAAGGAAGTTTTTGTGGAAGACAAACTGTTACAGGATCTGGAGAATTGTTTTCCTGAGGTGTTTTCTTAGTTGGCAAGGGAGACATATTTCCCTTCTAATTTAGTGCAGATTTTACAGAACTTGAAAGTAAATTAATTCTTTCCAAAAGCATTTCATCCAGGTAATGATTGCCTAATCCTGCTTTGTAGTGTCTTTGTGGTGATTCATTAGTACATGATAATTCTTCATTGCTGTCAGGTGATATCAGTGAAGTTTTACAAAACTACTGCTGAAATCAGTCAGCTTTATTTTTCAGTTAAGTGCAATACTGCCTAATGGGCAAAGTATTTCTCTACAGATTTTATCTGGAGTCATACCATACATAATGTATCAGGAAGTTTTAACAATAGTATTTTTTTTTGTTTGCCCCTTCAATAGTGCCACTTACAATTCATTTGAAAAAGAAGCCAACAGTATGTGCTCTCATGCATATAAAGATGTAGATGTATGATCTGTGTAAAAAGAGTATTTTCCCAGTGGGACTGAAAATAAATGGCAATATCTCTGATTCCATTGCAATACTCTATGTATTTTTTTTTCTTTCTTTTTTTCAGAAAGGCAGATTAAATTAAGTTCAGACTAAGTTTAGTAGGTAGAAACTTACTAAAGTTAATATGAGTAATGTACACCAGATAGAAATAGTATCATAGACCAAAGATGTAGAGTAGTATGTTTTCTTTTGTAGAAGAGCATATACAGTACACAGTCTTAACACTGACAAAAGCAGGAGCATATGAAAATAGGGAATACTTTAAGGAAAAGAGATAGGACAGAATAATCTACTTATAACAAGTAAGGAGTTACCCTTTACAACTAGAACATTTATATTTTAATCCAGTTAAACATTTACTGGTTTATGCAGTAGTTAAATGATAACTTCCTACATTTTATGCAAAATAGGAAAACAAAACAGCTTTCAAGATAGCTTTTTAATAAATGGGGGGCTTTCCTCTTATAAAACTGATTCCACTTACTATGCAATGTTATAGAAGTCTTTAATTGAAAAATCTTGTTTACAGTATGCATTTTCACCTGGAACTTTCCTGAACATAACTGTTTCATAATATATTCTTAGTTTAGCCATTAAGAGACCAATGTTTTCATTCGATTAAATTCCATGGTTAAATTGTTCCATAGGTGATCTCATTGCTGTCTGCTTTAAACCAGCTGAGTTAATTACCTGCAAGGTATTGTTTTCACTGGTCAGTTCTGGATAATTTTTTACCTTGGTTCCACTTGAAGGGAGACATTGTTTTTAATTGTGCTTTGTCAGTCTCTCTTTGTCTCCCAGTAGAGTTTATGAAAGTACATGGTTGATTACTTCATACAATGAATGTCAAATAACATTGGAAATGAGTGCAAACTTACTTACCAAGCATGCTCTAGTAGTGAAGAAACTACAAGGTTCAAAGCATGGAAAGCTTTCACAGTGCATACGTAATATTTTCTCATAATACAGTGTAACCATATAATTCTGTTCAATGTATTTACTCCAGATTATTTTTCTTGATTGTGAAGATTAAGCATCTGCAAACAACTACACACCAAGGAATTGCCAATACCAGTCAGAATAATGGTCTTTCTACCTCACTGTTCAGTGTCCACTGCCTGAAGTTTTAGGGGAAATTTCTTACTAAGAAAGCATTGCTAGTTCTAAGTTTTGAGTGAGTTGTCAGCTAAGATCAAATCCAAGAAGTTAGGTTAAAAACATAGCAGTGTTGTTTGTTTTTTTAAGAAGGGTAATGGTTTAGTAATTTCCTTGTATCATGATTTGCAGATTGTTTTCCACATAAATGTTGTTCAAACTCAACATAATTTTGGTGGAATTTTATGTGGCTCACCTACAAGGCTGAAGGGACTCTTAAAGATCATCCTGTTCCAGCTCCCCTGCAACGGACAGGGAGATCTGTCACTGGACCATGCTCAAAGCCTCCTCCAACCCAGCTTTGAACACATCCAGATATGGAGCTTCTGCAACATCTCTGGGCAACCTGTGTCAGTGTCTTGTTACCTTCATTCCTTATATGCAGTCTAATGTACTCTCTCTCTCAAAAAAAACAAAACTATTGCTCCTTGTCATGTCACTACAGGTCCTGGTAAAAAGTCTTTTCCATCTTTCCTATAAGACTTCTTCATATATATGAAAGGCCACAATAATGTCTTCCAAGGGCCTTCCTGCTCTTTTCCAGGTTCTCCCCAACTCTCTCAGCATCTCCTGACAGGAGAGGTGCTTCAGCTCTATTATGATCCTTGTGGCCTCCTCTCGACCCACTCTAACAGTTTTGTCTTTTTTTGTGTGTGTGTGCTGGGGACGCAAAACAGTATGCTGTACTCCAGATTCTCTCTGATGAGAGGAGAGGAGAATCACCTCCATTTGACTGCTGGCTGTGCTTCTTTTTTGCTGATGAATCTTGTTTTTTTTTCTTTTTTTTTTTCCTTGTATTATTATTTATACACAGGAAGCATAGTTTACAGTTACAAAGATTAGATAAAGCAGTTTCATTGTATAACATGAGTTACATGACAGAATTAGTGAGTTACTCGTGGCTTGGAAAAGTAGGTAAAGAAACTGTTTTTCAATCAATATTATTGTGTGTTTACACAAACTTCATTTTGGACTCTGTCTCCAAAAAGTATGAGAGCAACATGAACTAAGATGAAAATCAGTGTACCCAAATTAAACTAATCATATTTTTCTGTATTCCTTGAACGTTCTTCAGAAGTTTTGTGGTGAAATATTTTGCATGTCAAGGATGAGTGAAGCTTACCTATTAACTAACTATAGAGAATAAATAAGGAAAACAAGCAAACCAAGGAATGAGGAAATGAATTGATTAAACTATTTCCATAAAATATTTTTGCTGTTTATACTTGTTATCTATTACTGTTAGTTATTGATAAACAGTGGTTTATATTTATGTGTAATATGTTTCTTTGGAATATATGATGTGTTAATCATCTGCGGCTCTTTCTGTCATACAGCCTGGACTTGATTCCTCCTCCTATTCTGTTTTACAATACTGTTGCCTTTATTAAGCTACCTCCTGATTTAAATCTTTGTGTATAAGAAAAGAAACTAGTTATTTTGCTTATTTTTGCAATACTCCTTTCATGTGTTTTTTTCTCAGAATCTCCAGTGTCACTCAAAACCTTCCAGTGTCCTTCAGAGAGTCTCCCATTCATCTCCACTCTTGTGAATTCAAGACATTAAGGAATTCCTAGTTGTCCTTCTACTGATCCAGGCTTTTCAGGCTTCAGGTCTGAGGGCTTCTCTAGCATTGGGTGTATATAATGCGAAATGATCATCTGGGACCTAATCTTTCTTTCTGGTCAAGGTTACTCAAAACTTTTGAGCACATTTATTACAGCTTACCTTATACTAGCCATCTCAAGTGTCTACACTGCTCCCGTTGAACTTTGTGCTGATTCAGATGTGGTCTGTACTCCTGCAGCTGGATCAAAGCCAGCATAAGCTTCATATCTTGTGTCCTGGCTTAACTTAACACACCTGTGATTGTCTGCTCGTGTCTCATCAAATTAATACTGCTTGGTGACCTACAGGGCACAGATGAGATATTGATGGTAGTCTTGTAGCACATATATACCTCTGCAAAATTGTTGATAAAATATTATGACTTTGTTAGCACTAGTCTTTTACTTTACATTCTCTGAGTGGTGGGAGCTGATAATAGGGTCTTTCTTGATTCTCTCTCTTTTTCTTTTAATTGTAAGAATGGTCATTTTTTCTCCCATAAAAGCAAATACTTGTCAATGTCACAAAGAATAAAACTTTTCATTAAGCTTCTGAATCAGAAAAATGCTTTGGCAAATGTTTATTAGGATCAGAGTTCTCTACTAGTTTTGTCTGTCATCCAGAAATAAAATCTTTCTAAAGTACTCTGTTTCTCATTTTTCCGTTTCATTGACAGACAAACAGACTATCTTTGGCTTTCATCCTGAGCATCACTGAGAGGGCTGTTTATACACTGTTAATAAGAGCAAAATTGCAAGAAAAACTGGGGTGTATTGAGGATACAGTTATATCATAACAGTACTGGATTGGCGTTACTGACTTTTCTGATTTTTTGGGGAGGGATTTTTTTTTCTGATATCTACATTCCAAGAAGCTTGTATTTAGTCATGTATAATTAATGACCTAATTTTATGGTTGCAAATTGTCATTTGAATGGACTAGGTTAGCGTGTCCCCAAATGAAAATCAGACAAGTACATAGACTTTTGATTTCCTGGATATGATAAACTAGGTATTATTGTTTCTATATCAACTTGTAGAAAGTGGCTTTTGTGTGAAGGGCATTAGGTTGTCATCTAGGAAAGAATCAGAACATCTTTACTCAAGTTAAATAGTAGTTTGCTATCTCATCTAAGCAGTAAACCCTACACACTTCTCAAGTGTGTTTCAGTGTCAAAAACAGTTTAATTTTCATAGAATCATAGAATAGTTTGTGTTGAAAGAGACCTTTAAGATCATCTAGTTCCAACCACTCTGCTACAGGCAGGTATGCCTTCCACTAGACCAGGTTGCTCAAAGCCCCATCCAGCCTGGCCTTGAATACTTCCAGGGAGGAGGCATCCACAGTGTCACTGGGCAACCTGTCCCAGTGTCTCACCACCCTCACAGTAAGGAATTTCTTCCTAAGAAGAAATTCTTCTTTCAGCTTAAAGTCTTTTCCCCTCATCCTGTTGCTACATGCTCCTGTGAGATGTCCCTCCCCAGCTTTCCTGGAGGCCTCATTTCAAGTACTGGAAGGCTGCTGTGAAGTTCCCCCTGGAACCTTTTCTTTTTTAGTCTGAAGAGCCCCATCCCTCTCAGCCTGTCCTTGTAAGGGAGGTGCTCCAGTCCTCCATCATCTTTGCAGCACTCCTCTGTGCATTCTCCAACAGCTCCATGTCCTTCTTGTTTTGGGGACCACAGAACTGGATGCATTACTCCAGGTGGGATCTCATGAGAGCAGAGGAGCAGAATCACCTCCTTCAACCTGCTGGTTATGCTTCTCTTGATGCAACCTGGGATACAGTTGGCCTTTTGAGCTGCAGGTGCATTTGTCTGAATTATTCTAGCAAGTTTCACTGCTTTACATATGCTTTGACACAGAAGGTATTTGTCTCTAGGCAGTGACAATACCTTTCTTAAAAACAGCTGACTGTGTGTAATGTGCACACATAGGTATATTGCATTGTGTATTTTATTTGATGCAAATGTGTCACACTAAAATAATGAGGAAGCATTCATATTATTACTAGCGTCAGTTTATGCTTTCTTTCTTAATAATTTTGCAGCTGGTTTTCTTTTAGCATCCTCTAACATTGTGGAAACTACTACTGAGTAGCACTGATTCAGCTGTAATGAGTTCAAAATGCAAATTACTGCACAGGAAAGAAAACAAACTGCTTTCTCTTATTCTTTTGATTTAATTGAACATCTCTGTTGAAAACAGACTATTCCTGAAGAGATTAAAAGCTGCTTTCCTGATACTCAAAATGAAGTTAAACACAGTACAAGGAATTAAATGTATAAATGCATAAATGTTTTCCCTTGCAAGCGTCCAATTCTTCTAGTTAAATTTCAGTTTAGGTTCTTAAATGTTGCTGTCATTCCTTATACTTAAGTTTTCACCTAGATGCATATTCTTAACTTACGTTTCTGAGTAGTAGCAGTAAGCAAGTTGTGTTTGTTAAAAAGCGCTGACATATGTCATCCCAAGAAGTACATTTGGGCAGTATATAATGCAATATATAAGTGTATATATAACGTGATCAACTTCTAACATCTTTAATGGACAGTTTGGTCTGAGGATTTTGTGTGTACTCCTTACATACTTGTGAGAAATCAGTGGTTTGTCAAAGAGAAGAAAATGAGAAAGTACAGACCTCCAAAACAGATTTTATTTTCCTTATTAAAAACAGAAACCATCGTCTGAAATTGCTATGGTGAATAATAGAATTTTAAGATAAACCCATCTTGGGAATGGAGGAGGGCTATGAGTGTCTTAATGCACTTCTTTATGGAGATCTCAAGCCATCTGAAAACACTTGTGAAATATGAGTGAATTGTATAGGTATCCTGCTCTAGGTAGTAGTCTGAACACAGAGAAGCTTCTAGAAATGAGAAATATCTAAGTATTAACTTCCAAATAGCTACTACTCCTATATTATTGTCCCATGCTACTGTGTAGCCATCAATTTTGAGTCATGGCAGCAGTGTCTGAGAGCAGATTGTGGCCTTCTAATGGAAGTCCAGGATTCTTCTCTGATTCCAGCTCTAAGTCCTATCTGAGATATATATCTTTATTGATGACCTGGATGAGGGCATCGAGTGCACCCTCAGTAAATTCACAGATGACACCAAATTGGCTGGAAGTGTGGATCTGCCTGGGGGTAGCGAGGCCATACAGAGGGATCTGGACAGGCTGGAGAGCTGGGCTGAAGCCAATGGAATGAGGTTCAACAAGACCAAATGCCAGGTCCTGCACTTCGGCTACAACAACCCCAGGCGACGCTACATGCTTGGGGCCGAGTGGCTGGAGGACTGCGTAGAGGAAATGGACCTAGGGGTATTGATTGATGCTGAGCTGAACATGAGCCAACAGTGTGCCCAGGTGGCCAAGAAGGCCAATGGCATCCTGGCTTGCATCAGAAACAGTGTTGCCAGCAGGAGCAGAGAGGCGATTGTTCTCAGCACTAGTGAGGCCGCACCTCAAGTACTGTGCCCAGTTTTGGGCCCCTCACTGCAAGAAAGACATTAAGGCCCTGGAATGTGTTCAGAGGAGGGCAACAAAGCTGGTGAGGGGTCTGGAACACAGGCCGTATGAGGAGAGGCTGAAGGAGCTGGGAATGTTCAGCCTGGAGAAAAGGAAGCTCAGGGGAGACCTTGTTGTTCTCTATAACTTCCTGAAGGGAGGTCGTAGTGAGCTGGGGGTTGGCCTCTTCTCTCGTGTCGTTAGTGATAGGACCAGAGGGAATGGTTTCAAGCTATGGCAGGGGAGATTCAAGCTGGACATTAGGAAGTATTACTTTTCAGAAAGGGTGGTCAGGCACTGGAATGGACTGCCCATGGAGGTGGTGGAGTCACCGACCCTGGGTGTGTTCAAGGAAAGACTGGATGTTGTGTTGAGGGACATGGTTTAGTGGGAGCTATTGGTAATAGGTGAACGGTTGGACTGGATGATCTTTTAGGTCTTTTCCAACCTTGGTGATTCTATGATTCTATGAGGTCATGCCTGTGAGGCATGTGGGGTCGCAGTTGTAGCTCTCTCCTGCCAGGAACACTATGCAGCATGTGTGTTTTGCCACACCAGACTTATCACAGGGTAGTAATTTGCATGCATGCCCGTAATCCCCTTCCTTTATTGACAGATGGTGGTAGGAGTGATGCCATGACTTTCAGTTTCTTGGAGCTGTGAGGTTCTGCACAATACAAGGTTGTTTTCCTCCAACCTCCTTTTGTTCTCATTCCATAGAGAAAGGTCTGTTAAGAATTGGGCAGTTCTTCAGTTGAAAGCAGATCTTGCTCCATAGTGTTTCTGTGGTGTTTTTTTCTGGTGTGTATCAATGATATCTAATTTTTAGTTCACAATCTTCAACATGTTTTAAATGTGCATCATTCATCAAATCTCATTGGGAGCATTGCTTTTTGTTTTTGGAGAATTTTGCAGAATCCTTGTGTTGAACATCTGTTTCATTCTCCTCTGAAGATACTCATTTCCAATCACTATTCCTGTTGTACAGACACTTTGAGTTCTGTGACTTCATTATGTGCTCATGGTAGATGAATTCTAACATGCCTTTTTTTGCTTTTAGGAAGTCTTGGTTATGAATCCCAATGCACGTCCATTGGAAAAAGCAGCTGCAGCAATCTTGTAATCACCAGCAGTCCCATGACAGTTCAGCAGCTGGAACCTGTTTTGCCTCCTACTAGTCGAGTTTCAACAGCATGCAACCAGATCAGCCCTCACTTACAGAGGTCTATGGATGTTTCCAGCCTGATTATTCCTCCATCAGATATAAGGTCCTAGTTAACTTTTTTTCTTTTCAGTACTTAAAGAAGAGTTGTTTTTTTTAATTTTTTTTAAATTTTCCTATCATTTGAATTGTAGCCTTTCTGATATAATGACCTAAATGTAGCTCTGTTATGCCATGGCAAGTTTAATTAAAACTAAATAAATCCATAATCACAGTGGTTTTGATAATTCATATCAAGGAGAAAATGTGGCTGGAACTTTTCTGTGCTTGATAGGGCCTTTTTCTTAGATGAAGATTTTTATAATCACGCATATTTTTATACAGAAAAAAAAAAACACAAAAACAAACGAAAAAAAATGGAGACTGAAAATATTAATGAGAAAGTAGAATTACATATTCTGGACAGTTATGTATTTTAAGCTTACAATAACATTAAGAGTGTTATGCTGATGCTGACCAAGTGACAATAATGTCTGAGAAAATAACTTCTAATACCCCACTAACATTTTTATTCTCTAATCAACTACATTTGCTTTCAAATTATTTCAATCATTAACTTAATTTTATCAGTTGTTCCCTATCTGCACTGTACGAGCAGTTAACAGCATATGTTTCATATACTGCAATACATTTTGAGATTATAGCTATGAGTACAAAATACAAACATGAGTGAAGAGAAAACAGTTGTTTAGTTAGTCTCCATACAGGTACAGTAAGCTCATCCCAACACTTTAGTTAAAATACATGAAAAAATAATCCAGTGTCAGAAACTACACAGCCAATTCGGTAGATGCGACTTGAGAAGCAGTTGCCTCCTGAGCCTAAAATATAACGGTTCTTGTTCACAAAAGGTCTCTTCTTCTCTAAACAATTTACATTTTAGTATATCATTTTATTGAAAGCTAAGGGATGGTCTTGAAATAATTAAAACTGTTATTGTGTAACTGGAAGAAAATGTTGCTACAATCTGTAATATTCTGGAACATGTTGGACTGGATCATCCTTGTGGGTCTCTTCTAGCTTGAGATGTTCTGATCTGTTTTATTTCTGTCTCTTTAGTAGTGAAAACTGAGTCCTCTGGGACAATTTAGAAAATGAATTGTGCTTGCTTTATAAACATGCCAGGGAAAACCATTCACTGCTAAGTTAATAAAAAATGACAGCTCCAGAAGCATGCCTCCATGTCAGAATAGAAATGATAGAATGTAAATATCATTAGAGTATTATTACCTACTTAGAAGTTTTCATTCTGTTTGTAGAGTTTGTTATATTTACATGAATGTATGGTTGTGTGTACTACGTCAACACTGAGTTATATGTTTTTATTTTAAAGAAACATTTACTAAGGGTGAACTGAAGTTGAAACTCTGGCAGAATTCAGGTTCTAGTGTTTCTAGAATCTCTTTTAATGATTTATCAATGAAGACTGTATAAAATCAGTTTGTCATACAAAGAATGTCTATTTCAGCAATTTTCCCCTCAATTTAGGGCAAAACAAGTTTTAAGTTAGATTTTAATTTACAGATTGTGTAAACACTTCTTAAAAATTTGTTTTAGCATTAAACTGCATGCTGGTTGTTTAAACTACTTCATAATCTGTTACAGGCTGAGAGTCTCCTCTGCATTGTGCTTTTCAGGATGCATCATGACCTGTGCTCTGGTAGTTCAATCCAAAAGAGATTGTGGATTGAATTGACTCAAAACAAAATGAATTATCTTGATTTTTCCTGATGGGTACGAGAAGGGAAAGTTTGCTAAGCTATAGGTTACTACAATTAATATCAGATTTTTGTATATACACCAAAAGAGATAAAATCTTCATCTTTTTTGTGTTTCCCACACACTTTTTCAGAGGAGTCAGTTACGTTGAATGTCATCAGATCCCTATGCATGTGATCTATAAGATAGCAGATATGTCTCTCCCATCTAGAAAAAATGAAGCACAACCTTTCTTAGGCATTGTGGATTTTTGGAGAATTCATATTACAGATTATAGTCTGACTGTAAGTCCTTTCTATTAAGTGGCTTGGAAGAAGAAGAATTTCACGTGAATGCCTGAGCAACAGCAAGCCTTTAAACAAATTAAACAGGAGATAGTTCATGCAGTAGCCCATGGGAAGGTCTGGGCAGCCAAGATGTAAAATAAAATAAACGGGATCTACACCGCAGTTAGAGAGAATGCCTCTTGTGAAGTCTATTGTAGAAAGCAGCAGTGGAAGCTCAGGGTCATCCTCTAGTGTTCTGGAGTCAGGAGGATCTGAAGCCCTCTACACTCAACTGAAAAAGAGATACTGGCAGCATCTGAAGGGTTCTGATCTCCTTCGGAAGTGGTTAGTACTGAAGCACAACTGCTCTTGGTACTCTGACTGCCTGTGTTGCACTGGATGTTCAAAGTCAGGGTCCCCTCCACACATCATGCAACTGAAGCTTTGTGAAGTAAATGAGCCACGCTGATTTCACAACTCAAGCTTTAGTAGGAAACCCCAGTCACCCAGGAATCTCAGAAGTAATCATGGAACAACCCAAAGGCAAAGATTTCAGAATAGCATTAGGGGACAAGATGATGCATGCTGAAGAGGCCCCACTGTGTAGTAAACTGCCAGAGTGAGAAGCAATATGCCTTGTTCACTGTTGGGCCTGCCATATCATAGGATAGCACTGGAGTTGGAATGCTGCTATCTGAAGTCCTATGTGACAAATAGCAGAAAATGCTGACAGGTGAAGGTGAATTGAGCCAATTTGCTGAAGTGAAGGCCATCCAGCAGGCTTTAGATATTTCTGAATGAGAAAAGTGGACAAAGTTCTACCTCCACTCTGACTCATGCATAGTGGGAGATGGCCTGCTGTGATGTTTACAGCAATGGAAGTAGAACAACTGGCAGTGCAGAGCTAAACCCACCTGGCCTGCGGCATTGCAGAAAGATATGGCTGCCCAGATAGAGAACGTAGTTGTAAAGGTATGTCACTAGATGCATTTATACCCAAGAGTCATGCCACTGAAGAACATCGAAACAACCAGCAGATGGATTGGGCTGCTAGAATACAAGTGGCTTGGGTAGATTTGGACTGGCAACAGGAAGATGAACTATTTCTAGCTCAGTGGGCCCAAAGGAATATTCTATACTATATGATATTGTAGCAAACTAAAATTATAGGGAGAGTTGGCCGGAGGAGGTAGCTCTTCTGTTTGTGCTCTGTTGTGTTGGCTGATGTTGATCCCTGGCTTCACCTACCAATAATTCTAAAGTTTGGTGATTTCACATATCTCCACTAAAGCTGCAGTTAATTCTGGCAGAGTTGTGGTACAGACATAATACGCAACTATGAACCTTAACATCAGTGTCTTCTGGATCCTTGTCTTGTGAAACCTTATCCCCTGAAGCAGAGTCTGTAAGAAAATCGTGCAGAACTCAGGAGCAACAGCAATAGTAATTATCCTGAGTGGACTCAAAACTTGCTTACATAATAAGAAGATAGTGGAGTAGGTATAATTTTTTCTGTAAATGTGCTTTCTGTAACTCTATATGTAGGAAGAAAAAGATGGGATTTATTTCTTCTTATCAAGAAAGAACTGAGATCTGTTTCTCATTGTTTTCTTCATGGTTCATAGTTTTTGTTCTATAAATTGCAAATCTGTGGTAATAAAATTATTATGTAAAAACATCACAAGTAATTGACTGTAGTATCTTACCTTTGTAAATAAGAATACGTTATTCCTTGTCTGCATGACTTTCTTTGGATTTCTGCATGTAAATATTCAGTATACCGTTTACTTAGAAATTTAAGAAAGATTTTTAATACCTGGTATTTACAGTACCTATTACAACTTACTAGTTGTCATTTGTGAATTTAATTTCACTGAAATCTATGTATGATAGGAGAAAGTACTGCATATCTTACTTATAATTTGAGAAGATGAAAAGCAGTGGCTAAGTGATTTGTCTACCTTCAAATATGCACTTCAAAAGAGAAACCTGATTTCCTGTGCACTTGGACTACCACAAAAATTATGTGCTTTTTCAACAGAGTATTATAAAAATAATAAATCCAGGAGTTAGCTCCCAAAATGCAGAATTTTTTTGTTGTTTGTGTGATCTCCAGGTTTATCTTATATGTACCTGGTTCTTCCTACTGTCAGAGCACCTCAAAAATACTAATTAACATATTGACGACTCTATCACAGGCACCACTGACTCGTAGGAAGTTCAACTCTGCCAATATACAGAACTGAATCATAAAGACTAATCTACTTTTCTGTGTGTTTCCTGGTTGGACGCTTCTGTAGAAAAAAATATTGTCAAGAGCTTTTTTTTTTTCTTTCTTTCTTTTTTTTTTTAAACCTGTAGGAGATTGGTAACGTGAATAAATTTCTTAGTCTTTCTGTGACAGGCCAACAATAACAGTAATATTACACTTTTGTGAAAAAACTGACTACTAACTTGAAATGAAATACGTCACAAAATAAAATTAAATAACCTCTTCAGCTAGTTCTTCTACATTATCAATGTATTTTGTTTGTACGTTTTCTATGGTTAGATATAATCTATACAATCCTGAGCTATTTCTGTATTGAATAATATTTGTTACACTAAATTGTACTAATGTACAATTGGCAAAGTCATAAAGATTAAACATTTATTCTTTATTCAGTTTTCTTCTTTCTTTGCTAGCAAAATTGATAAGACAATAATCTCAAATCAGTGAGCTTCATACAAGACAGGAGCATAGTGCTTTGGCTTCAGAAACTAAAACCCATTTACACTTATATGAAGTTTTTAAAAAAATTTAAGTTCAATTATTAAGTGGCTGTATACACACTGACTGTGTATACCTCTTTGTACATTAATGGAGAATGCAAAAATGTGAGTACTTGAAGATAGGAAGAATGTATACATTGCTTTTCTTTAGTTTTAAGTGTGTATGAAGGTGGAAGAACTACTCTACAACAGTACACACACATTAAATTTGTACTTTTAAGTGTCTAACTGCTTACTTAGTTTATTATGCCTTTCCAGGTCGCTGTTGTCACACAAGTCTCTGGACTCTACAACATCAAGCTTGTCAGAAAGTCAGTTGACTTTGACTGTTAAGCAAGAGTGGTCACAAGGCTATGGGATACGTCATTCTCTTCCATTTGATCAAGGTTTACAAAATGACAGTGTGCTGGGGGACTTACTAAATTTTCAACCTGCACTATCTGTGTCCAGTAACTGTATATCTAGTCCATTACCATCCTACCTACTTGGCATGGAAAATAGCCACTCCCCTAATCCTGGTGCATATCATTCCATCTCCCAGTCTCAATCTGCCCGCTCCAAAAAGAAAGCATTCTCTCCACTATCTGATGGCATTGGGATTGACTTCAATACAATCATTCGTACATCCCCTACTTCTTTAGTGGCCTGTATCAACAGCTCCAGGACTTCACCAGCTAATGTTTACCCACAGCCTGAGGTCTATGGGCATTTTCTGGGAGTGAGAGGCAGCTGTATACCCCAAAACTGCTCTGTGCCAGCTTGCCAAAAAGGCCTTCTCATGGCTAATTGCAACATTGCCTTCCCAGAGTTTGTTGAGAATGGAGCTGGTGAGTACCAGCGAATGCAGCAGCTGGAGCAAGTCAGCCTGCAGACAGACATGATGACTAACATGGTGATCCAACAGGGCATGTTTCCCATGGACACCCAAGCAGTGGATGCCCTGAAAAATGAACAATTGGATGACTTCTCAGGTCACACTATTGATATGCCTCCTCCACCCCCACTGCTGCCACCTACTCCACAAGGACCACCACCACCATACCATGCTCACCAGCACCAGCTTCCTCAAAGCTTCCCTGGTCATGTGCACCCTCTGCATGTGCCTCCTTCTGCTCCAGACCCACAGCTCGAAGAAGATGGAGACCTGAATGATTTTAATGGCAAGCATGGCTGTCGTTGGATTGATTGCAACATGCTATATGACCAGCAAGAGGAACTTGTGAGACATATTGAGAAGATTCATATAGACCAGAGGAAGGGAGAAGACTTCACATGCTTCTGGGCAGGCTGTCCAAGAAGGCTCAAGCCATTCAATGCAAGGTATAAACTGCTGATTCACATGAGAGTTCACTCAGGAGAGAAGCCAAACAAATGCACAGTAAGTCTGAATTCTGCCTCTCTTAACCTTAAAAGACTATTACTTACAAGCACACTCAGAAGTTGTAATTCTGCTTCTTGTAGGTAATGCTAATGTGGTGGTTTTTTTAGGTAGTCTGTATGAATAAAGGTCTGCTCCATCTTTCCATCTAGAAAGGGAAGGTATTCCTTAAATTGTTTTGTACTGACAGATAACGTTTGACAATTTTTTTTTTCTTTAATTTAAAAAGCTTGTGAACTACAGAAATGAGATGATAAACTTCAAAACTTGAAGCTTAAGTTATTATCAGTCTCTGAGACTTCATGAATCACACACAGGAAAAAAGTGGTGCAAGATAAATGATACAATTTGTCCCAAATATTATTGCATCATGTTATTCCTCCTTAACCTGTATTTTTAGGGCAATAGCTTGTGTCATTACCAACAAAAAAAACAGACTCTAAGCTCTGTTATGCTGAATATAGTAGGAAAAATGACATAGGACAAGTTCTTTACTCAGAACTTCTAATAGTGAGCATTCAACCCCCAGAGATCTGCTATTCTGTTTGCTTTATTTAGAGATGCTACAAGCTAGTTTCCTTCATACATAATTGAAGGCAATAACATAGCCACAAAACTCTACCATCAGCTGATGTTTGGACTCCAGTGAAGCATCAGCTAACTCTCTAACTCAGATTCTTCGCTGGCTTTACACACAGGCTGTATTTTAAATGACAATTAACTTACCTCCCTAAGAGCACATTTGGTGCCAACAGAAGGTGCTCTAAGCAGTGCTATTCCCAGTCCTTATCAAAACCTAAGGAAACAGTGAATACATTTTTTAATAGGAATAATTGCTGGTTGTAACTTACTTGGGGAAAAAAAAAGTAGTTACATGCTATGAAGTGTTGTTAAGTTTTGAAATGTAAGTTGGTACAAAGAGCCTGTTTTTGTGTTTGTGTCACTGACAATTCCATTCTTATGATTTCTGACTTATTCTAAAGGTTTGCTTATAAACTAAGTAGAGGAATTTTTTTCTTTTTTTTTTTTTTAATTTTTAAGTGTCGGTCTTTATAGAGGAGTGTCATCTCAGACTTCACTCTTAAATTTAAAGAGCGAGGCAGAGGAAGTGTCATGCACCAGAGCTTGAACTCAGGTTCTTTGCTCTCAGAATCTTTTCTAAAAATATCCAATATATATATTTTTTTTCCTTGGGATATATTGGACCATTAACTATAATTCTTTCTCAGGTGATCCTTGTCAGATTTATGAGGAGAGAGGGAGAAAAAGTACTTATTAGGAAACCATAAAATATAGCACATAGGAAAAAAAAAAACATCAGAGAAAGACATCAGTAGATGAGGGAGAAGAGACAGCAATATGAAGAATGAGAGCGGGAATGGTGAAAAAACACTGAATAAAGAGAAAATTATCTGAAATCAGAACTAACTGACAATGCCAAGGGTGTGGTTTTAGAGCAAGTTTGTGTGAAGTAATGAAGAAACTGGGTTACTCACAAAGCCATAACATTCTTTTGCATAACTTCCATTCTTCATTTTCAGATATCTCTGGTTGGCTGGTGGTTGAACTTGTCAGAAACAGAGTAAATAAATTGTGAAGTTTTCCATTTGCTGATAGGTAGGCCTAATGGTATCTGATGGGAAAACAGGAAACATAAGTTGTTAAATAGTCACAATAGAAACAAACAGAAATGAAAAACATGATTCTATTAAAAAAGTTATATAGAGGAAAGGAAGTGAGAAGGACAGAAAGTTATAATGATTATGTTGTGCATTACTGTATTATTACTTTAGAAAGGAAGTGTGGATCTAAAGCACTGACAGTTTTTGTTCAGGTGCTTGACACTGATTTCCTGAGGATTAGAGGTTTAATTAATGCTTCTAACATGCTATGGAGAACTTTCCAGGCATCCATGTCTACTGGCTTACATGACAATATGGGTTTCAGAATGTTGAGAATCGTGCATTATAGAATAGTCATTTGATTATTTATAATAAATAAATAGAAGATGGAAAAATGCCACATACTTGATTGTGCATCTGTTTGTACTTTTTAAATGCCTTGTGAGAAAAATGCAGATATATTCTGAAGTGTTTAGAGATACTAAGGTATTCTTGATTTATAGCATGATTTATGTTTTTCAACATTCATGTTTTGTTTAATATGTTTTTACTCCTACTTAGGAGGATGTATGTGACAATATATAAAGAAATCAAGCAGAGGGTTTGGTCCTGTGAGTTTTTATAGAGTGAATTACACCAAATTACAAAATCACGGAATTGTAAGGTTTGGAAGGGACCTTCAAAGAGTTCAAACCCCTGCAAAGCATGCCTCCTACAGTAGGCTGCACAGGTGGGCATCCAGTGGGTCCTGAATATCTCCAGAGAAGGAGAATCCATAACCTCCCTGGGCAGCCTGTTAGAGTGCTCCATCACACTCACTGTGAAGAAGTCCCTTCGCATATTGGTGTGGAACTTCCTATGCTCCAGTTTACCTTTTTCCCTTGTCCTGTCCCCACAAACCACTGAAAAGAGGTTGGCCATGTCTCTTTGACTCACACATGTAAGATATTTATAAACATTAATTAGATCCCCTCTTAGTCTTCTTTTCTCAAAGTTGAACAGATCCAGGTCACCCAGCCTTTCAGTTGCATAGCAGTTGTCTTTCAGGCTTCAGTGAGGTTCTTTCATGCAGAATCCAGCAGCTAGGAATGATTCTTCAGTGATACCACTAATTTCACTGACACATCTTGAATGCATTTTTTCATACATACATCTAAATCTTCAGCCACAATAGCCTGAAGAATACAAGGAATACAAGAATCAGCTTGAATCACTTTGGTCCCTGAAGTAATTCTGTTTCATTGCATTTGTCTCGATTAGCTGAGGTGGCATTGTGGAGATACTGAAAGCTTGCGCATTTTTAAAGGTACTGATAAATTGCAGGGTAGGTTTCCAAATGACTTGGATGATTAAGCACTGTCTAGTATGTAGTCATAGTGGACTCATCATACAGAGAGGCTTCTTGGACCAGTGTGTTACCAGTTCAGTCAATGCAGTGGAGTCCTTTTATATAGTTCTGT
The DNA here is from genome assembly GCA_035772895.1 of Perdix hodgsoniae. Classification (NCBI taxonomy): domain Eukaryota; kingdom Metazoa; phylum Chordata; class Aves; order Galliformes; family Phasianidae; genus Perdix; species Perdix hodgsoniae. Next base: position 1,228,420 of record JAPSGF010000114.1, on the reverse strand, counting down.
AATTGCTGTTGATCTTGTGTTAACAGTGCTTAAATAATTGCAGAAGATATTTTTCTGAGCAGGCCTGCTTTGAAACTGGGAAGTCTTTCTGCAGGTGGTTATTGTAAGGGAACAAACTGAGTCTGCAAGTTACTGAGCTGATTGAAAGGGCAAATTGGGAAGAGGAGCTGGTGAAGTTCCATGACTATTTTGAGTAGAGCTGCCAAGGAACTCAGTCAGCCCTGCTAAGTACATCTGAGATCGCTAAATATTGGAACAGCCATATGGCAGTTGGTTTTTGATATCACCTTTATCTTCTCTGAATGCTTGTTTCTCTTGTCTCTTGAAGAAAGGTTTGAGTTATGTTTGGTAACCTACCACTGTTTAAGATATATAGCAACTTTACTCCATGAGCATTCAGCTGTGGAGAACTAACAAGCATCATTACAAAGTTCAACATCACAAGTAAATCATTTCAAGAGATGTAACTGTAATAAAAATTCCTTTTCAAAAGCTATTTCTGCAAGAAATGTTGAAATGTTATGTGTGCCTGATACAAAGAGTGGTAATAAAAAACTACTTTTCCTCTCTTTTTCCTCTCTTTGAATGCTTTCTGTTGGTCATGAACCGACACAAGCTCAAAGAAGAACAGTGTGCCCTTATGGGTGCTCTTTGTTTATTTCTATAAATATATTAAATCAAAACTAAATTGCTTTCACTCTTTTCTATATTGTTTACTGTTCAGTATTTGCAGAGTTGCCTCCAAGAATTATCAGAGGTAAACAGCATGCTATGACAGCATTCTTCTTCAAGGTCTCTCATACCAGTAGATGCATTTTCCTACTAACATTCCGATTTCTGTTTTAAGAAGTTGCAGTTATGTAAACAAGCATATCTGGGCCAACAGTAAAAAATCATTGATTCTAATTAGGATTCGTCACATAATGGAAAAAGACAAGGCTCCTTTTGTTCTGTGAAAAGCCTGCTTTGCCTGCTTGCAAAAATGCATGGATTTCTTTCCAATGGCTTTACATAATTGGTATGACAGAATTTCACTTCTGTGATCTTACAGTTTTCAAGTGATCAGACACACTTGTCGAACCTTGTTTAGAGGATTTGATGGTAATCTGTTAGAGAAGTTGGTAGAAGTCTGCTTTGTTTAGAGGAGTGGACTTATACATACACTGAATTAAGAAATATTTTTGTTGAAGCTGCTTAAATTATTGATAGTACTTTTTTGAAACAAGCAGTGTTGTAAAACAAGGCTGCTGAGCTCTGACTATCTGGCCAAGACTCCTGCCTTTTGACTGTCTGGGCAAACATGATCTGAATCCATGGTACTTGTTAAGGGTATAAGCTGCTAAGCTGTGGCACTGGTTTTCCTTCTTCAGCAGTGGAACAGGCCCATTTTGGAATAACTTGTCAAAGAAAGAGACATGTACATTAAGCGAGTACTATAAAAATCATAACTAAAATAACAGTCTAAGCAATGATTGAAAATGTATAAGCATGTCACCGTTTAAACTCAGAATGTTAAATTCAGTTAAATCAGTATTTGTGGAGCATGCACTGAGCACGTGGCATTTCAGTGAGTCAATAGAGAGCTTGGTTCTAATTAAGAGTGAACTATCTGCAAGATAGTCAATGTGTTATGATTGTAGTTAGGTTCTCAAAATTTTATCTGTTTTGTTTTTGTGAGAGGTAATGTTTCTTCTGATAGCAGAAGTCTGCTGTTTCTGATTCTGGTTGCTAAGACCTGCAAAAAGGCCAATGAATGCAACAGTGAATCTCAAATCTTGAGTCTGTATCATCACACGTCTTGAAAAACTGATTCTTGATAAAGACCTCTTTGGAAATGCATCTTCACCCTCCATACCTGAGCCGATGGAAAGATTCAGAGTTCATTTTTTTGTTTGTTTTATGTTTATGTATGCCAGATACGTAGTGGTCATATTGTTGAAGGTAGTTTTTGCAAGATTTAGAGGCTAGCAGAAAGGGACATTGCATGACATATCCTTAGACTTCATCTGGGTAGGTTTTGCAGAATTCTTTTTTTTGCATCATGCAAGATGAAATGAGTACTTGACTCTGTCACCATAGGTTCTTGAAGACAAGGTAATGCTCAGCGTTACTGTAGGTATTGCTTACATTGTATGGTGATAGATTCTTCACTACCTCAGCCTAAAATGGTATCCAGTCAGCAAGGAAATAATATACCTCAATAATTTCTGAAGCAGAGGGAGACACAGGCTGAAACAAATTGAATAACAAGAATCCTTGACTGTTTCTAGGAAGGAGACCAGTATTCTTCCAGCCCTTGGAGATTTCCATGATTGTAAAGTTCTGACACAATTTCAGCTCAAGATGTTAGGATCTTTTGATGAGGCACAAAAGATGAAAGCAAACTGCTTTAACAAGGATAAATGGCTATGGGAAGTTGCTCCATGAAAAAATGTCTTTATGAGGGAGGGAGAGTGAGACTAAACTGTACTCTATTTATACTTCCAGAAAATGAGAAGACCTACACGACTGTGTTTCTCTTCATCCTGATCTTGATCTACTGCTTCTTCATTCAAGATTCTGCAATATAACAGATAACGTGCAACTTATAATGGCTTAGAGCATACAGAGCAGGGTTGCAGTAGGGTGAGGCAGATGCATGTTCTCTTTCAGATGTAGTGGGGAATTGAGGGTTAGATGTGACTATAGGAAGGTATCTGGTGGAGTACAGAGAGAATATTTGTGTTACAGAAAATGCTGGTGGCAGAGACTGGAAATAGATGCTGTGGTATGTCTTAGGCACTTGCATGAGGAGTTTCTTGCTGCTGCTGTTTTTCTGGGAAAGAGGAGAAAGGAAATGGATACAGAAGAAAATCAAGCTGGCAGGCATTATGTCATTCTTGATTATGATAATATACCAGTTTTGGAAATTTTTGCTGTACGCTTACCTTACTTCAAATTTGGAATTGTTTTCCAATTATTTTTCAATTTTCAACCTTTATAATTAGGATTAAGTCAAATAGCATTATTTGCTTACACTAAAGATTTCTCATCGTGATCCTTGCAGAATTCTGTGAGATGGGAGCAGTCCACAACACCAACTATCGATCTGTGGCATTTGAATATATCCGAGGTTGCATCAGCAACATCAGATTTTAGGCAGAATCAGCTTACCTTTTTCTGTATAAGACTATACAGTAAGTGATTCTGAGAGCTTAAATGAACTAGTAGAGTGAGTCATATCAACAACAAGGGTCATCTATACTAAGTTTTAAAAAAAAATCATAAATTTAATTACTCTGTTTCACATGTAGACAGTAAAGACACAGATAGAAAAGGCAGAGTAAATGTTTTTCGATGGTTTAGAATCTGACTAGTTTGGATACATATTTAACACATGGTATTATATATTCCAAGAGTTTTCATTATTATTGAAAAACTTTTTCCTAAAAAAATGAAAAATTACTTTCTAAAAATCTCTCTGGATAGTAGGAGTACATTGAAGTAAATAGCTTTGTCTCTTCTGGCTTTTGAGATATTCTTGTGGTTCCTTGTATTAACTCACTCACAATTTTGGCTTGCCTCTTCAATGGGCTTTCCAGAAATTGCATGCTTTCCTTTTAAAGTTTAAAGCTGAAACCAAATGTAATTTTTTTAAATTAATTGTGGGTCTATTTTATTAACAGGATTTTAAAGTTGATTGAAATCTTTACAAAGAACAATGTTTTGAGTTGACTCCCAGAAAACTAGTTGTGTATTTTATAAATGTGTAGTAAATTAAGTTTATCAAGGTCATGACCTGTCAAAACATTGAGTCACTTCCATGACACCCTCATCCCCAGTCTCCATTTAAAAAAACTGTGTATGAAGAGCATGATTTGAATGTGTTACTTAAAGTTGCACATTTAAAGTCATGAAGTTTTCAACCTGTGTAGAAAAGACACACAGGTTTTGGGAAAGCTATAGCACATCTGACCCTGGTAAGGACCAGACACAGCATGTAGTATTTATTTACATATTTACTTTGAATATTTTGAGTTCACAGTGATATACTTGACATCCTTGTAATATGACTTCCTGAGGAAATGTCACTAGCATTTGGAACAACTTACAAACAGTATTTAAGAGGTCAGGTGTATTTTATTAAAAAAAAAAAAAAAAAACAACCCACAAAAACAAAACAAACAAACAAAAAACATTAATGAGATGCATGCTAAGAAGAATGAAAGAGTCATGAGAAAATTGCAAGTCACATTCTTAGTTTAAAAGCTGTTTAAAATCTGTTCTGCTTTGATTTACTTCACAAGATGATGTAGATGGATGTACTGAAATTAGAGAACTGACTTTTAGGAAAGCTCAAATTTGTTTGCTATGAAATAATGTGTAAAACAAGCTAGTTACATCTTCTTCCTCAGACTTGGCTACTGGACAAGTATATGGTCTTCTTGGTTTGTGGTAATAAAAATACAACAGCCTTAGTGTGGATGCCCTTTGGTTTAAGTGGTGATATTTCAGAATATCCATGTTTGGAGAAAAGCAGATTTTCCTGAGTTTTAATAATTGTATCACCTAGCGCATGGATGACAGAACATTAATTAGATTGCTAGATTGCTAGTGTAATGAAAAGTAATACAGTTTTCAGGCACTGTTTCACAGAAATAACAGATTTATTTTGGGAAACTTGGATAATTAATAAATATTAGAAGAGAAACCAAGTCTCAAGTATCTCCGTATCCTGTACGAATAACCAAAGCTGACTGTACTAGAACTGTAAACAAGAATCTCACCTTGCTAAACTTGCATTGGAATTCCAGTTGGCAACTGGAGCTGTACATTTTAAATAATGCCAAAATAACAGAACAAAAAATGATTTCCTCTGGTTTGACTTTTCTAATAAAAATGATTGTTATTGCTTGACAAAATCTTTATTTTTTCATAATAAATACTTAATAATTTATTAAGATATTAAAAAAAAATCTTATTTTTTATTTTTTCTTAAACATGCTATCAACAGTACAAAAACATCATTACTTAACTGTGAAAGCTTTCCAAGTGTTGCTGTACAAATCCATCATATGGTAATCTTTTAAAATGGAGTCTGCGTTGAATTATAAGTAGAAAAAGATACCTCTGTGTATCAAAGATTGATGACCTCTCAAAAAGAAAACAAAACTGGCTTCTCACATTGAGCAGGAGAGCATTACTAAGAATGACAGCAGCACAAGTAAAGAGGCTTTTCTTCACCAATAGTAACTGTGAAACACAGCTGATGCTGAGGCAGTAGTGATTGCTGACTTTTTCCAAAGGTATGTCTATATTTTATTATGACTATTGAAAGAAATGTAAAGGGAGGTATTTGCAGCCAGTTAACTGACTTAATTGCTCTCTTTGAGGACAATTTGTTTGCCTGATTCTGTTGCCAGATGTTCTATCCAGGTACAGACTACTTTTTGTTGTGATTAAAGAGACACAGCCGATAAAACAGTGTATTACATTACTCTGGTGTAAAGTGTATTTATCTTGCTCATGGCAAATGTTTGTACTTTTTCCTTTGTTTGAATCATACTTCTGATTTTCCAGTAATTGTGAATAAGATCACTGAATGGCATGTTAGCTTAATTATGGTGGCTCTCAAACTGAACTGCTCTGACTCACAAATGGGAATCTAGTAAGATAGGTTAGAGATGCACACTGAGAAATGCTCAGCTCTTTGCAGCAAGTTGCTGCAGGAAGATGGTACTCCTCAACTCCAGTCAGCTGCTGCTTGTGATCTGCAAAAGGATAGAGCAGCCTGAAGGATGGGCTATAAGGGATGGTTTTTAGCTGGGGCAGGACATGGCAATTTAAGCATTTTGAGATTTTAAGCTGTTTTAAACACTTTAGAAATGAAAAGGAATCTTTCATCCTGTCTAGTAGGACACAAGGAAATGGTTTCAAGTTACTTGGGGAAGTTCGGATATTTAGAAAACTTTCTGCACAGAGAGAATGGTCAAGTATTGGACATGGCTGCCTAGGGAAGTGGTGAAGTTCTCATCTGTTTAAGTGTTTAAGAGGTGTGCAGATGTGGCACTAAGTGTCATCATTTAGTGATGGGACTGTGTGGGTCAGGTTGATGATTGGAATTTATCTTGAACGCTTTTTCCAGTCTTGGTAATTCTGTGTTTCTACTCCTCCTGAAAAGTCATGTAAGGATAGCAAGATGTGTGAGCTGTCTGGTACCCTAAAAGGCACTTGTTATTGACAGTAAAGTATCAGAAATAGTAGAAACAGTAAAGTATCAGAAATAGTTCCAAGCACTATACAGAATGGTAGTAATGTCTACCCATCAGGTTAAAGTTTGGTTCTTAATGAAAGGCATAAGCAGGTGATGTTCTTCCCCCCAAGGTACCATCAGTTGAAAACAACCATACTATAACTATGTCAGGACATGTACCATTCAATGCATCATTGCTTCAAAGTCTTAGATGTCTTAGATCTTTCTGCAGCTGGATTATATGTTCCACATATGAATTCTGTTTCCAGTGAGAGGCAGTTCCCTGTTCTAGTGATCTCTGCTTCCTTTTAAACTCTGTGTTTTACCAAACTGACATCTGCATATCTCATAGATCAGACTGCTGTGTGCTTCTATACTATAATAACTGAATTTATTTTGCACTTCAAAGACTTTTTGCAGTAGTACTTATCTACACAAACATCTGGTGGCTCTAATAAAAACTGTCAGAATACGGAGGAAAGTAGAATTCATCAAGAAACAATATTTTTTTCATGCACTGCTGAGTAGATACATCAGCAGACTTTATTGTTTATTCTTGTAGTCTTGCAGATTATTTAGATTTAAGCAGAATTATCTTAGGTGCTCTTGAGTTCAGGGGAGCTGATAGAAAACTGCATTTTTTTCAATAAAAAATAAGGTCCAATGATAATATTGTCACTAAAATTAAAATACTTGAAATGTCTGGAAAGTCCCCAGAGGCAGTACAGACAGTTTAGTGGCAAAAGTCTTTTTAGGAGAAGTCAAAGGCATGATCACAATGAATTATTGCTGAGATCAAAAGGGCCAAGAAGTACAGTGTTTCAAAATTTGTATCAAGTGCCCTATGGCTGAGACCACCAATCAGAGGTAACTGTGCTATAAATTTGGATCTGTGTTGGAATGGTTACCTATACAGACCATAAGCAAATGTTTAAAAAACAGAAACTTGAGCAGAACAGTCTGAGCTACTGATTGCTGTCCAAGGGTGAATGGAAACTCGTGCTGGCTGAAAAGAGATCAGGACTGAGTGGGGAACAGGAGCTGTATCATCAGTGCTGTATTCTAGGGCCTGTGTCCTTTTGTTCCAGGATACTCTTTTGGCTACATAGCCTTACTTTTCATCTCCCGGAAGATTAATTTATCATAGCACAGCTGTGTCCACATATATATTGGTCACATCATTGAGGCTGGTCTGTTCTTAATTTAAAAAGGGACATTGCCATGTGGCATTTTGTAATTGATTGCTAGCTGGGATAGATAAGAGATCTTATTAATACATTCTAAGTTTTCTGTCTAACTTTCATATTGGCCTCAAGTTGTTGGGATGTTTGAGAATCATGCTTTACTACAGTGGTTTGCAATCTCCTAAGTGCCTAGTTAAAGGGTAGAGATGGGACTTCAATGGATGTATGCCTTATCCATTTCCCCAGACTGCTTGCATAGGTTTGTGCATTCTCGGTGTGCTGTATACACCAACATGTTGTGGGTACAAGACTAAATACAATAAAAATACTCAACTGTTTTTATGGAGGAAGTGAAGAGTGAATTCAGGTTCCTTCAATGTTTTGACTTATTAATTTGTTCTTAGTAATTAAACTCATAGACTGACTATAGAATTGCAACAAAAATCCACAAAATGGAGCTGTTGTATCTTTTAATTCAAAATGTGTGTAGCTGCAGAGTCAGATTTTTAAATGCAAAAAAAAATAATAATAATAATTTCCAGTGACTTTCAGATAGCAATTCTGAGCTTACAATGAGAAACACTAGTAACAAAATAAACAACTGGAATGAGACTCATTCTAGTATTATAACTGTAATCTGTGCTGTCCTATGTATTAATTTCATCTTCTGTGAAACTGATAGGTGAAAATTGATGTGATTGATAGGTGAAAAGTCTCACAATTACTTCAATTCTAATTAAGTAGCTAAACTTCTAATTATTGCATCAGATATGAATGGGTTTTGCTGAGTGTGTTTTGCTACAGTTGAGTTGTCAATTGACAACAGTACTACTTAAATGTAGATAGATGGTGATCAATGTTAATCAGCTAATTATTGTGACCTGATGTATCCTGTGGCACTGATCAAAGTTCTGTGAGTGTTTCTAATGCGAAGACTTATTCATTATACTCCTCAACATATTCTTTAAGAGGATTGTCAGAAGATTTAGAATTTCTGTAATAAATCTGGAGCATGTAGAATAACCTTCCATCAGAGGGAATAACCTAGTGTTTTATGTGATGCTTTTCAGGAAACTAGTGGTTGAAGGCTTGTCTTTGTAGAGGCCAGATTTATCAGAAGTTACAACTGTCTATTTATTAAGTATTTCATTTTTTATTTTTTTTTACGTGAAGAACAGACTGTGCAGCATCTTAATTTTATTTATTATATAATATGTTGTGGAAAACACTGGAAACTCTGTATAGTATGTTAATCAGTTGGTGCTGACAACCAATTCAATTTTTAAATTGCAGTTTGCACCTGGTAGCTAACTACACAAGAAAATACTTTGCTGCATTTTCACAAGGTGTCAATTGTGATACTTGCTGACCAAATGAGAGCATACAGTCTTTGCAGGACTACAAAGGAACACAAATCCAGCCAATCTGATTACTGTTTTAGGTGTTTTCCTCTTTTCTTTTGCACACAGGGACATCATCTTCATTGCTGCATCCAGTTGCTTGGATTTAAATAAACAGCTTTCCAAACGTGATCTGCATATCTGCGGATGCAAAGATATGCACAATGCAAAGATGTTGAAACACAAGGTGCAAGTAGCTGACTGTACTCGAGTAGGATTTCACTGATATTTTCCTCTTCAGCGCTTCTGATTCTGGGTTATGAGATGTTAAAACAGGAATGAACATTGCTTAACAAAAATTCTGAGTTTTCTGAAATATTGTACCATCTGATTGAACGTATTTAGTTTGTAATTTTCCGTATGTATAAAAAGAATAACTTAAGACAAAGTCTGCAAGTGATGCAAGGAACTGGATACAGTATTTTCAGAATCCATTTAAAAATTTTCAAGTACATTATTGCTCATGCATTGAATGGCAGCACTGCTTCATGAGACTGTATAGAAAGGTTTACTGTATATCTTCATACACTGCTACAGACATTGAGTAAAAGTAAATGAATTTCCAGCACATAACTTCTCTGTCACTTAGAATTTTGTATTCAGAATGAAAGGAATACTACTTCTCCAGAGAAACAGCTGGAAGGATAGGCTGTGTGCACTTATTTTGAAATTTTATTTGTATAGATAAGAATCAGTGATATTACAGTTGCATTGATGTGTTTCCTCAACCTTGTCAAGATTGTGTCTGTGGAAAACAGCAGTATTCCCCCTGGAAAGACTTGGAAATAGGTTTATGGTCCTCAGTAAGCTCAGAGAATTCTCACAACCACAGCTACATTGAATGATCTGTAGGCAGAAGAAAGCCTGCAGTCAAGAGTCACACAGTCTGTCTCTTTGCTGCTGCATAATTCTCTGAGAGAGACTTTGTTCCCCAGACAGTAACAAGGCTACTGTCTGCAACGCCTTCCTCTGCACGTAGCCTCACAATTAAAAGAACAACAAAAATTAGTTATACATTCTTTTAGACTAAAAACATTATCATAAACATAAAAGAAAAAAATTGAAGACTATGTTACAGTGCCATCTGGTGACATTTTATGTAACCTATTTCCCAGGTTATGCTATTTTTTAAAATTATTTTTTCACTTACGTATGTGAAAATGTTTACTGTCCTGATAATAAAACAACTAACTGATGAATTAACTTCACAACCACCTTTTTTATTTCACAAACTACATGAAAAGATCGACCTGTTGCCCTAGCTTAAGATTTCCCACTCTAAGTGGGATCTTGAACAGTGTCAAACTGACAACTGTGATCAAACAAACAAACAAATAAAAAAAAAACCTTCCTGTAATGTTTGGCTATTGTATTCTTCACCTCTACCGAGGCCTGGTTAAGTGAGTGATGAAGAAGCCAAGGTACTGTTGCTAAGGGCTACACAGGACGTTTTCTTTAGGTCATGTAATTGACTCTTCAGTTTTTTGATGTTGTGGAACCAGACTTTAAATTCTTCCAATAAACACATTGACTTCTCTTATGGATAGACAATGTTGGATTGATACATGGCTCTGATATGATGTTGTTGGCTTCAGTAGTTAAATTTACACTGAAGGTACCATACTATTTAAATCATTTAGGGTAAACAGCATTTCCAATGGAAAAATTTGGCTCAGTGCTTACCATGCAAATTAATTCAAATTATGTGCAGTGTAACATCAGGTATTTCTTCCAGTTGTTTCCGTGCTTCCTTTGTAATAGATTACACTCCGTTCATTTAATCACACGGTTTGTATGTATGATGGCAATTCAGAGAGGTATACAAATCTTTAAGTCATGTATACTGTGTTGTCACTTGATAGATCTTTATGTATACACAGTGGCCTTCCTTATTTACTGATGTATTGGACAAAATATTTGCATATCAAACCTTTTTTTAGTAATCATTCTGTTTCTAACTAAAACTGTAATACATAATTATGTATTATTCTTCTATGCATTTTAACTGTCTGTCGTGCAAAGCCACATATTTTGAGTAAATATAATTAATTGATGGATGTATTGTCTATTTATTCGGCTTGTTGGAAGTAAATGGAAGATCATGTATTGTTTTTGTATTTGCTGGAGAAAGATTCTTCTCAAAAGAATTATGTGGGACATATAGCAAGACTTGTCACAAACTCAGAAGCAAGCAATTACCCTGTCCCAGGAGGTTTTTAAGGCCAGGTTAGATGGGCACTGGACAGCCTGATCTAGTGGCAACCAGCCCATGGTAGGGAGTTGGAACTCATGAGCTTTAATGTCCCTTCCAAACAAAGCCATTCTATGATCTATGATTACAAATTCCTGAGCTGAAGGGCTAAAAATGATTCTCATAGTCATAACTCTACTCTGATGTTCATTCTTGTATCACATTGGTGATGTACTGTGAGAGAAAATGAGATTTAGCTCAAAGGGAACAGGGAGTCATGTTTTGCTTTGCCTTATCATCCTCCTAAGTCACATCTGTTCAGTTTCTGTGGAGGTCTTGCCAATGTGAGCTGCCTACAGAACTGTTGAATCAATGCAGTTGGTAATTCTCCTTACCTGGCTTTATGGTTTCACTATTCACTGTGTCAGTCCTCTTCTGTTCCCAGGGATGTATGTAATGTATATTAAGCACCTTCCCTGAAATATGTTTAAGCATTCATCTTGTATTCTCCCTCAGTGTTGTTTCTTGTCAACTAATTTACACAGAGCTTCTATAATGTTAACATCTGCAAGCACAAGGAAGACATTTGTCCTAGTAAGTTGACTTGTATTGGTGCATTTCAAACTTATTCTGTACAGTGGGTATCTCTGAACAGAGTCTAGGCGTACAGATCTCTTCCTTTTTATGTTCTCTTTGATTGTAAAAGCTGAACCTCAGACCACCTTCTTTGTGTACCTTATGCAAGGCCAGCTATGTTTTTCAGTGCCAACCTTCATTGATGGCAGAAGTTACATCAACAAGCCCTGCTGTGAGAAAGTGAGCTTTGACACTTTCACATCTTTGTTGTGGCACGCATCCAGTGCTGTAAGTCAATATTAGATAGCAAATACATTACAGAAAATATGTCATGAGAAATTCTACATTTTTGTTTGTTTGTTTGTTTTAAGTCAAATTTATAATTTATTTTCTAAAACAAATTAATTTGGAAATGTTTTATGTAAATAGTTATTTATATTAGCTTTCTCCTTTAATTTCCAATATCAACAATGAAATATGATGCCTTTTTCAAACAACCGTGTTTGTTAAATCATAAATGAATGGACTACATACAATTTACACAGAAAGAAGTCTTCATTTCCTACATCCAAAAAATTACTGGTTGTAGAATGTGTTTTTCAGAATGTCAGACAAGAGGCAGATGATGGTCACATTACTCTTTAAAAAACTAGGAGTTGCCTATTATTCTGTGTAAGTCTTACTGTAGTCTTCACTTCTGTCTATTCAAACATGCCTAAAATAAGTTAATGTTCAGATACCTAATATTTGCAAATTTATTTACATATACATTATTAAAGCATTCATATATAATATATAAACCTTAGCAATATTTTGTATACTTCTAAGTACTTAAACTGAATGCCAAAGTGTTTTGTAATTGCTTATCTTCAGTTTCTTTGTTTGTATATGATAGCAAGTACTTGCAACGTGAGAAAGGAGTCTTAACATTATTACATACTAAAGTATTCATTAAATATAAGCAAGAATACAACTATCTGACAATATATCAGCAGAAGAACAGAAGTTAGCTGATAATTGCGCAGAGCAGCTCAATCTTACAAATCATACCATGGAGGTGAGATTCTGGCTTGGACTACCACTACAGATTTCTGCCCAGTGCAGTGAGGAGCAGTAAACTGCCACTCACCTAGCCAATTCTGCCACATCAATCCAGCAAAAAGATAATGTCAATAGATATTCCAGAGACTGTGATTTTTTTGTTTTTGTGACACTAACCCTGCATGGATGATGAACTTACTTTGCAGTCTTTGGACTCTGTGCTGAAACTTCCAGTGTTTCCAGACTCTTCTCAACTGAAATCACTATTTTGTTTGTGTAAAAGTATCTTGCTGCTAAAAGCATTACATCATTGAATGAGAAAGTCATGTTAATAATCAATCAATATATGTCAAAGGTTTGCCTGCAGTTGATCAAATATATATATATATATATATATACTTTTTAATTAAATATTATTAATACAGTCATCCTGAAAAAGGTGAATAAGTCTCCAGGCTAGTTTGTCCCTGACCTCTGTGTAGGGTGTGCTTCTGAATGGGAAGAGTATAACTTTCCCCTTTTAGTGTGTGTCTTGTTTTAAGGGCCAGTACCACTATAATCTCAGAAAAAAAAAATCAGGCATAGTGAATGCAAAACAAATATTTAAAGGTAAGAGCAACAGTTCGATTCCCTTTCTACTCTAAAACTTGCTAAGAAGACAGGATGCTCTGAAAGCTGGATGTCCCCTCAAAATCTCCCAAGCTACATCTCCCATCCAGAGCTGTTTATAGCCTGCAAAACAGTTCCCAGTTCCTTCTGAATGGTACAGGAAGAAAGCAGGATTCAGATGGTGTTATTTGTTTAGATCTGAGGACATTTAGGCTTAATTTGTATCATTTCTGATCTATAAATAGATATTCAAAACAACTTCTGTTCATTTATATACCCAGAATATTTTCCTAGAACAAGAAAGTAGTAATGGCTGATGCTTAAAATTAACTTTTCATTTACATTTACATTTACATTTTCATTTTTCATGTCCCCTGTTTCCAGTGCCTGTCCCTTTTCTTCTTGCTCTTCAGTTTGACCAGCAGTTCCCAGTTCAGCCATGCTGGTCTCTTGCCTTCCTTTCCCAACTTACTACACTTGGGGATGGTGAGCCCTTGCAGCCTGTGGAAAGCCTCCTTAAAGATCTGCCAGCTCTGCTCTGTAGCCTTGCCCATGAGGACAGTTTCCCAGCGAGTTTTGTTTAACTAACTCCCCAGAGAGCTGGAATTTAGCTTTCCTAAACTGCAGCTTCTTAACACATTACCTCTCTCATATTCCTTCAGAGCGTGACCTCAATTATAGCATGGTCACTAAAGCCTAGACAGCCTCCAATCCTGATGTTACCAATCAGTTCATTTACACTGGTGAGCAACAGGTCCAGTATTACATTTCCCCATGGTGGGGCCATCAATTACTTTTAGAAGGATCTTTGAATGGTTGACCAATATCATATCACTTGGGCACACTGCCCAGGTGGCCAAGAAGGCCAGTGGCATCCTGGCTTGTATCAGGAATGGTGTGGTTAGAAGAACTAGGGAAATAATCCTGCCCTTGTGCTTGGCACTGCTGAGACCTCACCTTGAGTACTGTGTTCAGCTTTGGACACCTCAATACAGAAAGGACATTGAAGTGCTGGAGCAGGTCCAAAGAAGGGCAAAAAGGCTTGTGAAGGGCTTGGAGAATATGCCCTACAAGGAGAAACTGAAGGAACTGGGACCATTTAGTCTAGGGAAAAGATGGCTAAGGAGAGACCATATTGCTCTCTTTCAATATCTGAAAGGTGCTTACAGCAAGAGCAGTGCTGGTCTCTTTCACTGGTGACAGGTGACAGAACGAGGGGAAATGGCCTCAAGTTGCATTAACGTAAGTTTAGGTTGGATATCAGGAAAAACTTCTTTACAGAAAGTATTGTTAAGCACTGGAATAGGCTCCCCAGGAAGGTGGTTGAGTCACCATCCCTGGATGTGTTTGAAAACTGTTTGGATGTGGTGCTCAGGGACATGATTTAGCGGAGGACTGTTAGAGTTAGGGTAGTATGGTTAGGTTGTGGTTGGACTTGATGATCTTTTTTCCAACCTGAGTAATTCTATGATTCTGTGATCCTGTATATACAAAAATGATTTGCAATGTATCTTGCAAATCATATCTTTGCTGTGCACAATCATTGAATTAGAAAACTATTTTCCTGTTGGATAATTTCCAAACCTACCTGATAACACATTAGACACTGGTAATAAAATTACTTTTACATCTTTGTGTAATTCATGTTTAGCCCAGTTAATAGTATTGCACAAATCATTGATACTCTACTTACGTGTAGGCTTTAATTATAATCTATAGCTGATCTATTTAATATTCTACACTGCAGAGTAGCCAATTGCTTGATACTTTTTCTCCATCCCTCCATAAAAAGATGATAAATATGATGCGAGAAGGGGCAGACTGGAGCCTAAACTTGAAAGAAACACTGCCACTGATTATTTACATTTACCAGAACTTATTTTTTTAGAAAGACATATTAATTAATGTTAACGTATCTTAATGCAGTGCCATGTTTTTATCCAGAAACCTAGGTTTTCTGATGAATTAGTCCTCATTACTCTTTTTCATCTTTCTATATAATTTTGCTTATTGAAATACCCAAATTTACCCTAGACATTCTTTTCTCTAAAGAAATAAAACTTTTCTGCTGTATTTCATTCATATGTCTTATGGAAATATAGTAGTGAATATCTTTTCTGTGAGTAGCAGAGAGACAAAGTGTAACTCCTGCACATCAGGAGAGTCTGTAAGAGAATGAAGGTGTTTCCATTGCATTGTTGGCTTTTTGTTGGCCTACAGAAAATCAGAAACAAAGCCATGGAAATAATTATGTGCTCACTCCTGTGAAGATAGTTAAGTATGTTTCAGTGCTTCAGATTCAGGGAGATCGCCCTGAATGAGGCACATGAGTTAAGCACATGCTGAAGTGTTTGTTGAGTCAGTGTCAATAAGCTGTGAAGGAAAAACAATTGTTTCCAAGTTATTTGTACATCTGCAACCCTGTGGCATTGAAGAATTTGTTCAGGCTCAAGGAGAGCAGTCTGTTCTAGCCTAATGTCATCTTTTCTACTTGGTCTGTGTTGTTTTTTCTATTTTGTTTTCCTTTCTGCTCTGGAGATAGGATGACATTAGTCCTGTTCTGCTGGAAGCCAGAAGTGCAGCTGTATTCTTGCATCTTGGTGCATTCATCCTCAACACTCAGCGCAGTTGTATTTGTCGTCCAAAAGTTTTACTTCAAATAGCTATTGGAGCAGACACTAGTATTACTGATATATATTTAGCCATTCAACCACATTTTATCTTACTTTTCTGTTACTGTACCACTGCCCCCGCTTGATACAGGCTCATTGGCTTGAAAACTACTATAGGAGTTTCTGACTCAAATGACCCTGTCTTCAGCTATTCTAGGAAGAGAAGTACAGGTGTTCTAGGTGCAGGAGTACAGACACAACACGGTGTCCATCTTTGTTAGATTGATTTCTCAGTCATTCCAGTGGCTATGATGCTTAGCTGCTATGGAATAATTTTTGAAAAGTCGTTATTACTGTGCCGTTTTATGACTATTTTTGCCTAATTCTTACTTCAGAACAATTTTGTTTCAAGACATAAAAGGGATTTTGGGGTGATGTCATTCCCAGACTCACATTATAGGAGTAAGCCTGGACTGTCTATGTAAAACAGACAGAAAGCTCTAACAGTACCAAAGAGTCTTCCAAGCTGCCCTCTTACAGAGTTGAATGTTATTCTGTTGTAGCAGACAATCCAAAGTGAGAGAGAAAAAAGGTAATTAATTGTGAAATTGAAACTTTTAGCAAAAGCTTAAAATCATGTTACCATTACCAAAAGTCATCATAAACCTGGATTGGTTTTATCTAAAAAGATGAGATGTACACAGTGAGATCAGAAAGGGAAATCCTTACAAGTTTAAGTGTCTACAAGTGGTTAATTTAGTCATATCCCCTTGGCAGTGCCCAGAAATGAGGCAAGCAGCAGGTAATTCTTGTTTTTTGGGAAGACAGTTCATGTGTTCCTCAACACTTCTATAGGCAATGAATTCAATAATGAGAGGAATGCTTTTAATTACTCATGCCATCTTAAAAACTTTCTGACAAGGAAAAAAAAAAAAAAAGAAAGAAGAAGAAGAAAAGAAAGAAAGCTATCTAGTCTGTGGGGTTTTCTTTTGCTAAGTAAATAATGATAGCTAGAATAGAAATTTTAAAAACTGGTTGAAGCCAGGTAAATGTGTTAAAAATTATCATCAAACTTGTTATATATATCTGTGTGGGGAGGAACAACTTAATCCACATTTATTCACGAAAGACGTTTTCCAAACATATTCACCAGTGATTATGAAACAGTTGCAGTATCATTAATACCATAAACTCTTGAATAGCAGCACTTCTGGCTGGAGAAAGAAATTAATTAATCATCCTATGATTAATGTAAGAATGCCTGAGCTTGAAGACTTAATACCATTCTTCATATCAAGAAACAGTGGTTTGACATCAAGAATGATGGACTCAGCCTGTCATGCTATTCTCCAGCACTTTATTTCACAGGATTTCAGGCTGGAAAGCTTGTGTCTTGGGACACTTCATAGCTCCTAATCTAGGTGGCTGACTGACTGGGGAAGTGCACTGTGTTGGTGTATGTTTGAGCAGAGCCTGTTCTAGTCTTTTGTCAGTGAAGTGGGAAAGACACAGCCTAGTGGCTTGAGCTCTCTTGACTTTACAGTAGAGGCTCTTTGAGAAGCTTGAGTATCACAGGATTGTTCTCTTGATTCCTAGAAATGAGGACCATTTGAAATAGCTCAAGCTGGGCACCAGAAATCAACAGTGATTTTTGAGGCTGTGCATGGATTTCTGCTCAAAGTGCCTTTCTTCTGGCAGTAAAAACTGAAGTAATGTGGCATCTAGTGTATTGTGTAAACTGTCTAAACCATCTAAACTTCTGTCTTTTTATGCTCTGTCTTCAGCTGAAGCCTATCTCAAGAGATGTTAGTTCATTTCTGCTCTTCACCTCATTCCACATCTTGTTTGAGGCTAGTTAGGACCTCCGCTGGAGCTCTTTCCCTCCAATCACCAGGAAAAAAAACTACAGCAACTGGTCAGACTAGGCTGCAATGTGTGGCTGTAGAAAACATTAATAAGCAGCATTCAGTTCTTTAGTATATTTTCTATTGGGGATTTTAAAACTTTCTACTAAATTTAGAAGAAATGTTAAGCAGAGTTGAAAGGGAAAAAATGAATGCGACTTGATCAGACACAAGGCAGGGTCTCTTGAAAGAAACTGAAGTTTCCTGACTTAAAGCCCTTTTTGGGAAAGCAATGCAGTCTTACACTTGATCAGATGGAGGATTTTCACAAACTGATAGAAATGTCAGGGAAGTGATGGCCCTCTTGGCATTTCCTCTTAAAGGAGGGTAATTCAAGCATGAGGAGTCAGTATAAGAAAAATAATAAAAACTACCAGTGATCAGAATATACACAGTATTCTAAAAACCGTAGTATTTTTGACTCTCAATTTCTGCCTTTCTATGTATAGTGGGATTTCTGCTTTCCGTAGGGTTTTTTTTTTTTTTAATAAAATAAATGGTGAATTTCTTCACTTAGTGAGGAAAAAGATCCTAATACTTCACAACATAACACCAGATAGTGTTGTCTGAAAGATGGATTTGTTGCCCAGTATGCAGTAAGACAGTTAGTGACACACCTTGATGAGATGTTAATTTATGTGAAGTTGCACAATTTTGGGTGCTAGGTGGACTTCCATAATGCTAGCACACACTAGGATTTTCATGACATCTTACATATACTTTTTTCTCACTTGGCCATTGCCCTGATACAGTCTTCAGCCTGCAGCTATTCATTTAAAGATAGGGCTTGTTTCTGTTCCTGCAGGCTAGCTAGACATGCTTACTAATGACATGTTTTTTCCAGATGCTCCTATCTTCAAAGACAACTTTAATTGTCACATTGTGATTAAGATTTCCTCTCTTAATCACTTTAGCAGTTTTAAAAATGGTCATCCCGCCCTAGATAAAAGTACTGTATCTTTTACTATGCTGTATCTAAAGATACACATACAAAGGTTAGTTCTTACTGACAACAGTAGTTGTCAGGAAATTTTCCTGAGTTATACATATATACTGAGTTATATATTAAAGTGAATCTTTTTTTTTTTCTTTCTTTCTTTTTTTCTGAAGCTAAATGCAGTATCTGGTCCTCAAAGCCCAAAACAGAAAATACAGAAAAACAGTGGTTCATCCTAACAGTAAAAGCACTAGCTCACAGAATAGGAAAATGCACTATGTCAAACGAAAGAAGGCTTGCTTTATAATAAGAATGTGTCCTTTAATTTTGTGAAAACTATGGCTTATATAATATATAAATAATATATATATATATAAATAATATATACAATATATATATTTATATATATATACAAATATATACACGCACATATTATTTGTTTGTTTGTTTATTTATTTATTTATTAAGACTATTCAGGACCAGGCTCTTAACTGATGGAGGTACCCAAAAATGCATTCTGATACAGTCTCATTGGTTTTACTTTCTGTCATTACTTCCTCTGTAAATACATGCTTCATATGAGACATGAGTGAATGACTGGACATTACATTTTTCATCAGAGGCTATCTCTTCTGTAACATTTTTTTTCCAGTTTTGTTAGCTGTTTACTCAGTTGCAAACTTCCACTGACTCATGAAATTAGGGGTTTCCATGACTGTCATTGAAAGTAGTTGTTGCTGCTTGGTAATGAGCTGTGCAATTCCCTTTTGAACTTCAAGAGAGTCACTCAGTCAGGTCCTAACTATCCAAAAATATTATTTTTGGAATGTCAAAACTGGAAGATGACTATCTGTTAATCACCTCAAAAGAAAATAATCTCCATCTTAATTACAGTAAGATCTGTGGTTTTATCTCCATAATTTGTTAAGCCTCTCTTTTGGATTTAGAAAGCTTAGAGAACTTCTTGAAGTTCTTGAGTACCACAGCCCTCCAGTTGCTGTGCTGCTGCAGTCAAGGAAGTGAGCATCAGCAAGGCTTCCATGCCAGCAGGCTCAGCACAGCATGGTCAGCATCACTGAAATGCAGACCAGGTTTCACCTGTCAACCTGTCAACCAGTAAGCTGTGAAGCTCAGTTGTCTGGTGTTGTTCTATCCGAGCTCCTGATGACATAATCTTACAAGAAAGACAAGTATTTCACTGTAAAGTGGGGCAGAACTTCGCAAGTGCACGGAGAAATGCACCAGCCTGTGAATAAATGAAATGTCAGTATCTGTGAACAATGTGTGGGGTGGTAAAATCCTGGAAGCCTGATTTCAATTCCATTTTCTTGAAAGTGAACTGTATCTGTACTAGTTTCAGTTTCTCAGAGTGGTCACTCAGCTGTTATGAAAGAAATATTTATCTGCGTATTTTCATCTGCCTACAATGCATTTAAACCAACTGAAAAAAAAAAGTAAATAAATAAACGTGGTCATGTCTTTTTCTTTTCTTGAAAGTTTAGATTACCAAAATCATATTACATTTTTAAGAGTGAGAGGTTCAGCAGGTGCTAAACTTCAGTGGACTGTAATATTTATTTCTCATTGTGATTTGAAACTAATATGCAGGTTCTTCTTCCACATTAGACTTTTCTATTACTTTGTTTAATTTTGTAGACCATTTCAAATTTGAATATATTTGTATCGTATTAGGCAAACTCCAAATGCACTTCCAATAATACTCCTCCTCAAAAGGTGTTCTGAATAGGAACTACATAATATGAAATCTGCAGTTAGCACCCAGAGCTGTTGTTTTACAGGAATGCTTAAGAAAGATACTGTGAGAATGTGAACTGTGTCATAAAGGTATTTGCATTTGTTCTTGCACTGTTGTATTTCTGGCACTGCAGGGTAATATTTATTTGTCTCGAGTGAGTTGTCCAGGCTCTCCAAATTTGCTGGAGAGAGATACTTAGACAGAGACAGACATTTCCAAAGGGACAATTCATCTGATCCTAAAACAGTCATTGGTCAAGACACTCCGAGCTTCCTGCAATGCCTTGCTAACATTTTCCGGCAAATGTGGGTTGAGAGGGATGCTGGCAGCCACAAACTTGTAGCTTTTCAAGGTCACCTATTGATGTATCTTTCTGTGAGCTCAGGACAAAAATAACAGTCTGTGAGATGCTGCTTTTACACTGCCCATAGAGGTATTCAGACTTTTGTGACCATTTAATCTTGCTACTGAAGTTTCAATGTTTGCACAGAGAGCCTGAACAACTAAAAGGAAAGGAGCCCTTTACACATACTTTTGAATTCTAGACCCTTCTTCTTCCAACAAAGTTCCAATCCAAGCTGGTATAAAAATTCTCAGGCACAGATTTTCTCTGTATCTTTTCTTGTTTCTTGTTTACATCCAGTGTGATGTAACCATGGTTAATTTGCTGCTGCTGCCAACATATAAAAGTTGTTTCATACTAATTAGATCAAAAGATTTAAAGCACTGGGAGGCTTGGGCTGTCATTTGTGTTTTTCTGAGCACTGCAACAAGGGCTGATTTGGGGTATGCGGTAACATAATGTTAGTCTTTACAGCTTGTCACACAGTTTGGTTCTTTAATTCAGAATCACACTGTAGAGTAGAACACAATGGGAACAGGCAACCCATACTGACCAGTTGTTTTTTTACATCCTAGTGACAGCTGAATGGGGGCTTGCCTCATTAAAAGGCACGAGCCCCTACAGAACGAGGTAAACAATCATCTCCTCAAAGGACGAGCTTGACAGTCCTATATCCTTTCTAGTACACAAAAGGGATCAATAACTGCAGTGAGTCACAAAGGACTTATTTTGGTTTGTTGTACAAGAACCTTTCCAACTTAAATTGTCCTTCCTGTCTGAGATGCAGGGGAAAATAAAATCTGTCTTTAAGTACTCATTACGTTAATGTAGATGTAAATTTGGAAGTGAGATTGGATGAAACATTTGTTTGAAAAGGGAAATAAACCTACAGTAATCAAACTGAAACATGAAAGCTTGGGATAAAAATTTTGAAGTAAGGAATATGTTTCTCCATCCTACACAGGTGTGGTTCTTTTTAGCTAAATAGGTGTTGCAACCAGCTACTGCTTATTTTCTGCATTGAGGGAGATGATTATAATTTTGAACAACTTTAAAAGATTTCCATCTTCATATATTTTTTAGCATTGTCTGACATTTTTGATACCTTAGCTTGAACCATAATGCAGTGATAATACTGCCCTCACATTATTGGGTTTATCTTCAGCCTGTTACAGTGGTATTAAATAATTGGGGAGTTAACCCCTAAGCCTTACTTTAGGCACTGGAATTGGAGGAAAAGGTGGAAATCTGCTTTACCCTGTGGGTCAGAAATGATGTGCCAACCACCAGTGCAGCCCTAAAGCATTTATTTAGTGACACAGAGCATTATTAGAAAGCAAATAATTGACTTCTACGGGAAGAATTTCAAATGTGGCCCAGGCCTATTAAAAAAAAGCTTATCCTCATCTGGCATCAAAATCTTGAAAACCTTTGGTAAACCACTACCTTGCTTCAAATTGGTCCATATGCATATGATTTTGTCACCTTGAAACAGCATTCCTAGTTACATATTTGTTGTTGAAGAAGCTGAGTGGCTTAGCCTGTTTTCATTCTTAACTCCTAGTCAAGTCCAGAAAACAGATTTTTTTTCTGTTTGTGTTTTTTGAGGTCTCAGCCAACCTCACACTTTTGGAGAATAACAATATCTCAGGGCTCAGTTGGCTGTGAAGGCGAATAATATCCTGGCTTGTATCATGAGCAGTGTAGCCAGCAGCATTAGGGAAGCGACTATCCTCTTGTACACTGCACTGGTGAGACCACACCTCAAATATTGTTGTCATGGCTTTATGGTTTTTGTTATTGGTATTCCACATTATAACATCATGTAGTGCACTGGGAGTTAAAGAGTTAATGTTTCAGTTTTGTGGATCATGGATATTTCTGGGTATCTGGATTTCAGAAAATAGGAAGAAGTAGAAACTACATGCCCCCAGAGGACTTTGCATTATTTCTGTTTCCATTTTCTATTTAGAGGGAAAGATAAAACCATTCACAGATCACTTGACCCTCCCTTCTTTCTCTTCTGCTTGACCTGGCTAGATCGTCTCGCCTCAGCATCAAGCTCTTCAGTTTTTGGACACTCTCATTTTATTTGATTCATTAGCGTCAATTCTAATTATACTGTACTATTATATTGTGCTATCTTGCACAATATATCTTGCTTCTGATATCTTGCATATCTTATTTAGTAAATTAGTTTGTTTATCCTCAGATCGTTGCTGCTATTTTGTTTTCAGGCCCATCTCTCTACCCTTTTCCTCTTTTTCCACTTTCTCCTTTCCCAGGGTTCCCCCACCCCATTAGTCACGGATCCGGATTGGAGATGAGGAAGAATTTTTTCACAGGTTAGACACTGGAAGGGCTGGAACTAAGTAGTGGGAATCACTGTCCTTAGCAGTATTTAAGAGATGTTATTTATTGACAATCTGATGCAGGACTTGGTAGTGCTGGGTTAATGGTTGGACTTGATCATAAACATCTTTTCCAACCAAAATGATTCTATGATTCTGTGAAGGATTTGACATAGAATGTAGTGGCAGCTGCTGCTTTGACTCTCTTCTTTGCACTGTTCATTGTACTCAGCATAAGATCCAAAACTAACTGCTGAAACTCTTTGTTGGGGTATTTATGTCCTTGGTTGGATTTAGTGATTTGCTCAGTATCAAATAATATTTCATTTAGGGTTGAAGAGATCTTGACTTTGTGGCCTCTGACTAACTGTTCAGATTCAGAAAATGGCTATCTCTTCTAAGGAAAAGAAGTGCAGAAGATCGGAGACTTTATTTTTTTAGTGTATCGAATACAATAATCTATCGTACAATCTCTATGGCATATAGTCATTGCAAGTAAAATAGATTAAAGATAAAAACTATTCAAAGAGTGAATAATTCTTTTTTTGCTGAGACTAATTAATTTTTTCAGGTGCTCATATCCTTAGTAATTGTATGTGACTTCGAAACACTTGAAGAAATATTGTTTGAACGGCACAGTATTTCATGAAGAGAGAGAAAGCTCTGATCTATATCCTTAACAGCACTCAAGACTAGCTAACATGATCATAAAAGCAATTTCTTCAACAATAGAAGTATTGCTTGCTGCAAATCTTAGCTGTAAATGATGTATCAGAAATTTTCATGAGCTTTGTCGTCCACCACCGAGACCTCAATCAATTCATCCAGTGTTTCCGTGTCTCTATGTGGTGGTGTTAATATGTGACCATCTGCCATCTGGTGATGAGATTGTAATGACTTTGAACAATAGGGTAGTCATCAAAAACCTCAAGAGACAAGACAAATTATGAATGGCAGTATTCTTCAATGTTTCATTTAGTGAGGAGAGAGTGATTTAACACAGCTTTGTGTGGGAGTTTTGAAGTATGGACAGAACCTCATAATTGTAAGTAGAGAGTCAGTGCTTAAACTGAGGTCTGCACCATAATGCTGCAAGCGCATGCTATAATGTTTTGACTGTATTTTGATGTTTCTTTGAAGAATACTTAAGTGCTGATTTCTTTCAGAAAGCTTAACTCGGTTATCTCTTTGCTTTGAGCTGGAAAACTTAGTCTCCTTCAACTAAATCTATTCCCCTCATTTTAACCCCTTAATCAAAGAAAACAAAGTACTAATAAAGATCTTATTTCTTGTTTTTTTTTAAAAAGGTAAAATTACTGGGAATCAGGGAATCATTTCCCCGTGTCTGGCAGCCAGTTATCGACAGATCCACAGACTAGTTACCATGTGAGAATGTAACCTACAAACAATAGCCAAGAAGCACAGACATTCTTATTTGTGCTTCTTAGTTGTATTCTGGCTCTATCAAGGAAAGCAAACAGCAGTGAAATTTGCAGGTTCGAGCTTATTTGACACATTGAAAAGAGCTCTGATATAATGGTGACATGCTGCAGTGCATTCCTTTTTTATGTGGAATTAGTTTCCTCATTAGAATGGCCCTTCCACAAGTGCCATTCTATTTCTAAGTGTATTCTGGCAGTGTTCTTTTCAGGTAGTATACAGCAGTGTCTTGCAAACATTCTGCACACTTGCATTTTTAGTTTGTTATTTTGATTTATATAGCATCTGTTATTTATTCTGTTTTGCAGTCCATTAAGTCTTTACAGTATTGCCAAGACAGCAGAATCTTGTATTTGCTTTTCCTTAGCAAAATTTTCACAAGCAGAAAAAGTACTTCAAGTCTGGACACTGTAAAAGCAGCAGAACCAGGAAACTGGATTTGAGCACAGAGATCTGGCTGGAGTGTATTTCTGTCATCCATGTCTTAGCCAAATATAGTCTGTGGTTAAGCTAGTGTTTTGGTCCACACCTATGTCGGGGCAAGGACCTGTACTTAACTCAAGGATGGGGGCTGGCTGTCTACTGTTTGATCTCTGCTATTGACATTCCAGGCCACAGCTGGCTTCTTAGTCATGTCTGACAGGCACAGCCTACAGTAGCACAGCAGCTATGATTACTCTGCTCATTTTGTGGTTCAAATGGCAGAGTTTGCATGGTTTGACCATTATGATGTGTTTTTCAGGAATGTTGCTTAAAAGCCAAAAGTATAGATTATAAACACAAACAATTCAGATCAAAAACCATGATGATCTGTATCAGACCACGGTGGATTAGATGGTGTTGCCAAATAGCTGCATCTAAGACTTAGACAGATCTTTGCACATTCAGTAAATCAAAATGTATGTTGCACTAACTTTTAAGCATTTCTTCTAGATTTCCCACTTGTATACACATTAATTTAATTGTAAATAGTTTCAAACTGAAAATGGAAAAATTCTATATGAAGATATGAAAACTGTGTGCACACAATGAGGGAAAATAAATAGATAGATAGATAGATAGATAGATAGATAGATAGATAGATAGATAGATAGATAGATAAAATAAATAAATAAATAAAATGGTAGCATTTACTCAGAGCTGCCTATCCTAATGAAAAGTTTCAGGTTTTGCTGGTTGGCATTGTCTGGCATTTTTTTGTGATGTTCCTGACCACCTTGATTGAAGCATAAGTTACAGCACCAGTGTCCAAAACCTGCAGAGCAGGCTGATACTGTGCATGCAAGGCTGAAACACAACATAAGGGACAGCTTAAATAGCCTACCCCATTCTTCTGTCCAATTTTGCTTTAAACAAAATGTATCTGACTGTAGTGGGCCTCCATTTTAGAACCTGCTACGTAAAGAACAGCTTTATCCAGCTACTCAATCAGTTAAAATTTTGCCATTCTTAGACTTGGAAGCTGTGTGCAGGCTCCTGCTGGAAGGCATGGTCTGAAGAGGAGTATGAGCGGGGTGCACTGTACTTGGTGAGATAGCTCTGGAAATTTTTCACTGTTTCAGAAAGACTGGACACATCTTTGTCCTTAACAGTCAGGGGAACGGAGAGGGGATCAAAAGCACCCAAATACCAAAAATAGAAATTGGATAATTTGAACAGTGGATTTACTTCAGGGAAGCCAGTGCTGCTCTGTGTTGCTGGCAGGGCTGCTGCATTGAGAGGTGGCAAGACTGTAATCAGAGGCAGTGCCTGGGGACCTTTGAGCCCAGCACCTCCACGACAGCACTGCCACTGCCAACTTGCACAGGCACAGGCAGCAGCAAAACAGCTGGTGTGGCCTATAGGCCGCATTATTTTTGTTATTTAATATTTATTTATCTTTTAATGAATTTTCTTTTGGTCCTATCCATTCTCTAAGCTGATTTGATTAGCATTTGATATATGCATTTACACATGGGCTAGCTCGATAAGACCATTTTGAAGTTCTTTAGTTTCTGAAGTTCTGCAACTGCTGTTTTTTAATTTTGGGTCTACTATGATTTTAATTTCCACAGGGCCTTTTCGTTCACTTTTGAGAAATGTTATATTTGAGCCTGGCTTCTGTTCTTCGTAATTAATTAATTAAATTTTCTAGAAGACTACTGCCTGGTTACTTGGTCAATTAACTTTGTAATATTTCTGAGGTTCTGTTATTTAATATATGTGTCTCTCGATCTTCATGTATGCAAAAGTAAGCATTTATTTGAACCTCACAGACAGATATTATGTTAACATAGGAAATGAGTTGTCTCCTGAATTGTATGCATGTGGATGCAGAAAGTCCTATTTGGGTTTGCTGAGTACATGGACCCTTATCTCATGAATAGCGATATGCTCTTTTCAGCGGTAATCTGTTTGCCATAAATGATAGGTGCAGCACCTCAGCAGTCAACCACAAGTTTAATGTTATTTTGCTTCTCATGGCTTGATTCACAGAATATAATATGTAAAATGTGCCAGGATCAATTGTGTAATACCGAAATTTTATTTGTACTCATAAAGTAGTTAGTGACAAGATGTTACTTTACACAAGGATTGCAGTCTATAAACTGGGGATTAAGGCCTTGCAGTCAATTCTGACACTTGCAGTGTCAGAACTGGACAGAGGTGCAGTCTTTGTGTAAGGCAGAGATTGCTTTTGGCACCTGTACTTGACCAGCAAGAACCAAAACTGAGAAAGATGAAAAACTATTTCATTTGAACATGTACAATCCATGTGCTTAAGAAGCTTTAGCTTAAATTAAAACACAAACAGAAAAAAGGAAACCCATACATGCATAAAGGCAGGTTTAAAACCATACCTCATCATATTCTCTTATGCTTGAGACATGGCTAGGAACATCCATTCCAGTTTTCAATACCACTGTAAGATGCTGTCAGAGGAAATAAATATGGACATATTTAATATACAAATCTTAATTGGCCAATCAAGTTATCTTTTGCTGTTTTCTAGTAGGTAACTTCAGTACATAGTGTTGATATTTCCAGGATGTTAAGCATTTGAGTTTTTCATTTAAAAGCTGCTTTCTTAAACTGGAAAGACATTCCCAAAATTTTTCTTAGGTTCAAAAATATGTTAGTAATCTGGCACTGGTTATGTGTACTTTGACACCACGTGGAAATAGGTTTAGAGAATTTGACTCACATACTTGGTCACACTTTATTTACTCAGGTGTTAGATGTTAAGGTAGGAAAAAATCCTGTTGGCGTGAATAATGTGTGTAGACGAGACAGACAAGGGGGCAGTAGAAGTTATCACTACAAACATGTAAATACAACTGAGCTGAGACTTCAGGAAAATACAGTGAGTAGTAGCTGTGTGTATGGTGCTGAGTTAAACTGCATGATTCAAATGATTCCTCCCTCCACACATTCCTTAATCTGTGAGTCAGTGTGTGTAAATATGGACTGCAGTCAGACAACTGAAGAAATTGTTTTTTCTCAGATGAGCAAAGACATACGCATGACATCATCCTTGTTTGAATATGTCTGCTCTATTATTAAAAGCACAGCTTCGTTGTAAAGAGCAGTTGTTTTTTTTTCCAAGCTCATTACCACTTTTGAGCATGTATGAGTTCATAGATGCTGTGACTGTTCTTTATGAAAGCTTTTGATGCCTGCATGTGATGCATACTATCAGCATCGGAGAAATGTAATCATAGAACTAATGAAGGCTGACTGGCAAACAGGCTGAGTAATTCTGCCAGTTACCATGTCAGCAAACCCAAGTGATTCATGTCAGACAGAAGGATCTATCTTGAGTAGAGTTTCACAGACAGATCATGTCTATTCAAGCAGATAGTGTAGCTGTCTGACACATATTATTCAGTTTGCAGATGAAACTGGGTGAATCTGTGTATCTTGAAGGATTAGGGTCAGAACACAAAGTTATCTTGCATATCTTTTAAACCATAGGACATAATGGGGGGGGGTTGTATTTAGGCTTTTTATAAGGGCTGCTAACATTTGGCCATATAACATGTTTTCGGAAAAAAATGAGAAGTACAGTAATGATCTTCAAGCTGAATATTGTTAAAGAGTGTTGTTCTGATGGAAATGAGATTTACAGGGGACCTACAGGTAGAAGTACTGTCTGTAAGACAGAAGTTGCCATACTTACCTTGTTCTTGGACTAGAGATAATGTTTTCATTTTGGCACTGCTATTCAAGTAAATATGGACTAATTGAAAAAGCTCACATCTGTAGTCCAGGAAGATCAGCATAAATGATCAGAAGTTTAGAATATTTGA
The DNA here is from genome assembly GCA_035772895.1 of Perdix hodgsoniae. Lineage (NCBI taxonomy): Eukaryota > Metazoa > Chordata > Aves > Galliformes > Phasianidae > Perdix > Perdix hodgsoniae. The sequence goes on along the minus strand of JAPSGF010000114.1, from coordinate 1,199,555 downwards.
CCTAGACAGTGTTAAAAGCTGTGCTGATTTTAGCTAAGGAACACACTGAAGAAGAGAGCAAAGCAGAAACAAATTATTTGAATACTTCAAATATTGTTGAAAAGGGTCAATATATTCTTCTTCTCTCTCTGAAGACTGGACCTTCTTTTCAAGAAGGAGGACTATTAGGAAAACCTAGTGTCAGTAAGACTGTATTGCAGTGAATTCTTGGATTAGATTGCCAACATAAGCTATGGCAACAGAGGCCTTTGAGAAAATATTCCTTGTAAGTCAGAGCATGATAATTCTTCGTAGTGAGAAAGGAGACTGAAAGAACAGACCTGAAAGAACTTAAAAATGTTACAAGACGCTATCTTGGAATTCTTTATTCAAGCAAATATTTGGCATTATTCAAGAAGCAAAATTTTAGCTGACAAAGTAAAAACTTCATCTACGTAAGCAAAACCTGACATTTGGGAAGGAAACCTAGAAGAACCAGCAATGGTTGTATGAAGATAAAAATGCCTTGAAATACTTTACCAATAAACACTATTAGATTGCAACAAATACATAGACTTTAAAACATCAGTGGAGTGCTCCATAAAGGAAGTGACTAGTTCAGTTCACAATTGTTCAGGCTTGATACAGCAGTAAAGATCTATAGACTACATATAACCAAATTCCTAGAATAAGAGAATTGCTGAGGTTGGAAAAGACATTCAAGAGCATCACGTCCAACTGCAACCTAGCCATACTACCCTAACTCTTAAGAACCCACCACTAAGTCATGTCCCTGAGCACCTGGTTTTTAAACACACCAAGGGATGGTGACTCAGCCATCTCCCTGGGGAGCCTATTCCATTGCTTAACAACCTTTCTGTAAAGAACTTTTTCCTGAAATCCAGTCTAAACCTTTCCTAGTGCAACTTGAGATCATTTCCCCTTGTGCTGTCACCAATCACCAGTGAGGAACAACTCACTGTTCCAACTCTTCCAACTCTCAACCAACTGTTCCAACAACTCACAACTCACAATCAACACTGCTCTCACTGCAATCACCTTGAAGAGAGCAATAAGGTCTCTTCAGCCTCCTCTTCCCCAGACTAAACAGCCCCAGTTTCTTTAATCACACCTCATAGGGCATGTTCTCCAAGCCCTTCACAAGCCTTGTTGCCCTTCTTTGGACCTGCTCCAGCACCTCAATGTCCTTCTGTATTGAGGTGCCCAAAACTGAATACAGTACTCGAGGTAAGGCCTCAACAGTGAAGAGTACAGGGACAGGATTATTTCCCTACTCCACACCATTCCTGATACAAGCCAGGATGCCAGTGGCCTTCTTGGCCACTTGGGCACACTGCTGGCTCATATTCAGCCAACTGTCCATCAGTACACCAAGAAAATGATTTTAAGATACTTACAGACAAAACATATGATAAAGGATAGGTCTGGTATATATACAAAGAGAATTTTCATGAACCTGAGAGTAGACAACTTCTGATCATCACTGTTTCTCAGCTTATTATTTCTGTTTTTTCTCTTCAGTAGAAGAAAAACTTCTCTGTTGCAATTTCTGTCCAGACAGAGAAAAATCAGGGATGACAGCTTCTGTCCTGAAGTGCACCGAAGTTGCTATAGCTCATGTGAAAGTTAATGACTGCGTAAAAGAGGAGTCCAAATTCTTGCTTCTGAGAAGGGAAGGCATTTCTAGGATACTCATTTAGTGTAGCTGCCCTGCCCACCCAGTACACCTTATTGAAACCTTGTCGTAGCATGGGTTGACATTTGCTCCACCACTGGAAAGGAACAGGTCTCATAAAGGAGCAGGAGTCAAAAAAAGTGCTGGGCATATAGGAGAGAAAGGCACAATGAACAAATGAAGCAACGCCTCAACTGCTAAGAGGAAGTAAAAAATAATAATCTGCATGGAACATACCGGTGAATGAGGGCAGTTCTGAGGATACAAGAGCTCTCCCTCTCCCAGCATGGGAAATCAAGGAGAGGAGGTAGAAAAGAGTATGGCTGAATGAAGACAGACTGGCTAGTCAGGCTGGGGGAAAAGAGGAACTTTTACGGGCAGAGAAAGCAGGGACATGTGGCCTAGGAAGAATACATGAATGCTGTTCAGGCATGCAGTAATGGGATCAGGAAAGCCATAGTACAGATGGAAGTGAGCATGGCAAAGGATGTGAAAAATATTAATAAGAGATTCTCCAGGTACTCTCCTTAGAAGAAATAAATCAAGGGGTGTACCCCTAAACAAGGAGAGAAACTTCAACAGACATGAAAAGGCTGTGGTACTCAACAAATTCCTTGTTTCAGTCTTTACTGGCAGTCAGTTTTCCCATGTCTCTCTGTGAACCGGTGGCTGGGGGTTGGGGGAGCAGAGTCTCTGCCACTGTAAGAGAAGATCAAGTCAGAAACTGCCTCATGAGACTGAATGCATATAAGTTTATGGAGATAGATGACATGCATCCCAGTGCCTTGAAGGAACTGGCTGATGAGATTGCCAAGGCACTCTCCATCATATTTGAAAAGTCATGGCTATCCAGAGAAGTCCTAATGAATGGAAGAAGGAAAACATCACATTTTTAAGAAAGAGGACAAGGATGACCCAGGGAACTGCAGGCCAGTGAACCTCACTCTGTGCCTGTGAAGATCATCCTGGAAGGTGTGCTAAGGTACATGTGAGATGAAGTAATCTGAGACAGCCAGCACAGCTTCACCAAGGATAGATCATGCCTAACCAGACAGGTCACTTTCTGCAATGGAGTAATGATATCGGTAGAGAAAAGAAGGAAACAGGTGTCTCCTATCTGGACTGGTGCAAGGCCTTTAACGTCCCACAACACATCCTTGAAGATATAAGAATTTTAATGGTGGACTATTCAATGGATAAAAAATTGATTGGATAGTCACAGACAGAGGACTGTGGTCAATGTTTTTATGCCCAGGTCATAAGACTGGTCATGAAGGTCTTCCCCAGGGGTTCATCTTGGGATTGGATGCTCTTCATGAGGTTCAACAAGGTCTAAGTGTAAGGTGTTGCACTTAGGCCATGGCAATCCCATATATATGTACAAGCTGGGAGAAAAACTCATTGAAAGTAGCCTTGTGAAGGACCTGAGGGTCCTGGTGGATTAAAAGCTTGGCATGAGCCAACAGTTGGCAGCTGCAGTCCAGAAGGCCAGCAACATCCTGTGCTGCATCAAAAGAGGGGTGGTCAGCTTTCCTAGCTTTGCTTTAGGTGGCAACTCAAGAGATTCTTGGTTTATTAAAAGTATTACAAATCTGAACCTCATGTATACCGTACTCCAAAATTACACATATAGTATCTACCAGAATCTTTCTAGAAATTCAGTGATTGCTGATTATTATTTTTCTGAACGAGTTTTATGTCATCAGTGGAAGGTCCACAGGGACATAAAAGAAGAATGCAACTGACCCATTGGTGTTGAAGAACCTGTGAATGTGCAAGAGTTTAAACATTTCACTGCAAGAATAAATAGCAAATCAAAGAACTCCTGAATGTAGAATGTAAAATATATGCTAGTCCTTTTTTTTTTTTTTTTTTTTTTAATATCTGTCCAGATACTATAGTAGACAGTTTTATTTTGTTACTCACACAGCTGTATTAAAATGTGGTAATCTTACCACACGCTGTTAGACTCAGAATACATTATGGGAAAGATTGCATTATTGAATGTTGTGTTCTTTTCTTTCTCTGCATTAGTAACTAAATATAATAGCTCTGCAACAAAACAGAGGAATTAAAGTGTGCTATTCTGTAAAGTAGTATGAACTCATGGAGAACAATTCAGAATAACTTTTACTTATTTTTTTTTTTTTTTTTAGTAAGCCAGTTGTATTGCAGTTAAAATAAAGATTCACTTTTTTTTTTTTAATTAGCCAGAGGCTGTGCACGTAAAAAAAACAGGGCTGATTCTGTTTTTTTTTTTTTTTTTTTAAATTAGCCACTATCAGTGATTTAGAACAGCAGGACACTGGAACAAACTTCCTGAAATGTTTAAAAAGCTGAACCTTGGTGGATACCAAATGGAAAGCTGTTCTCACACATGATGTTTTGAGAATGATTAGATAAGGAGTCTGTTCTCGTAAGTATTCCAGGGCTGATTCTGCTAAATCACATTGTCCAAATGTAGGATGTTTGTACAAAACTTGTACCCATACTGCTGATTTTTTTATATCCATGAAAGACATTCCTCCATTCAGCTCTATGCACCCTCAGTTGGATTTATATTGATCCTCTCTTTTTCTACTAGAGTTCCATAAATATGCCAAAGGTGAAAATACTGACTTTCATTTTCTCTAGGTTTTACTCTGACGATTGTTAAATGAAATAGCATCCATGATGAGGAAGCACCTTGTACTATCATACTAATGACATAGGAAATATTCTGTAATTTTCTCCCTTTTTTTGTTGTTGAGAATGTTGCAGAAGGTGGATATATTTAGCCTTTCAAGAAGTCTATCTATCCCAACTAAAGAGAAGCAAGGCTCATCTCTTTTTCCTCAAAGAACTCAGTACTCGGTCACATATAACAATAACACTTGCTTTTATATCAGATTTATCCAAAACATCCTGAAAACAATCTTGGAAAATTTACAGAGAAAACATTACTGTGAATTATGAAAGCAGGTGTGATTTTTCCTTTGTTAGCACTTGTATACTTTGGACAGCCCATTCTTAATAAACTTACTGCTTTGATGTGCAAAATTATAGAAGAAAAAACCTGCAACTTAGCGAGCTGGCTTTAAAATGAGGAATATCACAATAAAGAAGAGTAAGGAATGTTAGTAAGAGCACTAACTTGGTCTATTCTGGAGCATGGGAACTCTTTAAATGGTAATTGCAGCTGTGAAATAAAATCTGAATGACAAAATGCTCATGAACAAAGCACGTAACAAAATTCATCCTGTAATTCCTCATGTATTTGTTTAGAGAAACTGTTCAAAGTTGAATTTCCTTTAAAAAAAAAAAAAAAAAAAAAAGCAAGTCCTGTTGTTTAGTTGTGTTGTAAATAAAAGAAAAATTAATAATTATGGTCACATTTGTTCAGCTCCAAATTACCTGTACCTATTTTTCAGTCAGAAATGTTAAACTTTGATGTCATGACAGGTCTATGTGTACTTTTTGACCAGAAAGTCATGATATTCCAATGCTATTGCTATGTAGAATGTATAGGTGTCATGCTTTTAGAGTATAATAACATAAATAGAACTTCAACACTGATTTTTTTGAAAACTGTCAATTTATTAGAAACTTAAAGATAATTCTTCCTTAGTTGTTAGGTTTTGGTTTTGGCTTTGTTTTTGTTTTGTTTTTCTTTTAGCTTCATGAATATGCACAGGATCATTTGTTCCTGGGGCATAAAAAATTGAGAGTGAGATGTTTTTCTTTTCTTACCCCCTTTCTGTCTTAAGAAACCACTAAAAAGAGAAACTTTTCACAATGAATTTTTCCTGTTTTCTGTGCCCTGTACAAATTAATTTTATTTTTTTTTAATCTTCTATTCCTTTCCTCCTTTGCTGTTCCTTTACAGTTTTCACCCGATTCCTTTATTTCTATTTCTCTCAGCTTATTACTTCACTGAAGCTTTTTCATAAAATGAAAATGGTGAGATTGATGTCTTTACAACAGTAGCATTTTTTGTTCAATATATCATCCTTTCCCTTTTATTGCTTATTTGCTTTTTCAAGTACTTGCAGGGGCAGCTAGGTGCCCTGTTTGTACAGCACCAAGTATGATACTTACTCATATTTTGCTGGGTCATAAACAATTTATGCAGAAACACTATGAACTCACTTCAGCTGAACATCACAGAACTTGTCTTTTGGCTGAGCTGGGAGACTGGCAAGACTCCATAGAGTAATCACTTAAAACTCATTGAAATTCACTGTCACCACTGTGGCATTTAATTTGCTGGAAGGTGGTTACAGAGAAGTGAGAATAAAATTCTTCAGGAAGGTAAGCAAGAAACAGAAGAATAACAGAGCTAGACAGTCTGTGCTGATTTAGACAGGAGATAGGGACAGTGGTACTTTCCATGAGGCCATTTCCAATAGATTCAATGAATCAACATGAATTAAGAAATATTTATTCTTGAGCTGAGAAATACAAACATGAGTCTTTTACAGAGCCCTTCTATTTTTTTTATATCAAATACAAATCGTGTTATGACCTCTGGTCAAAATAACAAGTATATTACATGCTGAATTGATCCTAATTGTATCTGATGGCTAAGATGAGAATTAAACCACTGTTTGAATGAGATTTCTGTACATGTATCCCAATGTATATGTGTATAATGTATGTTGTAGGTAAAAAAGGTGTTGTGTTGTAAACTGCTAAGTTACGACTTCTGCAGCCTCAGCACGTTTGATGTGCACACCAAGATGTGTGATGCAGTTGACATACTCAAGGGATAGGATACTATCCAGAGGGACCTAGACAGGCTTGAGCCATGGGCCCAGGTGAACCCCCATGAACAACAAATTCAAATGCAAGATCTTGCACCTGGGTCAAGGCAGCTGCATTACCAATACAAGCTGGGAAATGAAAGGATTGAGCATAGCCCTGTTGAAAAGGACTTGGGGTATTGGTGCATAGGAAGCTGAAAATGAGCCAGTAATGTGTCCTCACAGCCCAAAAATCCAACCATATCCTGGGCTAAGGCTGCAGCAGAAGAGGCATGGCCAGCACATTGAAGGAGGTGCTGCCCCTCTACTCTGCACTGGTGAGGCCTCACCTGGAATACTGCATAAAGATGTTGAGTCTTCAGTACAGGAGAGACATGGACCTCTTGGAATGCATCCAGAGGAAGGTGACAAAGATGATGCAAGGGATGGAATACCTATTCTATGAGAACAAGCTGAAAGAGCTGGGGCTGTCCAGCCTGGAGGGGAGGAGGCTCCAAGGTGACCTGATGACAGCCTTTATTCAATAAAGGGGGCTCTACAAGAAAGATGGGGACAGAATCCTTAGCAGGTTCTGTTTTGATATAACAAGGGAAAATGGTTTCAAATCTAAAGAGGGGAGATTTAGTTTAGATATAAGAATAATTTTTTTATGATAGGGATTGCGAAATATTGGATGAGATTGCCCAGAGAGGTGGTGGATGTCAAGATAAGGCTGGATGTGGATCTGAGCAATGTAATCGAGCTGTGAATGTCCCATTTCACTGCAGAGGAGTTGGACTAGATGACCTTCAGAGGTCCCTTCCAACTCTAAGGATTCTATGATTCTCTCTTCCTGAGGAGTAAGATAGCTGCACTTCATACCAGCTCCATGCATTGAGAAATCATGGAGTTTTATTTTGCATACTCTTAGATTTATGAAGTTCCTAGGAGATGCCAGAAAAGAAAAGATGGCCTGGAGAATTCTAAGACATCCTATAGATTTCCTAAATATTTCTTTTCCATTTGGTTGGAATGTATGCCTCTTACTCGGCATATCTGAGTGTTTAATGCATTTATGAAATGTTTTGTTGTACTAACTATTTTTGGTTCTATTTCCATCTGATTCAAATTATTTTATTGGTAATTGGTATTAAAAATGTGAAGGAAGTAGACTAAGATAGTCGCAGCAAACTGCAGCTTGATTAAATATAGCTTGCTGAACATTTAAAATACAGAGAATAGTTTTTTTATGATGCTGTGAGTTATTTGTCTACATATAAGATGTGAATATGTGTGCAAAAGAACAAAACTAGTATGAATTCAAAAATCAGCTTAGCTGAACATGAAAGTTAAGACATTTTAAGGAGCCCTTGGCAGCAGATGAGCATGAGGTTTTTCTGTATTCTTGAATGTTCTAAAATATTTGAAGTTTTCACCTTAACTCTGGGTTCTTAGTCTGTGTTTTGTGAATAATACTTCTTATCATTTTGAACCTTCAGTTACTCACATGTGTCTTTTACATCTAACTAATAATAATTATCTGGGAATTTCTTTCTCTCTTTGTGAATGTGTTTAGCTATTGTTCAGATACTGTGCTGAAGTATTAGCTCCTTATCTTGTCATTTCAGTAGTTTCAAAATAGCAACTGTTAGTGTGCATTTATCAAGAGTTCCATGTCCTGTGGTTCTAATGCTATTGACATAAGTCGCTGCAAAGATGGGGGGGAAAAAAAAAGAAAAAGTAAAAGCAGTGGTGTAATTTTAACTAATGCTAGAGTAATTCAGGGCATGCTTAAGAAGTTTAAAAAACAAACAAAAAAGCCTCACTTCCTTGTCATGATTTGGCTCATGCTGACCTGCCCTGCATTGCATTTTTGTACCCTTCCACTGGCTTTATATCCTGTGTTCTTTTACTAAGTTCTTCACAGATTCTGATTTTGGAAAACTTTTCGCCCATACTTGGGTGAAATATCTCCAAGCAGTAAAACAGCTAAATAACTGAATATAGCACTTACAGCAAGGAGCAGGAGTATTAGTACTTCCATTCTGTTTGTGTTAGTGTCTTCAAAAGTGGAACTAGTAACAAGTGTGTCTTCAGCTGGCAGTATATGTTCAGCAGCATCACCATGTAGTCAAACAGATAAGGATATCATGGCATCTTGATGTGCTTCATTTTTCCCTGCTAAAGTTTGTGATGATGCTGGGAAACTATTTCAGCTCTTCATTCCTCTCATGCGAAAAAGGATGCCTAAAACCTACAAAGAGTTGTGAATGGATTTGTTTCCCAGAGTGGTTTAGCTTTAATGCATGCTGTAAACAGTCATGTGAGAGACTTGCTGTATAGTGTTTTCAGCAGTGTAAAGATTGTACACGCTCATGTGGAAAATGCAAAGCGTCTAAATTATAACTTTTTTTTTTCCCCCTTAAGGGGGATCTTTTTTTTTTCCCACTTAGAATATTGTTCTTATGGCTGCAAGCACTCAGAGTAGCCTGGGGAGATTTCCTACCTTATGGTGGTCTCTGTCTGCAAAGGTGGGAAAATGCTCGTGTTATCAGCCAGCTGCAGTTCCAGTTTATAGTCATGGTCTTCCTCTTTATCAGCTTATGAGTTGTTGTCCCCTCTTATTCATGGACATCCACTCTTTTCCATTTGAAGGCTCCCAGTATTCATCCCAATTCTTTCTATCATAAGAAAGGAGATGATGTGCTGATAGCAAAGCAAAAAAAAAAAGTAGTAAGTCAAATGTTTATCCAACATTTTTTCTGAAGAAATTAAAGCAATATTTTAAATAGGTTTTAATATCAGAAATAAGCTATTGGATTGTTCCTTTTATAATATCCAAGTTTAGGATTAACAGTTGGTGTATCGTATCAGAATACAAACCATATGTTCATACATCTAATAAGCCAAGAGAGTTTTTAAAATCAAGAGTGATCTGAACCAGTGGGTGACGGCCTTGGAACTAACTTATCTTGTTCCTTGACAAGGTCTTTGCTTTGGCATTAACTGGAGAAGAAGTTTCTTTAAAGTTTTCTTTATCTTTCTCAAAAATACACCAACACTCTAAACAATTGGCAATAGTAACAGAAATACAGATCTGCTTGGAAAAAAGCAGCAACTCAGTTTTATAAATCAAGTGAAATCCTAATGTAAGCTATGCCAGCAGGGGAAAAAGAAAAGAAAGAAAAAAAAAAGGGGGGGAAAAAAGAAAAAAAAGAGAGCATGTTCCTTTCTGAGCACATTTAGGAAGGTAAGTAAATTTTGCATTGATATGAACTATATCAGTACACATCACTGTCCATATTAAAATTGAATTCTGAATGGGGTCAGGAGAGGAGAACTTTTGCCCTTGGTTGCAAGTAGTAGTTTTACTATAAGTCAGACAGATTAACAGGACATCAGAGCATCTATCCTACTACCTGATTGGTTATATTTATAGGTTGAAGTACAAACTGTAAATTATTGTTCCCATTTTTTTTTAATTATTATTTCTAAATAGCTTTATTCACAAGGGATATTTTGCAGCAACCAACAGAAAACCTGTTTATTCTGTTCCTCCCAGAAGTACTGTATCGGTTTAATGAGAAAACTGCCAGTTCACTTTTAAAGAAAAGTATTATTTTCTTGGGAATTTGTCCAGCCAAATCAGGCTCAAAAAAGAGGCAGATTTTACAAAAATTATCAATGTATTTATAGCCAGAGTGCCCATGGAAATAGATCTTAGAAACAGCATTCTTCATTAACAGGCTGTTATGGGAGATCAACAAGATAGTGGTGAGCTAAATAAACTAAATGTTACTTAGATAGACTCTGAAAGTAATGCCTTTTATTTATTTCCATGGAAACCACTACATATATGAAGAAAAAAAATAGCACTGTTTAATAGAGCAGATTCTGAGCTACAAAACACTATTTTTCACCATAGTCACTATCATTAGCTATGCATTTTTACCAGCAATGAATAAGAGCCTGCATAGGGCACTCAAAGAAATCTGCATGGCTATCCAGAATGTGGCTTCTTTGTCACACTGCTGTTGTTACTGCTGAAACACTCCTCCCACCTCCTCTCTGGTCACACATCCACTGTTTGGTCTCCATAAACATTCAGCAAGCATTAATGAATATCAGTGGGTGCCATTTTTTCTGTGTGGAGGAATTCAGTGACTCATCTCTGCTTCAGCTCCAATTCCATGTCAGACTGTCCCTCTGCTGCCATCTGTCATGCAGCAACAACATGCAACAGGATATTGTGAGAAGATTTGAGCTCTACTGCCATACCACCTTGATGTTGTGGGTCAACATAAGAAAAGAGGAGGCAGTACTTTCAGAGCAGCCTTTGTAAATGTCTTTTAGCATCAATTATAGCTCAGTTTTTGTCTACAAGTGATAAACTTTTAACATACGGATTCATCCTTAAGGTAACAATTTTACTATCTAAAATATACCCAGTCAACAGGACATAACACTTCCCTATTAGTGAGTGCCTGGCTTCAAGGAAATGCATCATTACTTTCTCATTAGAGGGAGAAAATGGTGATTAGCAAGCTAACTTTTTGTTCTGTCTATCCCTAATAATGTATTATTAAGAGTCTGTATTCTCTCACTTCTGAGAGTGAAGAGTTCTGCAGATAATTAACCCCAGGATAGGTGGAAATTTCCACAGATTATATTCTTTTGCTGTTCTCTATTTTTTTTACTTCAGACGTGTTGCAATCTTCTACACTGAGTTTACAACATTGAACACATAGTTTACAAATCTTGTAAATTATGTTTACAAGTCCCAAGTTCTAGATCACCTGTAGTCTGTATTCTAGCTTTGCGTAGCAAAAAAAATCTGACTTATTCTTTTAAGCCACATAACAATCTTGTTCTAAATTCTCTGTGAACTCTCTGACTTCCCCACTGCTGGGGGAAAAAGGAAGGAAAAAAAAAAGTTTTCACAGAAATTTGGGTAATGCTCTTTGACTTAGTGAGAGTAGCGTAAATCCAATCTGCGTGCTATTAATGTAAGAAATACCATTTTCCACTAAGAGCATCAGCTACATTGACAGTAGTTAGTAAATAGGAGTTTTCAGTAGAGTGGCATTCATTTGAAATTCACTGCGTCAAAAGAAGACCTTGTTAATGGTAAAAGATCAGTGAAAGTCAACCTTGAAAGACAGCAATTTCCTTCTAGTATTCTAGTCGTTTTTGGTATATGTATAATGAGAAGGACTGCATTTCTGAAAAATAATGAGTAATAAGCAAATAAGAACAAAAAAGAACTAGTATGATTTTTAGACTACATAAGCACTAGTAATCTTTTTTGTTTTTTCCAGATCTGTTTACGACTTGTAATTAAACTCAATATTTTTATGCTGTCAAACAATCTGACAAGGAGGTTAGGGCATCTATTTTCAAATGAAAAGGCAATCACAGTTATAACATAGGGTCTTCAATTTTTTTTTGTTAATTTTGTAATCTTGTCAAAAGGCATCTTATTCTTTTACTGAAAAATATTTTAAAATTGCATGTGGAAAACAACCTTTACAGAGAATGAATCGATCAGACTGGCTAAAATCACAGTTTCAACTCAAGTTGCTTGTTGAAAAATAATTTGGTGATAACGAAAATATGAAAATGTAATTTTCATTATAATCATTATAATTCATTATAATTTTCATCGCAGTATAGCCCACTTGTAAAGAAAACAAAATGAAAAAATGGGGGTTTAGAGTGGCATGTACCTTATTTTCATTGTATTAAATCAAATGATTTAGTCTATCATCCAAGTCTTAGGCTATAAATGACATCAAAAACACAAAATTTTGCTTCTGCTCTCAGATTTTATGTTTAAGTCATGATTATCAGTTAATATTTAATGTCACTGCAATTTTTAATTCACTACAGAATATTTTAAATTTTAAAAAATTGAATAAGAAAATTGTATTGTTCTGATATATGTCCTGAGAGCGTTTTCAGGAAAAGTTATAGCTTTGTCTTCTGTAACAGGTAGATAAAATGGATACCAGGAAACCCTAACTCTTCATATTGCTTTAGCAGATCTGCTTCCCTGTCATCCCTTATTTCAATGAACCACTTGGCGATAATACTTTCTTGTTTATTTGTACTCTGAAATTAAGTGCCAAAGCAATGGTTGTGTTTAACCTCTTTCTGGAAGCCAGAATTACAGAGGTTCTCAAGTTACCTTAACAACCTTTTCTTTGAGTTTAAAATTAAAGAAAACCAAAATTAAGGTAATTCAATCACTGATAAAGACAGCGAGGGAAGGTAGGGCTAAAACTATCAAAAACAAAACATGGGAATAATTGCATACTTTCCATGGGCAATAGTGGTCTGATAAATCTTAATTACTATCAAGAAAATTTTCAAATGTCCTGCAATTAAAGCAGAAAGGAATAATGAGATATGGATACTCTTAGACACAACTGGAAAGGCAGTAGAATTGTTGGTACAACAGTGTTGGAACAGCAAAGATCAGTGGGTGCTGTGGTTACTGGGCCTCAGATTGAGCCTGAACACTACAGACAGTGCTGCTTCGCTATGGTCTGGATTGCAAACATGTCACTTCTTCCACTGCCGTGTAGATATATAATTGTATAACTAGTATTGCCTGTCAGTAGACCAGTTTCCTAAGGTGTAGTTTAGGATCACTCTTGGTGTTCAACTTAAATGCTGAAAACCTGCTTTCCAAAACTCCTGGATAAGGGGAAACAGGCATAAAGTATCTATAAGAAATTGGCTGGGAATTTTCGAGTTGTTTATATATAGCAACAATATATATGATTATATATAGCAACTGATAAATATGCTCTGCAATAACTCACTTTGCTATGTGCAGAATTGGTGTTTAAACATTTGCTGTCAAGTCCTCAAAATTTGCAGCTGTAAAGTACTATCTAATGACTCTACCCTGACCAGGTAGAGGTTGGAACTAGATGGACTTTTAGGTCACTTCAACCCAAGCCATTCAGTGAACATTTGAATAGCTCTGGTGACTAAGTTGTTTGCTTGAAACAACTCCACTGAGATTGTTGTCAACCGACAAATTATACAAAAATACTGTACAGAATACTGGAGAAGAAATTTGTATTCCTTGGCATATAGTATAAGGAGTAACAAATTAGGAAAGGAAAGACCCCTGAGATAATCTGAACTCTGGAACATACCATGTTGGAGGAGCAATTAGCCAACCATTAGATAGCACTGAACAATTAAAGTTGGAGATACCATTGCCTGGCAGCAGTACACATCAGCAGCCTTGTGCCACTGAATTCATCTACATATCAAACCAGAACATTTGAACACTGAAATCACAAGACTAATTTAGCTGTCAGAGTGTTTGATTCAAGTTATAGGTGAATCGTTTGTACTTCTACTTTTGAAAGTGCAAACTGTCTTTTTAATTGCATATCTTAAACCCTCATTCAGTGCAGGTCACTATTAAATCATTTGATAATTTCAGAAAATGCAGATCTGGATGAATTTTTTTTAATATACCTAGGTTAGGTATAGTATAGCTTCTAAATATATCTGTTTTGTTCTGCTCATAGAATAGCACTATGCGATACCCCATTGCAGTCTCAGAGGTATTTTGTAAAATAGAATACCACATTGTATGTCTTACATGTTTTTAAGGTTTTATTCTCAGTGTTCTTGCAGTTGTGTAGATATTTATACTTTGATGCAATGATTACAAAACTATGTTTCTTTTATAAGTCATTTTTAATATCTTAATTTCCCACTGGGAGGATTCTTTGTGTGAAAGAGAACAGCAGTAACTCAAAATTTAGCTGATATAAGCACATTGATTCTAAGCTTTCTTTGAGCCTTTTCTCTGATTTTTTATTTTTTTTTTTAATATGATTCTCACTGGGTACATAAACTGTATTTTATCACTTAGTGATATTCATGCTGTGCATATGAGAGTATAAATATTCAGGACTATCAAGATAAAAGTTTGTTTTTGCTGAGTACTCATGTCCCTTTGAAATAAGTGTTTTATAAATATGTTTCAGTTCTAAAATATGTTGAATACCAGAATGTATAAAAGTGATGTCAGGTTTACCAGATTTTAACTAACGACTAGTCATTATGTATAGCTGTATTTCACTGCTTTTTGTAACTCCAGAGTTTTAGTCAACTTCTGTCTGTTTTGACACTTAGAAACCACGAGTTTCTTGTGGTAGCCAGATCAATATACCAATTAATGGCATAGATTATAAGAGTCTATAAGTTTAAAACTCCAAAATGATCTTTATCCTTACACCAATAGAAAACAGGAGTGTTTCTACATTGTAGAATGTTAATTAGACAATGACAACTTGACTTTGAGTCTTTATAAGTCTAGTTATAGGGAAAAAAGAACTATTTTGAAAAACAAAAAGGTACATTATTTTCCTTGCTGTATTTTTCTTCTCTGTCTTTGTCTCCAGGAGTTCTGAGTCCTTCACTTCTGTGTACAATTGCCACAGTAATCTGAAGGACTCTGTTTCTTTCCTGTTGGATCCTGGATCTGTTAGATGTACAGAGCACATTAGGGGAGTTAAGACATTAAGATTTCCAAGGATTGTTGGCATAAGTAAGGCCTATTGTGCATCTGTAATCACCTTAGTTGAAACTAAATATGTGTTTGTTTGTTTGTTTGTTTGTTTTGGGTTTTATGTATTTATTTATTTATTTTGCATAATTATATACATCCTTTTCTCTCTTTTGTGGCTTTAAAACCTTGACATCTGTTGTTGAAGTAAAGTAAGCCAAGATTAGTGTGGTAAGAATATGAGAATAGTCTTTATTTCGCAAAGAATAAGAACAGTATATATTGCTATCTTTTTGTATTTGTTTCTGTGTGAATCCTTAAAAATAATCCTTTCTGCAGCTTAAGGTAGCTGCTTTCCTGACTTGTAACATTTGCAGAGAAGCTCATTTTTGCATTTTGTTTCATCTGCTTTTGGTTATCAGTTGACACTTCTAAAAAATTCAAAATTCAAGCTTCATATAAATTAGAAATATTGTTTTTGGATATTCACAGGAATCATCCAAACATATTAGTTCTATCAAAAATCGTTGTACATTGCAAGAGCAACAGCTTTTCTATCTGCCTAAAGATGCTAACCATTAAACAAAACAAAAGAAAAAAAATAAATCCATCCCCTTTCTCTGTATATGGTAACTCTCATTGTCAGTTCTGCTCCCTGAAATAAATAGATAAGTAACAAGAAATAGTTGGGTCTGTTCTAAATGATGAGTGGCTGTCTCCCTCTAAAATTGATTAATATTAGGAAATATGAAGACTTCCACACTCATTTCTTTCTCTCCTCTTACTTTCCATCTATCCCATCAATGCTGATTCACCATGCCTATTTTTAACAGCAAAAGATGCTAGTCACAGAATGTACATAGTTTTAGAACCTTTGATTTTGAAAGTGATTTTTAAAGTGTGTGATGCTTGGCAATTTGCAGTACTTGGCCATTCCCCATTTATTCATACTACAATCAACTTAGTAATTATTATTTTTTTTTTTTACTGCCAGTGAATGGAATAGTCATTTTGTAAGCCCCTATCCCAAATGTAAATTAAAAGCAAGCTCAAAGTAACAGTGTGGCTTTTTAAACTTTATTTTTTTCTTCTTAATTGTGGCTGCTTCCTTATGCGCTGAGAGAAAGAATTATAAAGGCTAGAAAACAACTGAAGATTCACATGCAAGTCTTACCTTCAAATAAAGGGTTAATTTTAATTTTGAATTTACCAATATTTTAGCAGTACATCTCGCTGAAAGGAGGCAAAAGAATGTCATTGTTACCAGACATTGAATACTGAGTGATATCAATAGAACTCCACAACATCCTAAGATTCTGTGCAGCACTACCTTCCATTTCTTTCTTCTTTGCCTCTTTTCCTTCTTTAGCTCACATTCCTTACATTTAACTCCAGTGCTCAAAGTCATTGTACTGATGATGAACCATAAGTCTTGTTTAAAAATATGTAATTCACATAGGCAAAATAAATAAATAAAAATAAAAAAGAAATTGTCTCTTCAGATTGGATCTTTTTTGCTGAGATGTGTTGCATCTGCCTGATTTGATTAAAGATTAACCTTTAGGGAACATGCTTTAGAAGGGGGCTTAGACAGGATGATTTTCAGAGGTCCTTTGCAATCCCTGTGATTCAGTGAGTCCGTGTGCCCATGCAAAAGCATAGAAAAATTCCATTTTACCAAAAGTAAGAAGAAAAAATGATGGCATTTGAAGGCTTTGGGGCAGAGATACCATGTACCTCTTGCTCTCTCTAATTTCAGAAATTTTCTTGTACTGTAAGGCAGCATTCAAGAGTGAATGTGCTGCAAAAATTTGTTATATTAACTACAATTGAACTGACAAGTTGGACCTGTTAGACGATTTAAGATAAAGGCTTTTCCGTGGCCCTTCAGATGAGGCCTTGATTGTTTGTGAATGTGCTGAGATAAAGTGCTTTTGCAAAACTTTCCATTTTTGCAACTTTGTTTTCCTTTAAAATTCCCTATGCATACTCAAGACATGATGCTAGCTCTGCATCAGTATGAACTGAAAATTACCTTGTTGAACTGAATTTAGTTGCAACAATGGAAGGGTGATTTAAAAAAAAAAAAAAAGGAAGGGTTATGAAGAATTTGTTGCCATAATAATTAAGTTATAAAGATAATTAGAAGGGATTCACTGCATTATCAGAGCATTATGAGACAACTTGTATCAGTAGTACCTTCTGTGATGCAAATTCTATGTCTGCGCAGGTGTTTTAGAGACAGATTTTACCCTATTGCAGGTGAATACTACATACTTTGTGGCTGGTATGTCAGATGAAGAACCTGACACAGGCCTGATTCACATAACACTTAGGTGCTGAGACTATGCAGAAGATTGTGTGGCAAGGATTGGGCTCAGAATGCTTCAGTGTTGACTACTGTTTCTGAGCAGCTTTCCAAGAAATGCCGTCTACATCTGCTGATAATTTCTATGTAGAATTTAATTCCGTAAGAAGTGGCTTTCATTATCTCTTTTTAATTAAAAAGGAGAAAAAAAAAAAAGAAAAAAAAAGAGAACAGTGCTAAATTGTATTCCCATCATCACAGGCCACATGCATCCTTCAAGTCTTCATTCACTTTAGTTATTTGAAGCTCTTTTAACTTATTTTACAAAATGATCAATAGTATCATTTTGTGACCCCATGTCACAATACTAGCTAAAGCTAGTATTGCTTTCACCTTTCATGGGGTCAGAAGGCCTAACTGAGGCACACTGTCAGGACACTTGGTGGGCTCTGATCAGTCATTTGCTTTCTTGTAATGCAAGGGCCTGTTTAGTTTGACACTTGTGCTGCTGTCAGAGGCAATGAGGGTCAGCAGTTGTGGTGACAAATTGGGTTTGACAAGCTTAATGACCCTGATGAAGAGAAGTCTGCTGCCTTGATAGCAACTGCAGAATAATTGGTTAGCTCAGCCAAACAGGGAATGTGTTAAAATCCCAAATCCTCTCTGGAAGGCCAATTACACCATTCAGCAAAAGGGGTGGAATGTTGCCATCAGCTTCTTCCTGGAGAAAAGAAGGCTTTGGGATGACCTCATTGCAGCATTTCAATACCTAAATGGAGCCTACGGAAGGGAGGGGAATCAACTCTTTGAAAGGGTAGATAACTGCAGGACAAGGGGAAATGGTTTTAAGTTGAGGGAGGGAAGATTTAGGTTGGATGTCAGGAGGAAGTTCTGTACAGAGAGAGTGGTGAGGTGCTGGAACAGGCTGCCCAGAGAGGTTGTGGATGCCCTGTCCCTGGAAGTGTTCAAGGCCAGGCTGGATGGGGCCCTGGGCAGCCTGGTCTAGTATTAAATGGGGAGGTTGGTGGCTCAGTGGCAGGGGGGTTGGAGATTCATGATCCTTGAGGTGCCTTCCAACTCTGGCCATTGTGTGATTCTGTGATTCTGTATGATGGGCTGTATTTCCATCAATTCAATTTGGTTTGGTGGGACATCAGGACACTGAAGAAAATAATTAAGCCTTTCAAGCAATGTTCATACAGTAAATTGCAGCAGAAATTAAAGAGGAATCTTCATAAGAGCCCTTTGGACCTCTCTGGACAGTAGTGGCTTCTAATGTTTCAGGTAACTGTGTATGAATGTATATTGAATTAGCTAAATGCAGAAGACTTATTCAGGTTTTCCACAGATTTTCAGACCAGAGGAAAAAGCGCATAATAAACGTTATGTGAGTAACAGAGTAACAGTTGTCATACACTTAATGGAGAGTGTTTAATGTCTGGTAGTGTTCATAAAAGAGTATAATCACTATAGAAGTACCCTCATCTTCAGTTCCTCATAATACATGGTGGTTTTGGACACACAGTATGTGCTGTTAAGGAGCTGTTAAGAAGCAACAATGGCCTGCCCAGGGAGGTGATGTAGTCACCATCCCTGGCAGTGTTCAAGAGGTGTCTGGATGAGGTATGGTTTAGTAGCTTGTGGTAGTTACAGCTACTCCTTGTGATGGGAGGACAGTTGGACTAGCTGTCTTGTAGGTCCTTTCCAACCTTGTGATTCTGTGATTCTATGATTCCATGATAGCAATGTAAACAGTTATTTTGAAGCAGAAACTTCAGATAGGTACATTATGGTAGACTAGCCATTCTTCTATATTTTCAACTGTCTGTGTGGTGCACGTCTACGTTAACTTTAAGCATTGCACGTGATTAGAAGGTAGACATAAATCCAGATTTAGAATCAGATTTCGTCTTCTGTTTCTACTGGCTCATGTTAGCTTTACATGATGTTCATCTGTGTCATGTGATTATCTGCATTTATATAATCTGGCTTTGTTTCAATGGCACAGACCATTACAATAGAAAATAAAGCATGATGTTTTTAGCCAGCAGTGCAAAAATAGCTCTAATATCTGTTGTACCTTCTTCACAAAATTATTTCACCATGGGAAAGAGTTCATTTCAAGGACTATTGAATATTTTAACAATATGGATTAGGTAAATGTTAAGTTGCCAAGGGGAAATTCATACTTGGAATTTGGAATTCGTACTTTGAATTCGGAAGAGTGCAATGTCCACTAAGGAGAGATGGAAGAAACCCTTTAATGTACTGGTTATATGTTCTAAAGATAGTTACTTACCAAGTAATCTTTTATTTTGCTTTGGTGAAATTCAAAGCTTTTCATTGTTTCCATCATAAATTTGCACAGTTCATCCCCTACTTGAGCCTCTGAAACTGCAGGTACTTGGGGCTTTGTTCTTGCTGGTGACACCCAAGAGCAGTAAAAAATTGGTACAATCATTAATCAGTTATTATCTAAAATACTCTCTAGGTTTCTCACAACCAATTGTAGTGTCAGACACAATGCAAAAATAAATAAACATCTTGTAATTCGGTCACTGAACATATGCTTACCTTGAGGAATGGATATATTTCCTTAATTTTAGTCATATGCCATGCCTAGCAATCTCCTGTTCCTACTTTATGCATCTCTTTCTTCCACCCTGCCTTATATGCTCTGGACTGGCTTCTCTCATCTCAGTTTTGCACTTCATCCCCAAACTATGTTGCTTATGTAAATTCTGTAGATCCTCCAAGGCTTTCCTCCAAAATTGCAATCTGATGCTTGATAGATTAAAAATTCATATATTCACCAAGATTTGTGTCAACTCCACTAACACTCTGTGTCTTTTGCTTTATTTCTCTATATAGTCTTTCTTGCCCTTGATCATTTGATTTAACCTAGCTTAAACCCTGCTAGTGAGAACTACTCGTGTAAGATGTGTAAGAGATTTATCTACTTATATATTCAAGTGGAAGAAGTGCATTGCATGACACAGTGTTGGATATTTATACCCAAATGACTTAATAATTCTGTTTCTGCATCACTGCCATGCCTCTTCTCTAGAGTCTAAGGAAAAGAACAGTGTTCAGCACACCTCTAAATCATCTCTGTTACCATAGCCATCAACTTTTCCTCTATTAATTTTTTGCAGAGATTTTTTGCCTCAACACAAGGGAGCTTTTTGGCTTTAATCTCTCAGGGTCCTGTCATAGCCCTTTTGTGAAAATCCCATTTGCTTAAATGGGATTAAATGTTCCTATGTGTGACTTAAAGGAGTGCAGCTTTTCAGGAGGATCCACATGGATTTTATGTTCTATTATCTTTTTCGAAAGGGGAACTTAAATCTTTTAGCACAGTCCTTGTGACAGGAAGAATAACAGTCCTGCTGGTGAGTCAGAGCAGATGTTGGTGGCCATTGTCTTTGGCTGCTAAGCTCTGTAGTAAAAAAAAGGAGGTGACCCAACCATAGGTTTACAGCCAGATGTGCCAGCAGCTTTGCTGAGTATTGTCCTGCTGTATACCTTCCCTGGTCCTTCACATTCTATTCTGCATGGTCAGCCTTTGCTATTAACTCCTTATCCTTTTCCTGATATCCAGACACAGTTGTTGTTTTGATTGGTCCTGCCTGTGTCTGATCTAATGACCAGCTGTAATATTTATACTACCAGATTTTTGATGGTGGTGTTAACCCAGACATTGGTCCCAACTTACTGGTGACACCCTGAGTGCAACTACTACCATTTGGCCTGGCTGTAGCCATGGCCTAACCTGGCCTCACAGCCCCTCTCTGACCAGGCCTAGCCTAAAATGGAGTCCTGTTTGTCTTTGCAGTGTGATTTCTGGTGTCACCAAAATTTTCTTTCAGGTGTGAGGAATGACTGTAAGAGATGAGTCTTGAGCACATAAACTGAGTTGCATATGATGATGTAGTAACAAACTGTGTTCTTAAGTTGGCAGGAGAGCTTTGCTGCCATTGAATGGAAGGCCGGGCTGCTTCCCTCATATGTCTTGTCTGATGTTAATGTGGATAAAGGATAGGAGGAACTGCACCCCTTTTTTTTTTTTTTTTTTTTTTTTCCCATTAGTGTCTGTTTGTTCTTTGCACGTATATGAAAGAAGACAATAACTTCTAGAATTTTCCTTTTCACTGGTGTGGGATCACTACAAAATGTGTCATAAACTGACTTCACACTTAGAGGCCAGGTGGTTTTTTATCCCAAAAGGAAGGTGCATAGTTTTGCTGTTAGTTTTCTCTTTTTACTTTTTACTTTTATTTCACAAAGATTTTTTAATTTCCACTTAAAATTCAAGGTATAATCATTAGACTTCAGTTCATTCTACTGCAAAGAATTGGTAAGTGGTATCTAACCTCTGACCTATTCTCTTCCATTGGTTTCCTCATAGATTGCTAACTCATAGAATCATTAAAGTTGGAAAAGACCTCTAAAGTCATCAAGTCCAATCACAGCCCATCCCTACCATGCCCATTAACCGTGCCCCTCAGTGACATATCTCCGTGATTCCTAAACACCTGCAGAAACAGTGACTCCATCACATTCCTGGGTGACCTGTTACAGTGCCTCACCACTGTTTCCTAACATCCAACAAAGTCATATAAGTATTCAGCTGAGGCAAATTGGTTAACATATTTGCAGGATGGCACACAGATTTGGCAGTGCTGCCAGAAACTGAGTGAACAACCCATCTCATTACCTCACGCAAGAAAATGCTCCTTTCATGTAATTCAGGCACATTCTTATTATACAGCTTAGCAGTCAGGAAAGAAACGGCTTCATCTTATTCAGATGCAGTAGCTCTAAACTAAAAGCCACAGATCTCAAAATAAGCAGAGAAGCTCAGAACCTCAGATTTGCTCAGTGATTGAACGTAGTAACCTGCAGCATACCCATGAAGGTAGTTTTGCCCTCTCTTTCTTAGTGTAGATATTTTTCAAATTCATACTTTCAGTTTTCCCTGTTTATTCTTCCCCCATCCTTTAATAATATTCTATTAGACATAAATAAAAGAGTTCAGAGCTTGCAGAGAGAACATTTTACTCTCTTTCCCTTCTCTCTTTACCAGTGCAAATTAATCATGCCTATTTGTCATTTTAAAAGTTATTTCCCTTCTGAAGTCACACCACAGTACTGAACTGCATTGCTACCACCTAAATTATTGTTACCATCTTCTCACAGTCTTGGCCGACTTATTGATATCTCTATGGCCCTGTATCTTGCCTCTTGCCCTCATGAATCTGGAGAGCTTGCTCACCAGGTGGGTTTCTGTAAGCCTTCCCAGCTCTGTTTTTAACTCTTTGGCTTATAACATGTGGGAGTATTGTCTGAGTTGTCATGAATTTTGGGATTTAGTTCCAGATAGTCAAAAGCATGTTTTTGACTGAACAAATCAAAGGAAGCAAAAAAGCTTCTTTCTGTCCTTATTCTTATTAAACTTCCCAGCGGGGTGGAAGATTAAAGAATGCACACTCCAGATCCAGAAAGAATTCCTAATTTATGTTCTTTCTCCTTTATAAGATACAGAGCTTAATCCTTTCTTTAGAACTTCTTTCCTTTTTTTCTTTCTTTTTTTCTTCTTTCTTTTCTCTTCCTTTTTTTTTTTTTTTTTTTTTTTAACTAAACAAATAGGGCCTAATTGGAAAAAGCTGAGGGTGCTAAGCAGCCAAGAATAGAAAACATTTACTGAGCAGGGAGTGCATTTTTAATGTTGTTGGAAATCTGCATATGGATTACTTGTTGAGTAGAAAAGAAACATCCTCTGCCTCTTTGAAATTGTGATGGACTCCCACTGATTACAATGCAGGCAATTTTGTCTTGTATTCCATCAGTCTTTTCTTGTGTCTGTCTCTCTCAAAACATGAGGTGAATATTCTCCTTCATTGCCATGAAAAGAGAGCTGAATAAGTGCTCTTTTTCACCTCTGCTCAGAGAAGGGGAAAGCTATGATTTTACATGATACTTAGAGTAAATCTGCACAATCCCACTGTTAATGCCCTGAAAGGTGCTGCAAAGCTGTTCAGCTAGCAATACTTTGTTGAGGCACTATAATTATCGTGGATTGTGGCCTAAGGATTAGAAAACTAATTCTTCATTCCTTTCATATCCCAAATATCCACTGACTTGAGTGAAAATGATGTATATTCAAAGCATGCAGAACTGGGGCCTGGTTATTATGACTGAACTATGGGCTGACAGTAATATGCTCGTATATAAGGTTAAGACCTTGTGTTTACTTTGTTATCAGTTGCTTGCATTTTTGCTGAATAGCAACTTTCACTGAATTTTCTGTTTTGTAATTTTTCAGTAGCCATGCATATATTAATCTAAACACTTTTCAAGTTAACATCAATTAATCTGCTTTAAAATTTGACAAGGGACATTCCATTTTGGTGTCAGTGAGAAATGTTGCTGCTGTTTATGAGCTAGTATTTTTGGCAAATATTTCATGTATTAGGAAATGCAGTTAAGAGGTCTCTGACAGCAGTAAGATTCCTGTCACAGGCAGCAAATTTTCTCATCTGAATTCAGAAAAAAAACAATGGGAAAAATAATAAAATAGGGTTTTATTGATATCATAACATTTAAAATGTTATTAAAAGGAAAATGCTAAGTATCTTGAAAAAAAAAGAATCAAACTGTACCTTTCATTTGATTAAACCTAAATCTGAGATTACTGTGCTGTAATTTGGGTACATTCTCAATCTAAAGGGAGCTGTTTTGAGAATACAGGTGTAATGTCTAACGTTCTATTCAGCAATCAATCTTTTTGGATCTTATTTGTTTATTTTGTGTGTGTGTGTATATGAACAAACAGTTTGAAGGAGAACTTTTTCCTTCAAGACCCCAACTTTAATAATGCAACAGTACTGTCTTGTATGAAATGAAATGCAACTGCATAGTGATACTTTTCCTTAATACTATGGCTGACACTGCAGCTCAGTACCTTTTCCTGTTTACCGGTAAAACACCTACATAAGTCAGCTGACAAAAATAAGAAATTCTTCTAAGAAAAACAGAGGATTTGTATCCAGTGTAAAGGATGTTGTTAGGTTTTTTCTCATAGTTCTAAAGAAACTAGCTGAAGAAGATTGGGAAGTCTCTTCCTTGGGTTCTATGCTATGATAATGCATCTCCTTTAATTATTAAGGAAAATACACTTTCTGTCAAAGCACGGAGTTAAACATAGAAAAAAACCTTAATTTTGTCTTCCTGTTTTTTGGTTGGTTTTTTTTTTTTTCCAAACTGACTGAGATCAATTGTTTCACAGATGTGCTTTTGTAAATTACTTGTAATGTAAAGAAATAAGTAAAAATAATGTCAAAAACATTTATGGTTATTACTCAGTAATGTTTTTCTGCTTTCGTGAATGTTTCTTGCTTCTGTCCTTTTGGCATTATGAACTTATTGTAATGAAAACTACATAGATTAAGCAGCTTGAACTTCTGATTCTGATGTCTGAATAGAAGTTCAAAAAAATATTACCTCCCTTAGAAGAGTGTTGAATGAATTTCAACATATGAAATTAGTGAAAAATTGTATTGTTTTTGCATAATAATTTTTCTTGGTTCTTGAAATGAAAAATTAAGTTGCCATACATCACTATAAGACAGAGCTTAAACTTAAGAGTTTTGCCTTTTTCAAGACGTTATTTGGTGTATTTTTCAAGCTAACCTTGAACTTCTACATTCAAGTCAAGGCTTGGCCAAGTGTATTTCTTTCTCTTTGTGGTGTCTCATTGTGCATACATTATGCTTTCTATCTTAGGCATTTTAAGTGAAAGACCACTTTACATAAACAAGCAACCAATTACATTATGCCTTATGCTTTTGCTTTAATAAAAACTCTCTGACTAGGACCCTCAATTTACACAAGTGTCAGTTTGTCAAAACTGGAGTAATTCAAGCATTTTTCTTTCCAGGTCAACCTCTCTTACGTCCATAATTTCTTGTGTGTATAGACATGTTCTACTGTATTCTACTGTCTTTTCGTTAGCCAAATGCTGCACCTGTGAAAGGTCAAATGGACATCTCAGTGCTTACTTTGCTTCTGGCACTGATCTACATGGCTTTTTTAAATTAAAAAAAAAAAATCCATATAAAAATACATTTGGGCTCTGTAAATAGTGGAATTTACTAATAGACTAAATGCCAACTGGCATCTGGCCTTTCACTGTTTTATAGCTGTGAGTTATGTACCACAAATTTACTGTTTACATATTTACCAATAGTCTCATGTATCTCAAAGATAATCTTACTGCTTTCCTGTCTTTAACATCTTCCTATCAGTGAAAAAAACCAATTGAGCTTTATGTTTTTAAACAACTGTAAAAGTAACACTTTAATGCTACTTGTAAAAGTTTGCATGCTTGCTTGTTTGAAGTCTTAGTTCCCAGTTTGTGCACTTATGGGTGCAAAGGGATGGGATACAGTGGGATAGGATAGAGCTGAAAGGAATATTCCTGTTACTATGCATAGCTGTTTGTTATTTATTTATTTTTTAATTTAAAATTGAATGAATCTAATCTGAAATTGGGCAGAGAACTGGATGAAAAAAATATCACCTAGACTCTTGTTTCTTTTCCACTTGAGGTATGTCTTCAAAGGTTCCCTGATCTTTTACTCCTTTCTTTTTTACTTCTAGTGAAACAGAAATCAAAATTTTGGTCTTTGTAAGGTTCACAACAGCAGAATGCTGTATAAGTCTTTCCCATGAGGATGTGATTTATATTCACTCAACTCTGTGTCTGAAAATCTATTATTTTGGCATATATTTCTTGCAAGGCTATTTGTTTAGGTTTTTTTTGTGGCTTGTTGAAAGGATATTTGAGTGTTGTTTTTTTAAAGTTTACCAGCAGAAAGAAGCATTCAGCTCTATATGATTTCTATGAGGTTTAGCAGGTAGAACAAGTATACTTTAGTTGCCACTTTAATAGTGAACAGTTTTCACATGATGTCAACCTTGTGTTGAGAAAGCCTTGAGTGTAGATGGTGACCTCAGTTCTTAGAAGATCAAAGAAAATTTTTTAGAAAAGAATAGAGAAAAAGAGAAAGAAAGTGGAAAGACCAGAAAAGATTAGAATCGCTGTGTTCCAAAAGAAAGCAGTGGAAGGGTTTCCAAATTTCTTCCAATTTTCTTCCTCTAATTGTTTGTATTCGATATGGTTTTTGAATCTGTACCAACTGATGTGTTCAGTAATAGTTAATTTTAAAGGGACATATCAAAATATTTACCTACTCTTCAGTAACAGTGATAGTTTCTAAGGCTGGAATGTCCATGCTCACTAAAACTAACGCAAACATTAGAGAGACACATTTCCATGGTAAATGAATCTCTGACACTTTTATTTCAGAGAATTAATAATATTCACTATTCATTGTTTCATTTAAGTTGAAGAGCAGAGATTTCTGAATTATTTGGCATGCTACATTGATCAAGAACACATAAAGAGCAAACTGTAATGAGAGCTCTCTGAGAAGAGAGTATTGTTGTTGGGCTACGTTTGCCTCTTCCACCTTTACGGAAGTTTGGTGACATCTTTAATCCACTAGTTCTGTCCCATCAGAACTGGCATGCTGGTGTTCTCTGTGAATAGTGACCTCCCTGAGAAGCATATTTAAATTGGTTTTTATTGTTACTCCTTTTTGTTTACTCCTTTTTTTTCTATTTATTTAATTGCATTTTTCACTTGCAGCAGCAGTATGTAGCTCTTCTTCCTTAAAATATACCTAAGTCAACAGATGTATGAGAAAACAGAAATCAGATGAAGATACGGTTTATTACTTGCCTGTTCACACATGCACACTCAAAAAAGATCTGTTCTTTAGACAGAGTCTCTTCATATATGAGCAATATATACTTCCTTGTAAATCTATTAAATATTGTAAGCCTTTTAGTTTAAAGTAAGCACAGAGAAGATAAAAAACAATACACTTCAGGCTTACTCATGGTCTGTAATTGTATTTTTGTTTACAGTTATGCTTACAACATGCAAGATCTTAAAACTGTAGTAGAATTTGCCTGAAATACCCATAGAGAATATACTGCAGTGGAGGGACTTGACTTCAGCAAGCTTTGGACCAAATACTAATTGACTAGCCAGGCAAACAAGCATCAACTAACTATGCAATAAGCTATAATAATGTTTATAGTCTATGCAATACATACAAATGTAGTCTGTCATTGTTTACTGGAATAAATAATTTCCAAGACACTGTCATTTCACAGTGTTAACTGTTAAAGTAGAAATTAATCCCAGCCTTCACATGTCTTGAGGAAAATACAGACTCAGACATGCAGCTAAGTATTTAATCACCATGTCACAAAATGTATTCCTTTCAGATATAAATGGTTGCATTATAATGTAGTGCTACTCTGGATACTGTGTTCTTCCCCATTTAACTACTGTAAGGGTTAAAAGCATGCAATGAACCTGAGCTTTTAAATCTCAGCTGCAGCCTTCAGTGTCCTTGTTGGTGAGCACCTGATGTCATCATTTTGAATGAAGTCTGACACTAATTATGTGTCATTCACAAGACTGTCACTCAGGAGAGTCTTGGTGAATAAAAAGCTTTTTAAAAGGTTTTTATGTGAGGTCTTACTCTCAATTTTTTAAAAGCCCTCACATCTCTTGTAATGTAGCACCCTGCTAATGCTGTTGAGGAAGGGAAATGCTTTTTAAAAGACTATTATTAATGTTTGAAATGCATTGTTCTTGTTTTGAAGCCATATAAGGAACAGCTTCTACATCTGGTCTTGTAATAAACGCAAAGCTGGGGAAAGATACTTTGTCCTTGTCAGACCATCTGCCTTGGTGCTGACAGAACCTTCCTGGTCAGTGTATCAGAATATTCAAAATTAATTTAAAAATGTACATAAAACATCAGTGATTCATTTTGTCCTTTTTCTGCTAATAAATAATTTTAAAACTCTGCAAGATTATGGAGCAATTCAAAGGTTTATTTTCTGGTCTTGTGTTCCTGTAGATTACTTTTTCCTCTGTAGTTTTCAGGGATACAATTCTCTTCATTTGTATGTATGTATTCTCATATGACAGGATTCAGACATGGCTTATATTTTCATTCAGATTACCTTCTCCAAAGATTAGGATTTAAATTTTTTGTTTGCCATGTATATGGTCAGCTCATTAATATTACTCTATAAAGTAAGTCAAGCAGCCAGTCAAATCAGACTCAAATACTTGCTAATGCAATTGGGAACCAAAGTGCAACCAGATATCTGCACAACGCCAAGGCAACATTCTGTACCGTCTTCAAGCAGGCAGTCTCATAACATTTACATCTTTCAGCACGTGGTGCACCAGATTTTTTCAGACTGTTCCCAAAGACTCAGTGAACCACAAGAAGCAGGCTGTAGTTCTTCACATTTACAGAGTTGCATTTCTGTTACAAGGTCACTTTCTGTTTTTTTCTCCTGCATCACTTGGAGGGAGCAAGCATTATCAAGCTGTTGCTTCTGCAGTCTGGAATGGAAGGACACTGCAAAAAACTAGTGTGATGGCCTGGTGGACTTTGCAGAACAATTCAATCAAAAGGTGCACTGTAAAACAGACAAATGAAAAGCAATACAAGCAGGAACAAAACATGCAGCTTATATTTACACAATATAAAATTCAGCCTAGCTAACAGTGTGTCTGATTGGGAAATTAATGTTACCATCTGTAATGAATATCCTCTCTAAAATCCAATGATTAAAGTAAGTAAAAATGAGGGTTAGATGTAGAAACGTGATCTTACCTGAATGTCTAGCACTGGAAAAAATATCTTTACTGAAATACTGATCCTCTACTTCATATCCAGTGTTAAGCAGAGGTAGTTGAAAGGGGACCAGAGAAATCATCAGTGCAAAAAGAAAAAAAAACAAACTGCATTTCTTTAAAGAAAATGCATCTATATGGCCATGTGCAATTAGTCATGAGCAGATGTGGGTTAGCAGTGTATTAACTGGCAGTTGTAAGGTATGGCTATGTAGTTTCTTTTGTACTCATTATGGAATATTTTCTGAGAGTATTTTTCCCAAATTAAAAGTATTAATTTAATATCTTGTTTTTTTGAGGTTTTTTTTGTTTTGTTTTGTTTTTTACTTTTTTTTAGGGTCTTACAAATTAGTAACAGTAATTAAAGTAGTGGCAATTGTGATCAGAATTATGGCAGTCTTTTTCTACCTGTGCTTTTGAAAACATACATGCACTGAATAAAGCATAATAAAAGGTATATATACATTACTCTAAGAAAAGTGAAAAATAGCCTGTTTCTTTTCAAGTGAGTAAAAGGAACAGGAGAAATTTTGCGTTATTGCATCACTGTTCTTACAAGCATTCAAAAACTGCAAACTAGCTCTAGATATTGCTAAGTAGAATGTGCAACGGTTGAAACTGATGGAATTAATTGATCTTATCTATTAGAATTGAAAAAAAACTTACATTTCTAACAATCATAACTATTTAAGTCTAATTGAAATGAAGTCTACATAAAACTACTGATTTCAAACAGAACAGATGGTTTTTAGTTTTCTTGAGGTTGAAGTATACTATGGGAGCATGACAGATGAATAACTGTTTTTTTTTTGCTCACATAAGCTTGGGTTTCTCTGCAGATGTAGAACCTGATTAAGTGTAGAAATACTGCCAGATGATTATTGGTTACCCATAGGGATTAGATTCTAATTTTATGGATTCGTGATGAACTCATTATTTTTATACCTCATACAAACACAGCAGAAACATAAAGAAATATTTCAGAAGTCATTATTATACCACTGGGGTTGATGATTTCTGTTCAAGCAAATAGGGATGAGGTGATTACACAGAGATTTATGAGTTCTTTCTTCACTTCTTTCAACAGCATCAGTAAGGCAGAGAGGACTGACATTTTTCTTTCTGGGTTTTGTTGTTGAATGTTGGATTGATACTGAGAGATGCCTCTGTTCAGCCAAAGCCTGAGCTGAGATAATGGTGGCTAGCTTAGGGCACAGTGATGATCCTACCCAGAGAGGCTGGGTGGTGCTGAGCTCTGAGCTGACTGGTGACTTCGGGCCTCATTTGTCCTCTGTAAATTAGCAGTACGATGTTGTTTCCTAACTCAGCCACGTGCAGGGGAGATAAATACACTCATGTTCTCAGTAGTTCCAACTCAGCTGCAATGCCAGGCTTTCCTCTCTTCCACAGAGGTGTCCAGCCATAGTAGGCTAGAGATCCCTGGAAATCCAGTCACCTTTCTGCTCAGTGTTTGCTGTTTGCTGTTGCAGTTTGCTGTGTTTGCCTTTCCTTCAAGCCATTTATTTGTCTTTTCTAGTTTGAAGGCTGCAAGAAGGCCTTTTCGAGGCTAGAAAATCTCAAGATTCATTTAAGGAGTCATACGGGTGAAAAGCCATATCTTTGTCAGCACCCCGGCTGCCAGAAAGCCTTCAGCAACTCCAGCGACCGTGCCAAGCACCAGAGGACACACCTGGACACTGTAAGGAAATAGAAATAGCATTTAGTTGCCTGTGCATTAGACTCTGTGCTCTTTTCTGCTAGCTTGGTGGTAGCAGGTAGCCAATAACCACAGAGATAGGAGGGAGAAAGTTCTGCTAGGGCTTTTCAAGTTAATTAAAAAAGCCATAGCTCCATGGACTTTACTGAAGGAAGAGGGAATGGCTTCCTCCCTCATAAGTGAGATGTAGGAAACCTGAAGTCGGTATTGAAAGACATAGATGCCATCTGTGAAAATAACTGGTATAAATAACTCTGACAAAAACTCCATTGAATGTTAAGGCTGGAGCACACCAGAAAGTCAACAGAGGAAGAAATTTCTGAATCTAAAACTTTTCATACAATTGTTGCTTGTGAATTTGATTCACAGCCAAGATTTGTTTAATAAATCTTTTGTTTCACATCAAAGGAAGATCAGTTTCATCAGTGACAACCAGTTTCCAATGGGCAGAAGTCCAGAAGAATGAGAACAATGCCATTTCAAATAAACAGGCTGTCACAAAACTTAAATGATGAATTTGGGATAGTTGATAGTATGGCTGATGTGTTGATCAATTGCACAAGCGTGCTCTCAGAAATGTTTTGCTAAATGGTTAAATTGTGAAATAGCTAGTTTTAGCAAACATTCAGTATATACTTCTCATTCAGTACTCTTTTTTGTGGGTCCTGCAATTCTTTAAAGAAGACAGGTTAAAACAGGCAGGAGGAGGGAGTTGTTAACATTTTCATTTATTTAGTGATGTAGATTATTTGGTCTTTTTAGAAAACAGTGAAGTTTTCACTCTGAGCTAGTGTTATTAGAAAAAATGAGCCTAAGGTGCTCGTCTTACACTTCACAATAAAACATATATTTTTGATACTTTATTATTCAGTGTTTGCACTGGTTTTTGCTTGCTCTCTTTGTAATATAGTAAACTAATGCTTTCTCTTGTTCTTTTTTTCTGAAGCGGATTCTTCTATAATCCTAAACAGTCTATCTGGGCCTTTACTGCAATTTCTTTACCTGATACACTAAAGAATGTAATTACTGATTAAGTCAAAGATTGCTCTGAGGGTGGAAGAATTGTGAGTATACCTAACAATATTCATTGTACTGATTAAAAAAAAAAAAAAAAAAAAAAAGGTAATAATGAAAGATGCCATAGTGAATGCTTTTCCTTTGGTTTTTCTTCCATATTAAACTTACTTTCCTCCTTTCCCTTTCCAATAAATTTCTGAGCCTTGAGCTTCTAATAACACGCAACATTTTGTTTTGTAGTAATGTGATTTGCAGGCTCAAAAGGGATTCGCATGAGTTAAAATAACCCACAATTTAACACCTGTTTGTTTATACTTTTTTTTGTTTTTTTTTTTTTTTTTAGAAACCTTATGCATGTCAGATTCCAGGATGTACTAAACGATACACAGATCCAAGCTCTCTGAGAAAACATGTGAAAGCACATTCTTCCAAAGACCAGCAAGTTAGGAAAAAGGTAAATTTTCTACTGTGTTAGCAGGTACAAATATTATATGGAGAAGCCAGTATTTTAATACTAGATGTGTAATTCATATTAATTGATTTCACACTGTTGATGAGAAAAACCATTAACGGAAGGTAATAAAATTATCATTCTGATATAGATCATAATTTTATCCTTGACTTTATGAGGCTGTCTTCTTTAGTACTCTTTATTTGCTGATATGATTATTTAGTAGTAAACATACATAATGAGCAAAATCTAAAGTGATTTTTGAGAAGAGAACTTTTGTTGTTGTTGTTCATAATGTTATGAAATCCAAATTTACACTGCCCATCTCAAATGGAAAGACGGATTTCCAGGATGGAAGGACAATGTGTGATTTAAGCTGTAAATTATATTTTTATTTGCCAGACACCTCCAAATACCAAGACATTTCACAACACTAGATCCCTTTGAATGTCAGCTCTGAGTCAACAGTTATTTGTATGCAGAAGTGTGTCTTAGAAAAGCTGAACTCTGACCTAAGGGAATGATGTGGATTTTTTTCTGAGCTTTTTTTTTTTTTTTTTTTTTTTTAAATCTTACATTACTCACTGGTGCTATCTCATTAGTTTAAATCACTGTGGGAAAGAAACGTAAGCTCTCATTTTAAAGGAAAGTGATTGAATATTAGGAAGAATTTCTTCTCAGAAAGAGTGGTTAGAAGTCACTGTCCCTGGAAGTGCTCAAGGAAAGGGTATATATAGTACTTAGAGACGTGGCTTAATGGGCAATACTGGTGATAGGTGAACAGTTGGGCTGGACTGGATGATCACAGAATCATGAAATTGCAGGGGTTGGAAGGGACCTCAAGAGATCATCGAGTCCAATCTCCCTGCTAAAGCATTTACTCTATAATAGGTCACACAGGTAGGTATCCAGAGGGGTCTTGAATATATTCACAGAAGGAGACTTCATAACCTCTCTGTGCAACCTGTTTCACTACTCTGTCACCCTTACCATAAGGAGGGTGACAGTGACCCCCATCTTAGGGATCTTTTTCAACCTTAGTAATTCCATAATTCTATGATTCTATAATTCTGTCATCCCGATAACAGGGTAACTTGTGTGAACGGGCATAGAAATAGATAAATCTTTGAGACATTACCCATATAAAAGGAGTTCTCATTTAAAAATTTTAAACTTAATGTATGGCTTTTCATGGTGAGTAGCAAAATGTGTTATTTTGCACAACATAGGAAAATTAAGAGAACAGTCTTAAAAGCTGCAGCATACAAATTTGAGTAGAAAATTTTGATTCAATTGTTTGTTCTGACCAAGAAGCAAGACCTGGCAGAAGAGAACTGAATTTCAGCTTGTGAGGAACTGTCCTGTAGTATTAACAAATAAGAGGCCTCTGAACTTACGAGTGCCCACTCTTGAATTAGGGATTGGGTAAATGTGCTTGCTCCTGTGTGTGCTGACTACAGGCAGGACTGCTGAAGCTGGTCTTTGAGCACTGCCCTGCCTTTCCCAGGAGAGCAGCACAGCTGCCCAGCCACTGGCTGTTACAGATTTTCCAGGCAGATAAAGTAAGTGACAAGTAAGTGTGCATTGTAAGAAATTTGTGTGAAATAAAACTATCATAATGGGCCTGAATACAAATGATCATAGAATGGATTGAGTTGGAAGACGCCATAAAGATCATCTACTTTCAATCACTTTTCACTGGATAGGATTGTCACCCATCAGATCAGGCTCATTCAGCCTGACCTTGATCATCTCCAGGAATGGAGCATAAACAGCTTCTCTGAGCAATCTCTTCCAGCAGATAACCACCCTAACATCTAATCTAAATCTCCCCTCTTTCAGTTTAAAACCATTCCCTTTTGTCTTATCAGGTAATTTATAAAGGACTTTCTGACTTTTTGTAAGCTGTCT
Organism: Perdix hodgsoniae; assembly: GCA_035772895.1. NCBI lineage: Eukaryota > Metazoa > Chordata > Aves > Galliformes > Phasianidae > Perdix > Perdix hodgsoniae. Next base: position 1,165,422 of record JAPSGF010000114.1, on the reverse strand, counting down.
TTAAGTACTTGATGGCTGCAGTGAGGTCTCTATAGAGCCTTCTCTTCTTCAGACTGGACAAGTCCAGATCCCTCATCCTTTCTTTGTAGGAGAGATGTTCCAGTCCTCTGATTATCTCTGTGGCCCTCTCTGGACCCTTTCCAACAAGTCCACATCTTTCTTGTGCTGAGGGCCCCAGACCTGAACACACTACTGCAGATAGGGTCTTACAAGGGCAGAACCAAGAGAGAGGATCTCCTCCCCCTCCTTGCTGACCATTCCTCTTCTAATGAACCCCAGGATATCTTTGGCCTTTTGATTTACAGGCACACATTTCTGGGTTCACGTCAAGCTTTCCATCCACCAGCATCCCCAAATCCTCATTATATTGTTACTTTAACTGAAAGTAAAATAATACGTTATCTCCTGTCTTTGATGGTGTCAGTTTTGAACATCTTGTGGAATTTTCCTTTTAATGTTTCAATCGCTATGTGTTTTTGTTCATTTACCATTCTGTCTTTGTGCCAAACAGATTAAATCTGGACCTTTCTACTCCTTGCTTTGATCTCTGTGGTCACACTTTAGCCTTAAAATTGCCTATTTTTACAGCCCTCTTTGATAAGTGTTTATCTCTGCCACTGGTCACCTGAGATACATTCATATGTGGAAAGGCAAATAAGCCAAACCTACAAAAAGAAAACAAAGAAACAAACAAACAAAAAAGAATAAACTGCATGGCATCAATCAAGCCAGATACTTGAAGTGCGAATAAAGTTTGCCATGTATAATGTTTACAAGGTGCAGTATAGTTACTGGACCATTGAGAACTTATAATTGCTAGCTCATATCATACTTAGGCATTTAGAATATTTTCTGGCAGTAATAATAATAAAAAGGTAAGAAACAATAAACCTTTTTAGGCAGAATTAAGATTATTTATGACTTTAATTAAAAGTGAAAATTGGCTTAGTGTCAGAAGAGTCTTTAAAAAACGAGAATTCATCAAAAATAACCATAAAAATTCCAACGTGATAAAGGCACTGTGAAATAATAGTTCCAACCCTGGGATCTATTCTGCTGAAAAGAAGGAAACCCTTTGCTGTCACACCTCGTTAGTCATGGATTCATTTAATATATTGTGCCTGACTGCTTTTTAATCCTCCTTATAACCTCCCCCAACACACTAGGTGACATTATTTTGGTGTTTTACGTTGCTGGCTCTCCAAGACTCTGTACAAACGTGTCTTTGATGTTGCACAGTCTTAAAATAGCAGGATAAAGTATGTGCACAACAGATGAGACAGCTGCTTGCTGTACTCAACTCCAGTTATGTAGTTTATAGCCCAGATTTTCTCAATCTGTCTTCAAAGCTTCGATCCTTTCCTTGTTCTCTTAAGACCTGACCAAATGATGCAGTGTGATACAGATAAATATATATATCTTTGCATTATTTTAAGCAGGACATGTTTATGACTTACCATGTAAGGCAGAAGTGCCTTTTCTGCAACTCTTGTAAGACAGCTGCTGTTTCCTTTCTTTTCCCAAACTGTGATTTCTAGTCATCCACCAAGTTTATTCATCAGTGAGTTTCTCCAGCTAGTGGTATGAAATCATATACCCTGAGAAGATTCCGGCACAAATACATTTAACTTGCACATTTTAGTAGATAACACAGTAAGCTTCCATTTACCTCAAGGACATCAGTTAAGTGAAAGGAGACATCATCTCTACTTAAAAAAAAAAAAAAAAAAAAAAAAAAGTGTAATTTGTAAAATTATTTATAAACCTGAAGACAAGCGTATATATAAATACCAGAAATAGATGCTTAAAATGTCTGGCAAAGCACTCTAACTATAATCACAGAATCACAAAATTGTAGTAATTGATATGGACCTTTAAAGATCAAGTCCTACCCCCCTGTTAAACAGGTTTCATGAGTAGGTTGAACAGGTAAACAATCCAGTAGGCTTTGGATATTTCTGTAGAAGGTGACTTCACAACCTCTCTGGACAGCTTGTCCTAGTGCTCTTCCACCCTCAAAGGAACAAAATTTCCATCTGTTCCAGTTTGGGTTTGTTACCTTTTGTCCTCTCAGCACCACTGAAAAGACTGTGGCCCCATCTACTTGACACTTGTCCTTTAGATACTTATAAGTCCTTTAGATACTTATAAGCATTGATAAGATCCCCTTTCAGTCTTCCCCAGGCTAAACAGACTGTTCTCTCAGCCTTTCCTTGTAAGGGAGATGTTCAAGGCCCCTAATCATCTTTGTGGCCCTTTACTGAACTCTTTCTAGGAGATCCCTGGCTTTCTTCAACTGAGGATCCCAGAACTAAACACAGTACTCCAGATGTGGAGGGCAGGGTAAAGTGGGAAGATCACCTCCCTCATCCTGCTGGACATGTCCTTTTTAATGCACTCCAAGATACCATTGGCCTTTTTGGCCACAAGGACACACAGCTGGCTCACGACCAGCATATTGTCCATCAGGACACCCTGGACCTTCTCCACAGAACTCTACTCCAGAAAATCATCTCCTAACCTGTACTGATGCATGTGGTTATTCCTCCCCAGGTGTAGGACTCTACACTTGCCCTTGTAGAACCTCATCAGATTCCTCTCCACCTGACTCTCCAGCCATCTGGGTCTTGTTGAAGGGCAGCACAGACTTTCAGTTTGTCAGCCACTCCTCTCAGCTTTGTATCATCAGCAAACTTGCTAGAGTGCACTCTGTCGCTTCATACAGGCTGTTGATTAAGATGTTGAACAAGAATGGTCTCAGAGCCAACCCCTGGGGAACACCACTAGTTACAGACCTTCAACTAGACTATGCACTACTAATCACAACCTTCTGAGCTCTGCCTGTCATCCAGTTCTCAATCCAGTCAATTTAAAAACCTGTCTTATTAATTTTCTGCTTTCAACTTCAGAAGAAAAACAAACCTAGAAGATGTTTTTTTTTTAATTGAACAATTACCATGTAGATCTTGTTATCAGTAGTGTATATTGGAAGCCAAAGGCCATGTGAGTTTTAAAAGGATTAAGGTATTTCTGTACATAATGAGAGCACCTGTGGTTCATAGAATCACAGAATCATAGAATCGTAGATTCGCAAGATTGGAAACAACCTGCAAGATCATCTAGTCCAACCTTCCTCCCATTACAGTTGCGACCACAAGTCTCTAAACCATATCTCATAGCTCCTCATCCACATGCATCTTGAACTCTGACAGAGATGGTGACTCCACCACCTCCCTGGGCAGGCCATTCCAGTGCCTGACCACTCTCTAAGAGAAAAAGTTCTTCCTTATGTCTAACCTAAACCTTCTCTGGTACAACTTGCAGCCATTTCCTCAGGTCCTGTCTGTTGCCTGGGAGAAGAGGCCAAACACCTCCTCAACACAACCTCCCTTCAGGAAGTTGTAGAGTGCAGTGAGGTCTCTGAGCCTCCTCTTCTCCAGGCTAAACAATCCCAGCTCTCCCAGCCGCTTTTCATAAGACTTGTGCACCAGGCCCCTTACCAGTTTCATTGCCCTTCTCTGGTCACATTCCAGGGACTCAATGTCTTTTTTGTAGTGAGGGGCTCAAAACTAACACAGTACTCAAGGTACAGCCTCACCAGTGCTGAGTACAGGAGGATGATTACCTCCCTGTTCCCGCTGGCCACACTATTTTTAATGCAGGCTAGGATGCTTTTGGCCCTCTTGGCCACCTGGGCACACTGTCAGCTCATGTTCAGCTGAGCATCAACCAACACCCCCAGGTCCCTTTCCTCTTCACAGACATCCAGCCACTCAGCCTGAAGCCTATAACACTGCATGGGGTTATTGTGGCCAAAATGCAGGACCCGGCACTTGGCCTTGTGGAACCTCATCCCATTCACCTCAGCCCAGTGATCCAGCTTATCTAGACCTCTCTAAAGGGCCTCCCTACCCTCACACAGATTGACACTACCTTCCAACTTTGTGTAATCTGCAAACTTGCTGAGGATACACTCAATCCCTTCATCTAGGTCATCAGGAAAGATATTAAACAAGATGGGCCCCAGTATTGACCCCTGAGTGACACCTCTTGGAACAGGTCACCAGCTGGACTTAGGTCCATTAGCCACTACTCATTGGGCACAGCCCTCTAGCCAGTTCCTTACCCAAAGAAAAGTATACCTGTCCAGGCCATGGGCAGCCCGTTTTCCCAGGAGAATACTGTGAGAGACTGTGTCAAAGGCTTTTCTAAAATTTAGGTAGACTACATCAACAGCCCACCAGTGAACACTGTACATAACTTAAAGCAGTCTGAGTGGATCTTAAGTTTGATCTGGAAGAAATATATGCTTCTAAATTGCTGTTTTAAAATAACCTTCAGGCTTCCTCAATTTCTGTATTTTCCTGTATTTTAGATTTCTCATTCTATTTTTTGAAACCCTTTTCTTTTCTAATTTCCTTTCTTATTCTGTCTCCCAACTTTGTGTCTCTGGTTCTTTAGGATATGCATCCCAAGCTGAACATCATAGGCAGCTGAGGTGCATATGCTGTGGTAAGACCAATCAGAGTACTTTCTTGTAGACCAGTACTGCTATATTTTTTCATCTGTCACCATCTTTCTTTCCTTCATTTTTTTCCATATGCTGAGTTCAACTAAATTATTAATTGAGGAAGCATTTTGGTACAAATTAGCAAAGCCCACTTAAATGCATTGTATATTTGCTAATCTTTATCTAGATTGGAACCGATATTAATTAAGGATTTCATGAACCATTTACCTTTTCTTTTCCCTTCATATCAATAATTACCTAACAGCTGTTCAGCTTTTACAATCTTTCGTGTATCTTCAGGCCTATCAGGACATAAGATATTTGTCTTTTCAGGAAATTCTTTCTAAAAAGGGGAGAGGTACAGTTTTCAGCTAAGTCACTTCTTGAATTAGAATCTTAAATGTGAAAAAAGCTGCAATATCTTGTTCCTCAGACCCTGTGGAAATATGCAGTATTTTAATAGAAAAATTAATCTTTTGAAATTACTGATTAATTTCTACTTTCAGAAATGTAGTAAAAATAATACAGTTGTTTGGCTTTGTTGAAGTGCATAAAATCAGGAGAGGTAAGAAAATGTAAGGATGAGAGAGGCAGGTATTTGCTTCAGCTCATCTTTGTATTATTTCTTGTTCTTTCAAAATGCTAAAAACTCTTTTCTCACTTCATAAAAACTGAGAACTCTTTATGTATTGATACATTTTGTTTTGATTATAAATTGGTTCTGAAAATCTCTGTTTCTGCTAAAAACGTGATCTACACTAAATTGGAGATTAATCCTTTTTTTCTGATATATGCTGCAGTTCTTATTTGTGGAACAGCTTTATTAAGTAACACTGCAGTGTAGAGCTTTGCTTTGCTATCACAACAAATTCTGAGTGATTTTGTTTCTTGAGTCATCCAGTAGTTAGAAAAATACATCACAAGTAAACTTATTTTCAGTTAATCTCACTTTGTGTTTTCATCTAACAAAAAGTAATCTGTCAGTTGACTATGCTGTATTTGAAAAAATGAATCCATCGCTCTTTTAGTTGGTAAGAATATTTACTGAAACTAGTGAAATTATACAGCATGATAATTAACAAGATTCAGAGCCTGTACTATTAGCTATGTAGTGATTTAAAACCAGTGTGAAAGGCACATACATGCCCTTCAAGAAGACCTGTTTGTTTTGAGAATGAAGGCTCTCAGAAGTCTTGTATTTGCACAAGATTAGGAATATAATGTTCCTAACATAATGTTTTCCATACAAGTGTACCATGAAAAACACTTTGCTATTTCTACAGCGTCTTACCAAAAAAAATCTGTATTTTTAAACTAAATATATAGTTCACTTTCAAATACTGAAGCTCATGTCCCAGTTGAAGGTGGAGACCCTATATGGACTTCATGTAGATCATATCATGAGCATTTGTGACTGTCTACTGCTTTCTAAAAGCCATTCTCTTCAAATAACTGCATTTTCAAACAGACAACACAATTTTTAAAAATGGAAAAAAGTTGCTTTGGTTTCTTACACCTGTTTGGCAAGAGCAAGATCAGTTTGAAAGCATCTGTCTTACCATCTGAACAGTTCAAAGTCTATGATTTTAACAATTTTTTTTTATCTGTAATTATACCAGTGAACAACAGTTGTCAGGTGTAATAGTTCTTTAAACCAGCATGCAGTTCCAAAAAAAAAGAGATTTTTTTCAATTAAGTGAAACAATAATAGGTAAGGATACAAGTGTTCAGCTGCAGCTTTGTGAGGGGTGCGGGGAAGATAATTTGAGCAGTGCAGATAAGCAAAACCAGCTAAAGGGAATGTACAGTGACTCTGGGCTTCTCAGTCTGGACCTTCAACTGAAGATAGTTTATACCAAGTTCTGTCACCTTTCAGCTGATCAGTCTTAGAGTATTTGACAGTTTTAACAATGCCCATACTGTGTTTGTGTGTTTAAATTATTTACAGATCGGATAATGTTAGGCAAACTGTGAGATAGTGAATGCTTAACCTGCATCAGCTTAGCTCATTCCAGTGGGTCCTGGGGAAAGCGTGCATGGATCCAGCTGACCAGATAGCTAAATATTTCAGCAGATCCATCATATGGTAAATTAATCCTAAGTCTCTACTGGGTTTTTCAGTACCATACAGAGAAGCAGGGCAGCCAAAGCATGCACTGTCCATACTAACTATACAGTTTTTCTCTTTAATTATTTATTTGTTTTTTACTCAGTCTTGGTCTAACAAATTCTAACAACAATTTCTCTTGTATATATTTTCCTGACTTCTTCCAGGATAGAATTTTGTGCTGTCTGTGCCAGAAAGCAAGTAGCACAAGGGAATAACTTTGGGAAATGAAGTCCAAATAATGTTTGTGAAAGTTTTCTGCCCTCAATGGAGATGTTTTATGAATTGTGCTGGATTTGGAATAGCTACCACATCACTAAAAGAGGACTCTGGAGACAGAGAACCCTGCAGAGCAGACTTAAACTTCAAGCTTAGTTCATTTCTAACAAATAATCTTCCTTTTTTGTACAGATTGGTCAGTTATGTAATGCTAGCTTGTTTTGGAGAGTTGTCACAACATTCTCCCAACAAAGAAGACTTTCTACAAGATTTCCTCCTGTGACATCTGACTGGAAGAAAATCTTTTCAGGTGTTATCACACTGAGGAAGGGAACAGGCAAACAGGATTTCTCTAGTCCTGCTGCTTTTCATGCATGATTTCTTGCATTTTTCTTTTGTTACTCTTTGAAAAACAAACCAACTATCAATGGCTGGAAAATTTCAGAATACTTTTCCTTATTACAATAAAGAAAAAACTCTATGGTGTACTGCTTGGTTGAAGAAGTAGACTATTATACCTCAGCTGTGTCTGCTCCAACTTTGATCCATGTTAGAGCATAGTGGAGTAGAGCAGTCTGCATTTATAGTGGAACATATTAGAAGTAAGGAAATGTGCCTGGATTGTCTGACCAAAGCAATTGCCAGAATTGCCTTGCAAAGTGGCCTGACCAGTGGTGCCATCCAAAAAGGGGGTGCTTTATGGACGTGACCTTGAACAGCTAGTAATGATCTTGCAGATGTTGCTCTCCCGCCACTGTGCAGGACCCAAATTTATAAAAGGGAATATTAAATCCAGAGTTCCCTAGACAGGCTTGAGCAGTGGGCCCAGGTGAACCTCATGAGGTAGCACCATATGGTCAGATAGTATAGTTAGCAAATACATCAATCTCCCAGCATAATAATACTGAGTTCTTGATTCTTACAGTTCTGCGTACTTCGTGAGTATTCATTGTTTGCATTGTTTTAGAGTAGAAGCCATCTTTTTTCATTGTGAGTACGTGTTGATTTTACAGCACTTTACTACACTTCATCGAAGCTACCAGTTTGTTGTAAGTTCTTGGAATAAACATTTTATGACAGAATTTAGATGTAATGGTAAACATAAATAGAAAACAAAGCCAATATTTTGTGCCTATCTTTTGCTAATATTTTTTATTTCACTTTGCAATACATTTCATTTCATTCATTTTCCTTTCATTTCTCAGTATTTGAACTTGTTTTCTTTTCTGAACCAAGGAAGACAATGCTTAATGCAAATCTTACAGGAAATGAAGTCTTTTTTCTTTTCTCTTTCTAAATAATTGATAAGGAAAGGAGGGATAGAACATTATATCATTCAAATGTCAGCAGACTGGTAGAGCATTAATATAGTTACTTGCAACATTGCTCTTTCTGTGACTATATTAATCTGGAGAAACTGCTCTGTCTATGAACACCTGCCATCTGGAAAGCAAAAAGCTTCTGTCCAGGTCATTCAATATGAGCCCAATAAGCTTCTGCATCTTTCAGATTTCAGTTTAACTTTTCAATTTCTAAGTTCAAATTTCACTGCTAAAAGTGCATAGGGGAGATGATGTAGAGAAGAGGAAGTAAATCTATTTTCTTGCTTTTATAGCAGTTAAACGTAAGGATATTTTCACTTGTTTGTTCTCGGTGAAGGCAATTTAAAAGATGTCATTAATTCAAAAAGAAGCGCAGTCAGGGGCTAAGGTTCAGTGAGCAATGCCTGTAGCAACTGTGAGACTATTCTACAGGAAAAGAAAAAAAAAAACAGAAAATAGTAAGTGTTTTAATCCTCAACTTTAATCCCTTCCTGTTTTTGAAATTAAATATAAATCAGGCAGCAGTTTCTCCTGAAAGGGATGCTGGCAAAAAGGGGATTAGGAATGAGTAGTGGTGTTTAGGGAATTTATCCACACAATTTATTGCAAAACTTTGGAAACCACAAGTTACCAATTCTTTTTAGCATGGTCACTGCAAAACAAAGACCTTGAAAGCAGTGGAGAACTTACTGTGGCTGTAGCTGTTTTCCCAGATGCTGCAGATTGATAAACAAGTCATATCTTGCAAGTAGATTATGTCCAGCGGATGTATTTTTGCAGCAGGCACAACATGATTACTGTACTGTCTGGAGAAAATGGCCATGGTGTGGAATGGAGTTTTTCAAAAGTTGTGTGTAGTTTCAGAAGCAGTTGTGATTTCCTGACTCCTTCTGCTACAGCAGTGCTTTCCCATGTCTGATGCCAGTCTGCTAAGCAGAAGAGTACAGAACATTTCTGATGGTCTACCATTTCTGATGGTCTACCATTTCTGATGGTGCTACAGTAGTTACTCCTAAATAGCAACTCGCATACATACTGAACAGTGAAATAGAGTGAAGTTATTCCCAGCAACTATTATTATCCACTACTTGGTAGTACGTTTAGTGTCAGTTTCTCTGTACTTGTACAAATCAGTGTAACTCTCATCTCTTCCTCAAGAAATTTCATTACATGTATGTTAAGTATACACGTTTTCCATCTAAAAAATTGTGTATTTTAATGTGCAGTACATGTTTATATGTTTGTACATGTAAATTTACAAAATCTGAGTTTCCAGCTCTCATGGTTGTAAATATGAAATGACAACAATTTCTGCTTTTCAGAGATTTAGAAATATCTTCAAAAGTCAGATCACAGCTGTCTTCCAGTGTTTATTTCACTGTGTTTTTATTTGCTTTTGTTATTGACCCTTTATATTTTGTTGACTTACTTAAGCATTAATATTGGCTACTGGGCAAGCCAGAAAATTTATGTTTGTATAGCCTGTCATGATAGATTTATTCTCAGTATCAAAGAGCTTGCAAGTCCAAAAAAAATTTCCTGAATAATGCAAAATAGGCTTGCACTCATTTGATTGTTTGTGTTATGTAATGTTAGTAACTTGTTTGTAGGTATTTGTTCACACTTCCTTGCTCTGCTCACTGCTTTATCCATCGTGACTGCCATCCAATTACACAAAACTGATTAGTTTCTTACTCACTGAGAAAAAAAGAAGTCACAAACATGCAACTTTACTAAGACAACATCCATAACATTTTATTTTTTATGAAAGAATCCTGATTTTTAGTAGCTCAGATTTTTTGTATTTATTTTTACAATAGATTCCATATAAATTTAGTCATAAAATACAAAAAATATAACTGATAAGAATTTGATTCTAGATTTACTTGTCACTTGTTTCATATGCACCTCGTTTCATGAAACAAACAAACAAACAAACAAACATGTTACTCATATTAGCATTAAAAATATAATAAACAGTAACAGTGAATATCAGACAACCATTCATGCTATTCTGGAAGAAACATCTGGACGTATTGCAGCTTGTAAATGTGGATAATAAAAGAAAGGCATTTGTCAAAGTCTCTGTTTCCTATTTCTTTCTTTTCTACAATTTAGATATGTTCTAGAATAATAAATATATCTCAAAAAGTTAATTTATGTTCAGGTTTAATAATGAATCACTGGATTTTGAAGAGAAGAAATAAACTTCAGCATACAGTCTGCAGGTGTAACCCTTCTGTTATAGTCACCATACTTGTGCTTAAAATGTGTAACACTCTCTGTTCTCTTGGAACAGTTTTTTTACTAGAACGTGTCATCAGGAATTATTTGAATGAGTATCAACACTTTGTGGCACAGTAATGGGTCTTTTTCAGTTGCATTTAGAATCCTTCCTTTCTACTATTGTCTCTTCACATCTGAATATAGGATGGACAGAAACTCCTGTCAACTCTTAGGAGCTGTATATGCTGACTTATATTCTAGACCTGCTCACCTTTCACAGTGAGGATGTCCATCCTCACCACAGTGAATGATATAGTGCCTGACTGTTCACTCCCAGCCCCTCATTTCCTGAGCTGGTGCAGGATGCCAAACAAGCAGGAAAATGTCAGTATTTTGAATAGTGTCATTCTGCTAATAGAAAAGATCACAGACATTTGATAAGTCTCCATTGTCCATGAACTGGGACATTCTTCTGCCTTTCACATTGCACAGGGCTACGGATAAGTTCATCTGTCCAAGGTCCAATCTGTACAAGTTGCCCTTGTCCTGAGTACAGTCTTGTTAAGCATGAGGCAGAGTTGCCTTCCTCACATATGAGAAAAATGTGCTGTAATGGAAATATAATTATTAGAATTTAAAAGAAAAGAATTCTCCTTGTTCTCAATTCCTTTTTCTAACCTCTCAACATTTCCTCTTTCCTTATTACTATTTATCTGTATTATATTGGTTTATTGTTTCTTATCTCTTGTGTTACAGTTGCGATCGAGCTTAGAGTTTGGACAGGACATCCTGAATGACTGCCTCACAATCCATCCCCTCCAGACAGCACCATCAGCACACAATGCTGTGAATAATGCATTGGGACAATCCCCAGGTCCTGCTCATGACATTTACCCAGGTATAGAAAAGACAAGAAAAAGCTATATTACTGCTTTCTTGGGATTAAGAATTATTTTACAGTACTTTAAAATTCATGTCTATCTTATGAAAGGAACAGAATCTGCAAAATAATATGGAACAATAGAAAACAGATTTTCGTATCTGTCTTTTTGTTGAGGAGGGGAAAAATTCCAGTTTTGTCCCTGAAAAGAGTTACCACAACATTTTTCCTTTATAGGCATTCTGCCAGCAATTTACTTCTCCATAGAATCATAGAATGGTTTGGGTTGGAAGGGGTCTTAAAGGAGATCTACTTCCAACCATTTTGCTGTGGTCAGAGTTTCCACTCACAAGATCAGGTTGCCCACTTCTACAAATGCCTTCTGGTAGGCAGCTTGAACTGCTGAATTCATCTGGATTTAAGGAAGGTGTTTTTTCTTTTCATTATTCATGAATCATACATCACTTTCTAGTAGATCTACATCAGTGAACTTAAATGCTGCATTGTGAATTCTAATATTACATAAGTACAACAACAATAGAACATACTTGTTCTATAATTGTGATAGAGCTATTTTTATTGTGTGGATAACATATTTGAGATTTTCATATTAATGCATCAAACTGACAGACCTGGCTAAATGTACAGCAGATTTTCAGGCTTTGGCTATATTGGAAACATTTGGGAAGTAAGTAAGGAAAACATATCTCAAACCTCAAGCAAACAGTGAGTAGGATGTTAACATTTTAATGCAGTATTCTAGTAGTTGTGAAGACATCTGGTTTTAACTTTAAGACAGAATGTATTACATCTTACAGCAGTCCAACTACTAATTGAGGACCAGATGTGGAACATGAAACAATTGGCTGAATGATATACGAAATGCTAAAAACGACATTAAATAAAGTGGTTAGCTCAGTAAGTGGTTTATTTTACTGACAGCCTTGGAAACACTACAGTTCTATCATACGTTTCTGTCAAGGTTGCCATGAACTACGTACTAGTTGATTTTTATGTAGGCTTATATGACAAAAATCAAGAAATTTAAAGCTGTGATTTAAAGTAATGAAATCCTGATTTATAAAGTAGTTGATATTGTCTGCAATCTGTTAACCTCCAAATGCCTTTGTCTGACTATATAGTTTGTGTGGCACCTGTTACTTCAGGAAAGTTTAGAATTTGAAGACCTGTTGGTACCAGTGACATGGTGTTACTTACATATGATTTCTTTATGTTGAACTTTGAGAAGGAGCTGGATGATGAGAAATATTTAGATTTATAAACATTATTTACTGACACAACTGACATATTTAGATTTATAAAAATTATTTACTGACATACTGACATAACCCGGTGCACTGCAAAATTTACATTTAGAGAAGAAAAACCTCAGCTTTTCCTTTTCCTTTCAAGTGCATAAATAATGTGGAAATTATATGGTGATAGTATGTCATATGAATTCAGTACCTACAGCTGAGACCAAGTTTTCAGAAATTCAAGACATTCTTGAAGATTTCCAATGTCTTAAAGATTTCCAATGTATTCTGTGTAGCACTGAGCTCTTTCACAAGCCTGGCTTTCACACTGTGACTCAGAGTTAAAACTCAGGCTTCTGGGTGAATCTGGACTGTGACTTGAACAAACTGCTGCCCATGACTTGTCAGGTTCCTAAGCCAAGTGAAACAAGTGTCTCCAGCTAACTCTTAGCCAGCAGCTGTCTGCAATCAAACCTCTATCTCATAGACAATTTCCAAGGCTGTGGCATACTTCCTGTGAGCTTGTTCATGTCTTCTCTGTCAATAGATAGGATTTACAGCACTACTGATTTTTGAGACTCTTTGATGTAATCATTTAGTGTTGGTTTTTTTGTTTGTTTGTTTGTTTGTTTGTTTTACTTGGCGTTGTTTCCATTGTATAGCAATTTTTATACACTTAATCAGCTTTTTTTTTTTTTTTTGCTTTTTTTTTTTCCCCATTAATTTCAAATCATAGAACTATTTGGGTTGGAAAGAACCCTTAAAGATTATATAAACTCCTTTGAAGGTACTGCAGTGATAGGACAATGGGAAATGGTTTCAAACTTAAAAAATGGTAAATTTAGATTAAAAGGAAAAAGCCCTTATAGTGAGGGTGGTGAGGCACTGAAACAGGTTACCCAGAAATGTGGTAGATGCCTCTTCCTTGGAGATATTCAAACCCAAGCTGGACAGGGCTCTGAACAATCTGATCTAGCTATACGTGACCCTGTTTATTGAAGGGGTGCTGGACTACATGGCCTTTAAAGGTCCCTCCTAACAATAAGGATTCTATAATTCTGTGATTTTGTGATTCTTTGATTCTAGTCCAACTCCTCTGCAATGAACAGGGGCTCTTAAAGCTAGACCAGATTGATCAGAGCCCTGACCAACCTGACTTTGAATGTCTCCAGTCACAGGTCATCTACCACCTCTGTGGGTCTTCTCTGTAAGTAGCAAACTGATTCCCTTACACATGTTCTCAGCTATCTATAGCTTGGCAAATGTCTTGTAGTTTTATATTCTTACTACAGAGGCGATACTAGTGTTGTTTCACTTAAACTGGCTTAGGACATTGTGTCAGGTATAAATTAATCCAGGTCACTTCACTGTGACAAGTGCATGATCTATTTGAAATTAACTCTTTCACTAAGTACTCAATAGAGTTGCTACATAATAATATACTATATAGCAAAGTTAGTTACCTCCAAAAGGAAGGGACTGGGGTATAGTGTAGGAGTGACAACATTATTAATGCCCCAAACATGAAATGCAAAACAACTGAAAGAGAAGATACTCTTTCAACTTCTCTGAAAACAATGGTGTATTTTGTGAGCATAAAGAAAAACACTGAGACTTTTCTGAAAAATAAAGCATATGATTTCTACAAGGAACCGATAGAGCACACATTAGCTGAAATATGTTTGTGCCATTTTTCAAGTAGAAACAAAATAAATTTCTATTTTCCAGTGCCTTCAAACGTTTCTGACTTTGAGGCTGCTTTTCTCATACTTTATGTACATTTAAAGCAAATGAAATCTTTCTCCTTTCCTAAGAGATTTACATGTTTGGAAGCAAACGATTATGAATTAGCAAACTATTAGAAATATGATTACAAAAACAGACATTTAGATTACAGTCCATTTCCACTTACTGAAGTGCAACAGAGCCTAGAATGATTCCTGTTTCTCTGTGCAGATACAGAATCTGAAGACACAGCTATATTTAGATGAAAATATGAAATGATCTTGTTGATTACATATGTATTACTTAAACTTTAGATTGCAGAAATGCTTGTCTGCTCTTGTGGCCTTTGTGACTTCATTGAAGAAATCTGAACTGAATATAATCCTGTTAATATAGTGAGGTAACATAAGAGATCTGCTTAAAATGAACAAAAAATTAATGCAAGTATGGCTAACAGTAAAACAGATTGTCTTTATAGAATGCTATATAGAAATTATATAGAAATGTTCTCTAAATTCATGGTAGTGGTAAGAGGAGAGATATTTTGGGGGTAGAAGTAAACAAAGTACTGATATTGCAATAATAAACCCAACATAATAAATAATATAATTGTTGATAATTTGCAAATGAGAAAGGTGATTATTCTTCTTTTTAAAAATGTTGCCTGAAATCTTAGTTTTCTGGCTTCATTAAAATAAAAACAAAACAAAAAAAACAAAACAAAACAGCTTTGGGTTCTGTATCTTTTTAAAAGCTTCATTTCTGTCAGTTTTTTTTAAAGGAACCTTATTCACAATTAGCTTTTTCTCTCCTATCCACCCAAGTTGTTCCTGTGCATGAATGCATATGAACTTAGCTTCTCATAGAAATACTGTCTCTACAGAGATATTCTCATGGAAAATTCTTATATTCTAAAAAAAAAATTATTTCTGTTGAGACTTCAATTTTTTTTTTCTATTTTTTTTTTCTTTTTTAATCTGAATTTTCTGCTCTTTCTGTATTATTTTATCTTGTATTGCTCAGGAGAAAAATACATTTTTGTTAATAGTGCACTTAATTTTACATCTTTCTATGAGGATCTAGCTAGCAGTATGTTACAGAATCACAGAAACACAGAAACATCAAAGTTGGAAAAGACCTACAAGATCATCCAGTTCAACCATCCAATGATCACCAATAGTTCTGACTAAACACAATAGTTCTGACTTTCAACATAATATCCAAATATTCCTTGAACACCTCCAGGGTTGGTGACTCCACCACCTTCCTGGGCAGCCCATTCCACTGCCTGACCACTCTTTCAGAGAAGTAGTATTTCCTAATGTTTAGCCTGAATCTCCCCTGTTGCAGCTTGAAGCCATTCCCTCTAGTCCTATCACCAGTTACACAAAAGAAGAGGCTGATCCCCAGCTCACTTCAGGTACTTGTAGAGAGCAATAAGGTCTTTGTTATTGCTAGAAAAGAGCCTCCTCTTCTCCAGACTGAACAATCCAAGCTCCTTCAGCCGCTCCTGTGCTCCAGACCCCTCACCAGCCTTGTTGTCCTTCTTTGAACCCGCTCCAGGGTCTCAGTGTCTTTCTTGCAGACAGTGGCAAGACTTGAGTCAGTGAGAATGGTGGTGACCATGAATGTTTCTTCATTTTCATACCATTCAAATCAGATGTTTAATGGGAACCTGTGTGTTCGCACAAGCAGCACACACTTAATAGTTGAAGTAATAGAAAAGAATGCCATGCACACAGCTCCCAGCAAAAAATGATTAAGTTATGTAGCACTTTCTTAAAAAGTATCCAGAATTTTCAGTCTGTGTGTTAAGACCTACACTACTGGGAAAATGACCATTACTGACAGTAGTTATTGACTGCCATTAGTCCGTGAACTGCAGAGGCTGTCTTTCCTTTTTTGCTGGTGTTTACCAGATTCAGGTAGTAGCTTGGGCCAATGCCATGTCTTCACTAGAAAGTCTCATGGTAACATTTCCTCTGGGAAGCAGCTGCCAGCATTGCAATTTCATTTCACTGCGTGCCCACAGAGATATTGTTACTGGTATGTTACCTGCCAGAATCTGTGGGCACTGTGTAGTCTTCCACAACATCATTCATGCTGTTGCTCTTGGGGGCTTCATTACAAGGCTCTGTGGGAGCCCAGGAATGCTGCTCTGTCATGCTGTGATCATTTAACATAGCTTGTGTACAAGTATATTTTTGCAGACAATACCTATGCTTTTTCTTCTATAAGCATTGTTCCTTCTCCTCTGGCCCCTGCTATAGTTAGCTCTTATTTTATGCCATGTATTGTCCATCTGTCAGAAACATAAACACATACAGAGAAATTGCTGGGAAATACAGCAAAAATGTACTATTGATTCTGTGGTGAATACTGCATTGGGCACCTTTCAAATATTGAAAAAAAGCAAAAGGCCTCCTCTTCCCCAGACTACACAAGTCCAGTTCCTTCAGTCACTCCTCATAGGGCATATTCTCTAGGCCCTTTGCAGGCCTTGTTGCCCTTCTTTGACCTGTTCCAACACCTAAGTGTCCTTTCTGTATTGAGATGCCCAAAACTGAATGCAGTACTCAAGCTGAGGCCTCACCAAGTGCAGAGTCCAAGTGCAGGATTGCTACCCTTGTCCTGCTTACCACACTATTTCTGATCCAAGCCAGGATGCCATTGGCCTTCTTGGCCACCTGGGCACACTGCTGGCTCATATTCAGCTGTCTGTCCATCAGTACACCAAGGTCCCTTTCCATCAGTAGCTTTCCAGCCACTCCTCTCCAAGACTTTTGGGTTGCTTAGGTTTGCTGTGATCAAAATGCAGGATAATTATACTCCTGAACCTTTCCTTAACTCTGCTTTAGTTTTGTGAGCACCCAGTGTATCACATTGGTTGGCTCACAGTGAGAAAGAGAGGAATTATAGAAATAAGCTGAAGAGTTGGTAGAGGAGGTCAGCTTCCACTTTTTGATCCTGGGCAGCAACATTCAGAACTGTGACCTCAGAAATAGTTTTTTTGAAGACAATATTGTGTCCTAAAAAGAACATTTGTTCTGCTAGGACAACAGCATCCATAGAAGTGTTTTAGCTATAGAAAGATGTTAATAGCAGTAATAGCACCCTTTGGGGAACTGGTTTAAATTCTAGATTTTTGCCAATAAATTTGAATCATTAGCTCCAACATGCTCAGTAGCATAATAAAAGTTTTATAGATATAATTAAATATTGTAAACTAGGCTTTTTAATAAAAGGACTGGAAGATATGACAACCAGTGACGACTCATTTTCTTCTTGTGAACAGCCTAAAAATTTTTTAAATCTGATTCCTTTCTCAGAATTCATTAAAAATATATATAAAGAACATGTATTTGGCTGCTGCTCAATATCGACATTAACTGCCTGACACAAATGTCAGTGAAAATAATTAAGTAACTGGATTGTCAGAAGGATTTGGTAATCAGAGTCTTAATTCCAAATTTAAAGAACTTTTGAAAATGAGATTACAGGATTTTTGTGGTAAACTCATTAGGGAATTTGGAGGGAGTCCTGTAATGCTTTTAGTTTAATCACTTAGAGCCTTTCCTTATTCAAAATACATGCAAAAGCAACCTCATAGAAAATTGTGAAACTGTTAATGTTAGTTCCATATTTTTGCATATTTTATTAGGCAGTCTGTAAGTAATAATAGCAATATCTGTGTTTGGGTTGAGGTATTCAAGAGATTTGGAATATTTACAGATGGAAAAGTATAGAAAGTTATTTCACGACTTAAAAAGCTGTGCTTTCAGTTTGCTCGCTAGCTCTGAAAAATATTTATTAGTATATATTTGCTACTTATACACTATGAAAGTATAGAAGAATTGCAGCTCATTCACGCAAATTTCCCAAGACAAGGTGTACAACTATGTTGTTCCTGGTTTCATGAGAGCGTTGTTTGGTAGCAACAGAGGTTATTTAGCTATTTTTTGTGTCTCTGCCTGATGAAGGTTATTTCTCTCCTTTTGGTTTCAGTGGCCATGTTCCCCAGAATGCAGACAAGTGGAAGTGGAACAGCGGTTGGGGCAGTGTCCTTGTCCCAGCCCAGCAGCCACCCCTCCCCAGGATGTAACGTACAGAGTAGTTCTCTCCATCCTCCTTCCCAGTTACCTCTTTTCTCAGTTGCAGACTCTGAGAGGTAAGACCACCTCCTGCTTGTCCCACAGCACGGCTGAGTCAGGACCACTTTCAGAACTGCCAGAATCAGCAGAAATTGAATTGTTGCTGTTCAGGAAGTTGCTGGTGGTAGCCCCTGAGGTAACAGTTGCTCTGGGCATAAGTTTACCCAGGGAAGGAGAGATTAAAGAGACTTTATTACACCAGCCTGGTGGTGATGCAGGGCAATTCCTGTCCATCTCCATTTCAGGGTCTTTCTCCAAATTCCTTCTGATTTCTACCAGTGCCCTAAGCATGGAATGTCAAACTGGCTGGAGCACTTTAAACATCAGAGGAGCCCAGTAATACCTATCGGAATAGGGATCCTGAGATTCATGTTTTAGTTTGCTTGCAGTAGCAGAGTTATAAATTTCTCTTTTTTCTCTCAGTATTCTCTTAATACAGACTATTTCAGCAGGAACTTATCATCTTTTCTGTTATTAAGACTAACAGATAATGAATAGCTTTTATTTTTAATTCACTGTTTTGAGAGCTTGATTTATAGTCAACACTTACTTTATGCTGGCTAGGTACAAACCCTTAGCTGCTTCAATGATTTTAGATATGTCAGTGATGTGAAAATTGCTTAAAATGTTTTAGACATTTTCCAAATTATTTTCATCAGTATCTCCAATTATTTGTATAGCACGTGGCATTATCACACTTCAGTGCAAATAGAATAATGACTTCTTACTATACTATATGATTACTTAAAACCATTTTTTTAATCTCACTATTTTTCAGTGCTCTAGATGATTAATTACTGTATGTTACAAATATATTTCAAAGTGTTGAATTTCCTTGTATGATAAAAATTGCAGTAATTTGGAAACACAAAGAGTCCAATTATAAACCCAAGAACATTCTCTAGATTTTGATTACTGATACTTCTTTTAAGGAAAGCATTAGTAACTTCACTTTATATCAGGAAGATGAAAGAGCACGATGGTTCAGGGAACAGATAAGAGGCATAAGTGCTTCTCATTTTCAGATCACATGAGTGAATTCAGTTATTTTTGGAGCCACTGAAAGTTGTTGATGCATCAGTGAGAGACTGCAATTTCGCTATCGTCTAATAACCCAGTCCTTCCTCCTCTCTCCTGGCCGTACAGTACTGATCATTTTCCCTTGATCCAGCTTTGTGTGCAAACTCTGGAACTGCTTATGCTCTCTTGCCCCACCTCCTTTTATTTCTTAATATAGTTTTCTGACTGACATCCTCCTTCCACAAATACCAGAGCACAAGGTGACAGGCAGGGGCTGATCAATAGCTAGTGTTACATTGTGATAAAATGCAGTCATCTTCTAATTAGCCCAGGCATGTCTTAACCCAAGGCCCACAGGCTGGCACAGCTTGCATTGTGGATGCTGGCTGCCCTGTACTATAAAGGCATTAGCTGTCACCCACAGAGTGGCCCCAGGCATTGCTCAGCAATAACCAGACCATCAATGTGCTGCTATTAATGCTGTGCCAACTGAAGGCCAGGCTCAGGGAGGACTCTGCTGCACAGTGCTGACTCAAGCAATGGCAAATAATTGTATGCATTTTAATACATAAGTTAAACAGCAGGAAGTTCGCAGTTGTGCTTTCTGTTCTGATAAAGGAGTTTGAGAATAGGTAGAATAGGTTTCACGATTACAAAAAAAAACAACAACAACAACATAAATTTTCATTTTCAGTTGATATAGATACATTTACAGTATGACTTAACTCATAAAAATATTGAATGGGTTACAGATCTCAGAATATTATTGCTCTTTATGGAATAACAATGATAAAAAACTTGCACTGTATAGTCCTTAGGTCCATGGGTTAGGTGTGCATGCTCTCTTTTAAGTTTTTTCTTTCTGTGGAGCTACTTTGGGTTAAAAAAACAATTCCAGTATCTTGATTTTAGAAATAGGACATATGGCAATTTAAATTCATTAAGAAAAATGCATTAAAACAGTTTTCATTTCATTACAGATCACGTAATGCAAATTAAGATGTGTTTAAAATAAAAACTAATAGAGAATCTGTATTTTGAATCTGATACCATTCACACATGTAAAGATCCTGCAGTTATCTGTCACTTTCACTACTTTCTGGATGTAATGCTAGCTGTGAAAATGTGTGCTGAACAAACACTTCAGTGCACAATGCATGACATAAACAGCTTTGAAATGTGTGAGTCCCCAGGGAATCATAGAATGGTTTGAATCAGAAGGGAGTTCTAATGGTCCATCTTATCACTGATAATACTACAGGGTTTATGTGTCCAAACATGGGATTTAACTCCTTCATGGTATGCAGTTTCTGACATGCTGCATGTGTCTGTGCTCATTCCAGAATTAGGATGAACTGACATGCACACACTACTGCAATTGCTTGCATCTACTAGTCTGAACCCTATCTAAGCTGATTTGGTAACTTCTGTGTCTCTGGAGCTATTCATATGTCCCCTTCCATTCTGGACAGCATGCTCAGGCTTTTGAGTGACAGTCAGAAAGAAGTAAGAACTTTCTCTACTTTTCAAGGACTGCAGGATAGAGAAATAATTGGAAGGCTTTTTTTCTTTCTCCACCAAGGTGATGGAAGTGTGAATGTGAACTGAATTAAGCCTTGCTAATGTGAGAAACTGAACCAAACCAGGACATGAGGCACACGTCATGCTGTTTTTATTCCATGTACAAAGCTCTATGTATTGAGTGCAACTTAGAGAGCATGGATCTAAAAAGCTGTTTCATTTACCAAAGGAGAGAACATGCATAATAAAAATGCAACTGTACATTTGTTTGTTGCAGCTTGCTAGTTCTGATTCTCAGTACTTCCCTTGCTTGAAATACTGCAGCTATTCAGTGAAGATAGCAAAATGTTACAGTATCCTAAGTCATATCTGTAAAAGGTATATATTTGGGTTTTTACTAATTTTTGCAATAGCAGAAAACATGGGCATTCAGGGAAACTGAAGAAGAAAATAATCTATTGAAAAACTAAAAATCCAGTTCTGTTTTTATGTAGAATATTTAATTTGCGACTTAGTGCCACAAAACTTATGATGCTGAATGTTTGAAATTATTTCTAATAATTTTGAATAGTAACTTTCATGGTCACAAAAAAAAACAAACAAACATACAACAACAACAGAAAAACACAAAAGTTGCATACATGTTTTGCATTAGCCAAGGTCAGAGCACGTCAGATGTTTTTTCACCATTTTGGAAACCAGGGTTAGTGGTATGACCCTGAAGCATGACAAAACCTGGCTTGACTGGAATGCCTGGAGACTACATGTAGCTGGGAAAAAGAGCTTAACTGTTCAGTGATGCATTAGTGAAATGCTATTGTAAGTTCTGTGGCAGTGCCTCTTTTTGATTAATTGAGTGTGTGGTCATATTCCTTTTATGCCTTTGTTGTAATATGGTAAGTAGCTCCATGCCAGAAGCAAAAGTTTCTGAGTGCTTCTAACCAGGGAGTTGGGACATCATGTTACAAAGCCCTATGTATGTGGGTCTGTCTGTACAAGGGTCTGACTTGAAGATAGTCTTTAGTTAGTGGTGCAAACAGGGTGGTTTTGAAATCAGCACAGTAATTTCTTTCAGGTTTGCTACACTTGGGAGGTTTTGCCGCTGAAACATTATCACTTTTTTTTTTTTTTTTCTAGTGAGCAAATGACACTTAGAAATGGCAGATAATAAAGAGTGAAGATGGCAACAGGTCTAATCCTGGACCTGTGCCAGAGCAGACCTAGCAAAGCTTGGAATCGTTCTGTCCATGCTTTCTCTCTTTTCTGAAGGTACTATTTTCCCTTTTGAAACCCAGCTTTCTAATACAGTTTGGCCACAGAAAATGATGCCACAGAAAATGATGAGAAAGATGGTAAAGTTTTTCTTTCCACTCTTCTCACCAAAACACTCCTGATGCTTTTTTGGGGCCCATTCTTTCTTTCTCCTGCCCTGCCTTTGACTATATGGACTGCTCCTTTGATCTGATAGAGCAATTCCCATGTTTCTAAAGCTAGAGGACTTGCAGCATGAAAAGGATTTTTAGACACTTGTTAATGACTGGTAAGAAAGATGAAGCACTAGTAAATGCAGTCAACATCCTTAAGAAACCATGGGTATAGAAACTTCCTTTGGAATTGCTGCCATGCAGCATGCTGAACAAAAATATGGAACAAATTTCGCTTTGTTTTGGCCAAAATACATTTATTTCTGTTGTAGGAAAAGGTTATCCTTAAAAAAAGAAAAGGAAAAGATAAGTTACAACTTAAAGTCAATGGAGATCAATATATTTTATCATAGCAGGTAAAACAAATCAGGATTTTTAAAAAATCAACACTTTCCCCAAAGCTATGAGAATCCATTCATAACTTTATTGATTATTTAAAAGTTTTATTGATTTTTTTTTAAGTGTGCTTTAAAGCTTTCAGAGGATCATAGAATCATGGAATAATAGAATGGCCTGGGTTGAAAGGGACCTCACAGATTATGAAGTTCCAACTCCCCTGCCACATGCAGGGCCACCAACCTCCCTGCTGCCCAGGGCCCCATCCAAGCTGGCCTTGAACACCTTGTTTCCTTACAAGTGTTCCTGTGTTATATTTATTTGACTGTCACTGGCAGTTAGTTGGTTTACTTAGAATTACAAATAAAAAAGAGGTATATAATCAACTAGTTTCCAGAACAGCAACCCAATGAAGTGTAATTAAAAAATGTTTAAAAAAAAAATAAAATAGGACATCTGAAGAAATAAAAGACCAATGTCTTCAGCTGTAATACTCAATTTCCATTTTGGAGGCAGATTGAAAGCTATCATAAGAATTGGTTATATGTAAAAGTATCATACACTTTATTTGTCATTGTAAAGTCCAAGCAAAAAACAGAAAAATAAAAATTAGAGAGAATTAAAATAAAACAACATCCAGCGTAGTTATATAGTTCTTACCTCAAATTATACCACTACGAGGGCCCTGTGCAATAATCAAATATAGATTAATGACAAACTGTCTTCTCCTTTTTCCTTATTCACACAAATACACAAATACAATTATTATTTTTTTCAGTGTGATTTTTAGCAAATTATTTGTTGCCTAAGCAGTCATATGCAGTTGTAATTCCTGCAAAATTTATTCAAAACTGCAGAATTATTGAAATTAACCATTTTCCCTGCAAACTACTAGGTGGGAAAATAGAAATACAGAATTTAAAGTAATATGGAATAACAATATTTTCTCAAATTTAGACAAATTCATTTTTGTTTTATAACTCTGAAACTGAAACACATAGGAAAAGCAGGAATGTACAAAAACTAGGGATATGAAACTAACAATGCTGTGTTCCTGTGGCCCAAAGAATAGTTTGGTATTTGAATTCCTATGAGTTGCTCTGAAAGTAATGCCTCCTACTTATTTCCACGGAAATAATGGCGGATGCAAAGAGCACAATAATTCTGTTCAACAGAGAAAGCTACAAAATGCTCTTTTTCAACAGTTGCCACCATTCGCTGTGCATTTTCGTTAGCAGTGAAAAAGAGTCTACATGCCATGCTCATAAAAATCTTCACCAGTGGAGGTGACCTGCTGTTGCTGTCTCCGCAGCTGAAACGCACCACCCACCACCTCACTGTGCTCAGATCCGCTGCTTGGTCTTCAGAAACATTCAGCAAGTGCCAGTGAATGTTACTAGGTGCAATTTTCACCATGTGGAGGAATTCAGTGACACGGTTTTTCTCCATCCACACCATTCTGTCAGGCTGCCCCTCTTCTGCCATCTGTCACACAGCAACAAAATGGAATAGGATGCTGGTGGGAAGGTTCAACCTTTACTGCCATACCACCAACACTAACATAATAAAATATGATGCATTACTTTTGAAGCAGCAGTTGTATATGCAGATTTTGTTATTTAGCAGTACTGCTCAAGGATAAGCAGAAAAAAAATATTTTACTCTAGCACTTACTGACTAGGGCTGGTCTAAATGTAAATTACATACACAATCTAGGGAAGTTGTGGCAAAGCAAGGGAAGCAGAAAGTTTATTTTCAATTTTTAATGTGGCGGGGAGATACATTTTGTACCTTACCAAGGATATGTATAAGGCATTCTTCACCCAAAACATCAAGTGCCTTGACACTCATTGAGTAAAGAACTAGCTCTGCTGCACTGAGCATCAGAGGGCTGAAGGGATGATTTCTAGAGGCGGAGTTATTGTGTTCTTGTATCTGTTGAAGTTTCTATGCAGATAAATAGGAGGCATTACTTTCAGAGTGACTTATGTATACATCATTTTAAATAGTCTCATCTAAGTAGGTACAATTTAGAAACTTCTTTATTTATCTTGTTTACTGTCTGATCTAGTCATTGCCTGGCAGGACACATTTTTACTAGCAGGCACTGGAAAGGAAGAAGCTACTTGATAACTCCCAAAACAGTCCTCCTGTGATTTTACATCCGGCAAGCATGAGTGAGGGCATCTTTCTGCAAATCTGGCTGGTTCCTGACCACATGAACTGCAGCACTTGGCAACAATCGTTGATGTCAATTTCCTAGTGCTTACAAACCAGTCCTTATTGTTCCAGAAACAAAATTAAATTTGCAGTACCCCCAGTAACACACTGTGGTTTATTTGGGAACAAATCTGGACTGAGACAAGTCCAAGTTTCTCTTTTGTTGGGCATAGGGAAAGTATAAGTAGATAACTATAGTCACCCATACGAGTAAGCCAGGAATTCATGAAGTGATTCGTAAATCATTATAAAGACCAGTGGAGTCTGCTGAAAAAGAGTCCTGTCTTGCTGTACAAAGTAGAGTACTGTCATTGGGAGGGTCTTAGGTGTTAAATCAAATGTGAAAATTTTGAAGCTGTGTTTTCACTTTGGGTTTTGAAAAGGACTTTTTGCGTGTTGTTGGCAGCTGCTTAAAACGATTTTTAAGAAATCATTTTTCACAAATAAATTGTGAAAACACCGAGGATCATATCCAATTATTTTTCAAGTAACCATAGTAATAAAAACTTACTGTACATTGTTCCTTATCTGTGGCAGCATTTAACACTCTTCTTGTGGGATTGATATACTCATTCCAGTCCTTTCTCGTGGAGGCCAGTTAGCTGTGGCACTGTTTGAAAGCCTTCCTGATACTTTCAGCACAGTACAATTTGGTTATCTTTTTCTGAAAATTATTGTCTAGTATTGTTGTGAAACGCATCATTCTTTGTTTTTTTCTTCTCTGGTATGTCTCTAAGTGTATACTGCATCAGTAATGTAAAACAAAGAAAAATTTGGTGCATTAAGGACTCAGCAACTCGGTGCTGACACATTTCCTCCAACTACATAGTAGCTTATGTATTTTTTGAAGCTAATAGCAAATCAGCATAAAGTCCATCCAAGGTGCAACTAACATACTTAAAATATCAATTCTCTAAGAAAATTGAATAGGCAGTAAATCATACAAAAATTTTAACATTTCTATACATTTCTATACTACAAATGTAAGTTATGCATCTACCAGAAATGTAATAAATGTAATAAATAGGTTTCAGATAAGGTCAAAATCATGCAAATGATGTGTGGCAGAAATTGATTCCGAGCTGTAGCTTAAAATACTTCAATTGTCTTGGATTTAGTTGTGATTATCTGCATAAGGACCCTTTCCAAAGGTGTTCTATAGTGCTCCTACTGGACTTGCATCATCTGTTGTACTCAGGGTGAATGTACAGCCTCCTTACACCTCTACAGGAAAAATATTCTTAATTACAAGAAGAAAGAGAATGTTATGTAGTGTACTGAAGTCTACTGTTAGGAGAACAGTGATCAGACCGACACATTAGGATCCTTTCAGGCTGTGTTAACTGCAAGCAACAGTCTCTCAAATCAGCAGCCACTGAGTTTACATTCCACGGAGAAGAGTGGGTGAGTGCTTTTGCTCAGCATAGCTGGCAGCCTACTTCTGGGAGCAGAGTGGTTTTTCTGCCCTAGGAATGTCACGTCAATATTAATTCATCCACCTGCAGGAATATTTTATTAGCTTTTCCAGCTTTCATCTCATGAACCAGAAAGTGACAGCAAGCCGTTCCCGAGTCCAGGCTGAGCTTTTGTTTACTGATTTGATCCCATTGGTCTAGTGGGTAGTTTGGTCATATGGGTTAGTGACCCCAGTTTTGTAACCAC